>CM062811.1:272646425-272966425 GCA_031772625.1 Pinus tabuliformis
CAAAAGCTTTTCGATTTTGTACTCTTTTGTTCGGAAATGAATAGCAAATGACACAAACAATCAAACAGATACGGTCCCCAGCAGAGTCGCCAGTTTGTTGTAGGGAAAAGTATCCGATTCGGATGACCCTATCCCACTCTAAGGTGATAGTACCTCAGCAACAACTGTAAAAAAACTACTTAAGGTTTACTTCTTTATGAAAGCAAGAGAGAATGAAGAAATGCACTAACCGTTGTCTTGCGCTTAATGTCGAATCCAAACTCTTCTCTTTGCTTGCTTGCTCCCAGCTCCTTGCTCTTTTGCTGGCCCAGCTACAATGAGATCCTGCAAAATAACAAAGAAGGAAACTACAAGAAGCATGCAATCATAACTGATTCAAGGATTAGCATAAATCAAATATACAATTATCACAATACATCATTGAAACAAGTGCATATAGAAGAACCTCAATAGCTTTTATTAATGGAAGAAGTAAATTTCTGAGAGTGTTACAACCATTGAAGGCCCAATCCAGCAACACCTCCCAGCAGAAAGAATTTCTCCTCTTCACCTCCTTCAAGCATCACCCAATAGCTCTATAGTGAAACCAACAGCATATCATTACTTTGCACAAAATTCCAGCCTCCTGAGCTCATAGGAGAGAGCTCAATATATAGATGAATTGAGAAAGGATGAGTCAGCTTGCAACTGATGTGTAGCTGCCTTGTGTCCTCTCTCTCTTCAGTTGATCTTCAGTTCTTGAGTCCACTTGGAGAACCTTGCTTCCACTTGGAGAAACAGAGCCTCTGACTCATCACAAGGCGAAATCCCTGATCCAAGTGTCATTTTTGGAAGATTCCAGAGCAATGACTCAGTGTGCCACTTGTCCCATCTCGCTCAGCGCAGGTGGCCTTTGTTCTACCTGCTTTGCAATGCAGGTACACCATGGAGGAGTTGAGTTTCAGCGCAGAAGCCTAGTGGAGCACCTGCTTTGATTTCAGGATTGCTTGTTTTTGAGTGTTTTCAGGTGGAGAACTGATCTGAGAGCTGTTGGTTTGCTGACCTTGTTCCTCTAGGGGTAGGAACATCATGTTTAGGGACTTTGGATCCCTTGGATTATTGACAATTCATGCCTGATGCTGCAAGGCACAAAATTGTCTATAACACATGATCCGACGAATCATTGGTATTCATCGGTCGAATTGGCACAACATGTTATTTTCCGCGCTTTGGACGTACCAAACCTCAGTGAAAACATCAACAGGGTTCACTCCTTTCCAACCAGTTTATGGTTTGGAAGTTGTGCTGCCCATTGAATGCGAAATCCCGTCACTTCAAATGGTTGTCGAATTACTTCCAGCTACTTCCGAAGAGGAGAAGCGTTTATTATACTTAGCTCAATTAGATGAGACTCGACGTGATGCTGCATTAGCGATCGAGACTCATGCAAAACGTATGAAAGCTTAGTATGATCGAAATGTGACCCCTCAAAATTTTTCGGAAGGAGACCTAGTGCTATTATATGATCAAGCTAACGATAAATTAGGTGCTGGAAAATTCGTTCCTATGTGGCATGGCCCTATATTGTCAAGCGAAAGCTAGCAAAAGGGGGCCTATGAGCTGGTTGACTTTGACAGGGACTCTTTGGGTAAACCCAGAAATGGACTTTACCTAAAGAGGTATTATGCTTAAATGATGGGTATGGAGATTTTAGGTTAGGTTTTTCTTTCTAGCTGGTGTGTTTGTTAGTTTAGACAGTGTGCTTAGCTTAGAAAGTGTGTTTTTCGTCGTTATTCTGCTTATCTTGGTTTTACGCTTAATGTTTGCAGATGTCGATGCCTCTCCAAACATAAATCGGATTTGCTGATGGTGCTTGTCGTAGTACACGGAATATCTCTTCCGCAGCTTGGGTTATTTATTCACCCTCTAACGAGTTAGTTTCTATGCATGGGGTGAGCCTCGGTCAAACAACAAACAACATTGCAGAATACAGTGCAGTGATTGAATTATTGTATGAATCTATTTCATTTGGGATTCGGAGTTTGATAGTGAGGTTAGATTCTGAACTCGTTGTATTACAGCTTAATAGAGTGTATGCCATTAGAAATCCAGTGTTATTAAGATTATTTTTGAGAGTGCGTCTCTTGGAACGTGAATTTGATTACATTGAATATCAGCATATTCCAAGGTCTTTAAATACATTAGCAGATGCAATTGCTTCTCGAATGTTAGACAGACATTTGCGATAATCATACATGTAAATTTAAAACCATTTCATCACACATGTTTAACAAGATAAGCCGGTAATAATGATATATATAGATAGGAGTGTAAAAAATACATCGTCTTCGATCATAGGTTGAAAAACACCTTATGATCGGCAAAAATGATAAGTACAAAAAACCAAAATGTCACATGTGTCTACAAAAACGACCATCCAATCACTGGTGATGCTCTCTTATACGACACCACTGCACGCGCTACCCTACACAAGAACCTCCTAAAAGGTCCTGGGACTGCGACTACATAGCGCTGAAGCCTGATAGGAATATCATCTATAGTAGTCTCTGGTATATCTGCCGTCAGACGCTCTAGGTCTTGTTCCAACTCAGCTAAGGTCTCTGCGGCAACGTCCTGTGGGGCCGGTGCCGGTGCAACTGGTTGTCTCCTCTCGAAAGGCCGGAGATTGGTTGGACGACGTGGGCCTACATCTGCATTTTGAAAATTATTACTGTCAGTTTTGAGACGATATAAAAAACAAAAAAGTAGATAATTTAAAACTTGTGAAAAATGAAGTACCTGTGTCATCCCATTGTTCTCCCGTGGAAGAACCATGTCCGATCTCCACGAAAATCAACTCTGGCATAAGGAAAATCCTGTATCGAGAAGATCTGGTCCTCCAACCAGTGAAAATACTCCGATCTAAATCGGACAACCTCCGTGCCCTCGTCAGGATGACGGGCCATAACCGCAACCCATCGCGTCAACTTAGGCTCTCGGGGAGGCCCAACCTCAACAGTGAGCTACTGTGGGATCAGCATCAGAACTCTCTCTAGGGCAAAACTCACAACTAAAGGCCCATAACCAAAAGTCTTCAGCTGTCCATTTTTGGTCCTAGTCAGTTGGCCCTTTAAGTTGGCCAACACAGCATCGCACCAGTTGAAAATGGTGCCCCGATAGCAATCAATCGCCATCCGCATCTGGGATCCAGTGGCAATGTGCAAAGCGGCAGCCCCGCAAAGTCTGGTAACTGTAAAGGAAATTACCATAAGTTCAGGTCGGGATATCTTTTTAATCTCTATCCCCTTCTCCTGGTTCTGATTATTGCACCACTCTAGT
Source organism: Pinus tabuliformis (assembly GCA_031772625.1). Taxonomy (NCBI): domain Eukaryota; kingdom Viridiplantae; phylum Streptophyta; class Pinopsida; order Pinales; family Pinaceae; genus Pinus; species Pinus tabuliformis. Next base: position 272,649,744 of record CM062811.1, read on the forward strand.
CGGAGACTAGCAATGGACTGGCCACCCGGCCTAGTCCCAGACAGAGTCAATTGTTCACCCCTCTTGGGCAAACCAGTGAGAAAATAAATGTCTGAGGGCTCTATCTCGAGCTGGTGCCCTCCAATGTAAAAGCACTGATCCTGAACGTTCCACCTTTCAACCAGCCACTCTAGAAAGCACACCTGGGCCCTCATGCCAGGTATGGCCCAGTATTTGTAAAGACCGCATGCCTTCAAAGCATCAATGGAAGGTTGGTGATTAATGGCGGCCAAATCAACATCTTCGTGTTCTCTCTCGCGCCAATCAAGCATGGTGGGCAATCTACACACCATAAAACATCTGTTAGAGTCCATAAAATTAAAATTTTTTGGTCCATTTTGAGAAATGGGGGTTTGAAAATCCTCTCCGCGGTGTACGCAGCCTGCCTTTAGAGACAGAGCGTGTGTACGCAGGTTCTCTGAAGGCAAGCTGCGTATGCCCAGCATTTTCCCAACTGAGAAAATTTCGGGGTACGCAGGTCACCAGTGGAACACCTGCGTACCCTGAAAAGCGGACCTTGAAACCCCAAAACCTCCAAAAAATGAAACTAGGGCCTAAAAGAAAATTCTAAACAGATAGAAATGAAGAGGAGGATGTTGTAGAATACCTGATGAGACGGCGTTCGTTTTCGACGGTCGGATTCTCCGCAATGTCCACGGGAAGTTTCTTGCCAAAAGCCCTTTTTCTCTCCTCAACAGTAAAATGGTAAAAATGAAATGGTAAAAGCCCTTTTTATAGGTTTTTTGGGTAAATAAATGCTGAATTTGTTTATTTTTCACCATGAAAAGGTATTTTTCAAAGTATTTTTATCTATCTTAAACAGGTATGAGTAATGTGTTGGTTTTTGTGCAGGATAAAAGGATTTTCAGGGAAAATTGTCATTTTTTCACAACAAAAACATCAGAGTCATCTTTTAAGCCCTTTTCTGACTCCTAAAACATGAAAAGATTGCTGAGCGTTTCTTTTACACTCGTTAAAACGGAATTAAAAGACGGTCCCCTTATAGCCCTTTTCTGACCGTAAAAACAGGAAAAGATTGCCGGATTTTTGTCGTTTCAAATTCGATACTGGAAATAAAACGACGTGTCCTTGATCGCTTTTTACTTTTCAGGTCAAAGACACTAATCATGAAAGTACTCCTTGGTCACAAGATCAAGCGGTTCTCTCAAGTATTATTTTATACTTTTTCGGGCTTGGGAGACACAAATTTACAAAAAGTTCAACCTTGGAGTCTTCTTAAGTTTTTCAGACTCTCTAAAATTGAAAAACGTCGAGTTTCTCCTATACTGGACTCGTTAAAATTTCACAATAAAGGACCTGTTCGATTACAAACAGGAACGGACCGCTCCTTCTTAGGGTTTGAATCTAAACTAAGTTGGACTCATCCGAAGGATGAGCTTATAATCAAGCATATGTTATCCTCCTCAAGCTTGTAAAAAATAAAGAGGTACTTGCCAGAAATGGTGGGGGAAAAGAGAGAAAAATGAGCCTATTTGTTATCCTTTGTCTCAGAAGAAGCCTTATCACCACTCTTGAACACAACACTTTTCATTCACCTGGGTTGGGAAATCCTTTGCCTAACATTTGATCAAACCACATTGAAAATCTTCAAACCGTTCCGGTATTAACTATTGGGTCAATTGTCACCAAGCCATCTGTCGTGTCGTTATGTGTTCAAGAGGTCACTGCAAATAAACCATTCATCTGCAAAATACCCGTCATCCATCTCGACCATCCCTGAGTCAGTCCTTACAGCTACATTTCTTCAACTTGATCTATGATTTCGTGTTGTGGGCTTGCCTGCAACGGGTCGCTTTCTATCGACATCAGCACATTATCTAGAAAGATGACCTAGAAATCGTCATTACCTTGAAATCTTCATGCATCAATGGTAGGTTTCTCGCCTTTGACGATGGTTTACATCATTGACTTTCGATCGAAGGATTCCGTGAAATGTTCGACATCATCAACTCATTCATTCACATCATTGTGGATTGTACTGGGTAACCATTGACAACATTGTGCTCTCTGGTCTCACTCACACTTATTAACAGTTACATCATCGACTGGTAATCAAGTGGTTTCTACAATGTTCGACATCAACTCATTTATTCGCATGGATAGAATCGTACCTTTTCGGGAAGTAGAAATGAAGACCCTGGATCTAGTTTCCACCATCCAGGCTGCGAGGAGTTTTGTATTCATTATACAGTAGACTAATCATAAACAGATGGCTGCGTCCATACTATGTCTACAAGAGTCTATGATTATGATGTACTGCGAAATCATTCCTATATCAGAGCAGTAGTTAGTTTGTTAGTTAAAGTTTTCAATCTGAGTATGGGAATGCCTACCTCAGTGATGATATGATCTTATATATGTATTTTGTGTTGAATATTTGCAGGTTCTGACTGGGCTCTCCACAAGATAATCCTTGAAATGATAAAGTACTTCACCCTTCCTAGATGATATGAAACCCTAATCTACTACAGGCTTCGCACTTTAGGGGGCAATCTGTTACACTAAAATTTGTCACCATGACTATTTGCAGTTAGTATGGCTCCATCAACTGTCATACTATCCTCCTTGGCAAGTCTTATACCTCTGCTCTTCATGTCAAACTCCAAGAAAGAGAGAAAGTCTTTAAAAATCTATATAACTCTGGGTACGCAGTTTCTCTTAGCCTTACCTGCGTGTACGCACCTCAAGTTCACATTCCATGCGTACTTGTACGCTCTGTCTGTAAAGGGTGGGGGTGCGTACCCATGTAAAGGTCAAAAGGCGCGATTTTTACTTCAAAAAAGTTACTTGTGGTCGATCCTAGAGCATTCTAGAAGTTTGTTTGACGTGTATTGAGCGCCTCCAGATGGTTCATGTATCCCTATGAAAGAGGAACTTATCCCATCAAGAGGGGAGCTATCCCATTCAAAGAGGGGCTTATCCCATTGATGGTGGACCTGATTAACTTCCTCTAAAGCACTATAAATACAGGCATTGGGCCAGAGGGAGGGAGGTTGAAAGCTGAACATTCCTAAGGGTAGATGCTGCTGGAATTAGGACTCCCTTATAGAGCTTGAGAGGAGAGATTCCCATCCTTTCTTAGCTTCATTTGGAAGTGGGTGAGTTGATAAAAGTAAAGGAGAACTCTTGTTGGACCCTGGGAGGGACCTGCACAACACCAAGGCATAGGTTGTAATGGTTTCTTTTGTTTCCACTTAATACAATTAAGCTCATTTTTCTCAACAGATTGTTATACATGATTTGTTTCATATACTCCTTGGTCTGTATGATGAATATGTTTTATTTTATAAGTTATTCAGGTGCTATGTAATCGTTTGCTTGTTAGTGAATGCAGGTTTCGAAGAGAAGGAGGAGCTCATCCGGATCGGCGAGGCTGGACTACTACAAAGCGTTGGACTAAAGGTATGTTATAAACACCTGATTACTTGTATTCTAAATGCATATTTAGGGAAAGGTAGTGTTTAATTGTCTTGTTTGTCACTAGAAAGCCTTAGCTTCTAGGGAGGTCGGTTTTGTCCGCAAAATTGACTCTTTCCGCATGACACACCTGCATCTTGAGGTCTTCCCAACTTTGGTTGCCACTTCCCTTTAACTTTCTCATTTCCCTTCAAATCAAGCTTAGGCTCAGCGTTACACTTTGACTTATTATAACAATACTTCAGTTTCCTTATGGCTTCCTCTAGTGATCGAGGCTCATCAAACTCAATCTGGTCTCTATATTTTTTTGGCAACCCATTGATGAACCTTTGAATCTTTTCTTTCTCATCCTTGAGGTAAGGACCATACCTTAATAGCTCCACGAACTTGCTAGTATAATCATCATCTATCGTAGAACCCATTTTCAGCTCACAAAATCCTTAGCTTTTCATCATAACACCTCTCAGACATGTACTTCTTCTTGAAGAGTCTCTCAAACTCATACCAAATCAACTCTTATTCCTAAATACCCTTGAATTTGTTCACATCTTCCCACCATATATTTGCTTTCCCTCTCAAACTGAAGGTGGTTATTTTGGCTTTCATATTATCTGAAAAGTTATGCAATCTGAAGAATTTATTCATTCCAAGCAACCATGCATTTACATCTTCTAAATTCTTCATCTCTCCATCAAATGTAAGCGGCTTGAATTTCTTCAAATCCTCGGGAAAGTACTCACTCCTCCTATAAGGATGATGGTGGTGACAATTGTGATGATGTCTCCTGGATAAGGAACTAGAATGATACCCATACATACCAGTCCTCCTGTTAGGTGTATCTAATAATCTGCTACCTATGATTGTGTCTCCTCTATCCAACCTGTATCCTGACCGAGACCCGCTACCATAGGCTCCATCAGTCTTCTCTTCCTTTTATTGACTAATCCTCAACTGTCCCTGTCTTTGCAAGTGTGAAAAACTATGAGGGATGACTGCATTGACATTTGCTTGCTTTTCTTGAGCCCTTGCGAGTCTTTCCTAAGCCTCAACCAACCTATCATTTTCTACTTTGCAAATTATGATCCTTGCCCTAAACTCCTCAATGTGTCTGCTATATTAGGAGAATTACCATCTCCTTGGTGCCCAATTGATCTATAGGGAGACTCATGTAAACTGTAGTCTACTGTTTTTATCATCGCCTTTGATTCTCTTCTTTCTGCAAGTATACCATCTCAAATAAACCAAATAGATATCATAACCAAAATCATACCTCAATGACATTCATGAGAGGCTTATCTCATTTGCAGAATCAATCCACATTAGGACGATACGTGTATAATCATAATCATATCAATATGTCAACACCATGCATGACAATACCAACTACATACAATGACCTCATGCATGACAATGATAACCATGATAATGCATGCATGACCACATGTGTCTATCCCATTCAATCCAAGTGTTTGAACCATGCTCGGATACCAATCTATGGTATCAGATATTACCCAAAGAGAGTGCAACCTACTCTGATACCACTTTGTAAATGTCTCCTCCCATATCGACCCACTTTCATCAACCTTCCTGGGGTAAACATGAGTTGAGGGAAACTATGATATGACTCAACCTCCTAAGTAACCTTAAGGAAATGGAGCCAACAAAAGAAGACCTTACTGACTTCCCTCATGTGCTATATGAACACCAGGAACTAACCAACCACTCTAGGTTCCCAACCTCTGACTTAAATTTCTTTTTCACTAACCTATAGCCTCAATCGCTCCCATTACAAGGCCTCAATGTGAGTGGAAACCTCCAGTCGCTCCCACAAGCCTGCTTCCCAATGACTGCAGTCTTTTTTGCTCAATTTTGTTCTAATGACCCTGAGATCTAAGCCACTTTTTCAAGGCTATGATCCATACCTCTGCCCATAACTTAATGAAACTCCCATAAATGATAAATAGCCCAAAGACAAAGCCTCTAACACAAAGCTTCATGAAGGACTTGACCTAGCCCAGTCTAACAGTGACAATCATTCCATTAAACACATGGTGAACATGAAATCTACAGGTCATAAATTCATATTTGAACATAGAGATCTAAAACTTATCTGGGAATCATGAAGAAGGTATAATTACCTCTCACAATAGGTAAAATAACATTTATTAGGTCATGGATCCAATAACCATTCATTTACAAATGAAAACATGATAAGATCCATAACTTGAATTTGTCATCAAACCATGCTTATAACCAACATATAACCAGATAAATAACGATGATAGAACAACCATTAAAGCCACATAATAACAAGTATAATTACTATTGAGTTACAAGGGAATAGATCTCTTATCAATCATATGAAAAATCCAACCAAGTCAAGGACTTACACTACCACCCGACTATATATTAGGCTGAACCAAATATTTTGTTCAGTCAATCACCCTTGGGCCAACTTCTAAGCATGAATGTGGGATCTCATGGGATAAACCAATCCATAAGCAAACAATGAATCCTAGCACACCATGGCTATCTAGAAATGGCAAAGAAAGGCTAAAACCACTGTTGAAACCTGACAAAACCATGCCAATGAAAAAAATGAACCAAATACACACATGAATATACCATGCATGCCAAACCTAGTTAGGAAATCATACATGCAACATGTGACCTGCAAGTATTCTTGTTGAAGCCGCTTTATCCAACCTTTCCTTGCTTGATCCTTGCTTTCCTTTTCTTTCCTTTGCTTTCATTGTCCTTCCTTTGATTGATTTCTTCTCCTCTTGATGCTCTTCTCTTCATTGAGACTAATTCCAAAACTGAACCAACAAAAGGCCCCAAACTGATGTTCTGATGTCTTTTATTATTGAAGCCTCTAATTTCTTCATTTTCCCTATATTTTCCTTGAATTTCCTCCTCGCACGAAACTAGTGACCTTTCACGTTCTTTTTCTCCCAATTTCCTTTATTTTCATAAATAAAATTCCAAAAATGTCTTTTTTCCCTTTCAATGCCATTGCCAATTTCCCTTACACACAATAAACAACAAGTGATGCCCACTAGGATGTTTTTCCCCAAAATTCAACTTGGAATATGTGTCCCATGAGCTTGGTCTTATTTTTCCTTTATTAACTTTATTACATGAACTCTTAACCCAGGGCTGTTATAGACCCCTCCTCCTTAGGGGAACACCATCCTCGGTGTTCAATGATACCTAGAACTAGGAAAACCACTGAAAAACCAAAACATACTGCCCATGGATCCTTATAAACTAGCTCATTGTAGTATTTACAATGAACAACCTTCTCAAAAACAAAAACCACCATGACAAACATGACAATATGACAACCATACCGCTTATTGGAGATTTATAACACAACTCATTGCGGCATTTACAATAGAAACCATACATAAATGTTCACATACGCCAAAAACTTATTTTCCTCCACCGACAAATAATGAAGGATACATAGCCCATATCTGATCAGCCATATCCCATGTAGATTCTTTGGGCCCAAAGTGCCTCTACACTTTAACTTCCTCGATTTCTCTATTTCGTAGCATGATTTTTTTCCACAGCAATATACACTGAGGTTCCGGCTGGAATTCTCCTTCTGGCTTGACCTGCAATATAGACCAATCAATGACATGATCAACATTTTTTACATATATTTTAAGAAATTAAACATGGAAAACATCATGGACTTTCACTGTCAGAGGTATTGCAAGTCTGTAGGCCATTGGTCCAATCCTCTCAAGGATCTCAAAAGGTCTGCAATACTAAGGTTCCAACTTGGCACATGACGCAATCCTCAAGGATATCTTCTTAGCCTGACACTCACACATGCTCTCCAACCTGAAACTCCTTAATGCCTTGTGTTTATTTTCATAACTCTTATGCATGTCCTATGTTGCCTTTAGATTCTTCTTGATGACCTGCATTTCTTATTCCATCTCTACCAACATGTCTGGTCCTATAAGTACCTTATTCACTGGATCAATCTAGTTGATGGGAGTATTACAACTCTACCCATAGAGTGCCTCAAATAGACTCATCCTTAATGACTCCTGATAACCATTTTTGTAATTAAACTCAACCAATGGAAGATACTCCTCCCACTTCCATTGTTGATGCATGACATACATCCTCAGCATATCCTCGAGTATCATGTTGACCCTCTCTGTTTGTGCATTTGTTTGTGAATGATAAGTTGTATTGAAGGCCAACTTTGTACCCATACCTGCAAACAACTCCATCCAAAACCTAGAAGTGAACTTAGCCTTTGTATCTGACACAATATTATTCGAAACACAATGCAACTTAACTATCTCCCTGATGAAGACATGTGCTGCCTCACTAGCTGAATAAATAGACTTCACTAGAATGAAATGTGATACCTTGCTCAATTTTTCTACCACAACCATGATTAAATCACGTTGCTTCGATGTCCTCAACAAACCTATAATGAAATCCATGGAAATGACCTCCCATTTCCATTCTGGAATCAAAATAGGTTGTAACAAACTAGCTGGTTGCTTACACTCGGATTTCACCTGCTGACAATCCAAGCATTTAGCAAAAAGCTATGCCACTTCCTTCTTCATGTTTGGCCAATAGTAGTACTTCTTCACCGATGTCAATGTCTTCTGATATCCTGGGTGACCCAAATATGGCTTGACATGAAAATCCCTCAAGATAAGCTTCTTGATCTCACTGTAATCCAACACATAGAACCTATCCCTAAATATGACCAAGCCATTTGTTGTGAGATGATAGTCCACATCTTGTTCACTTGTACCCTATTGTAACCTATGATTAAGTTGCTGGTAGTTGTCATCCTGATGTCCTTCTTGTAGGATCTAGTCCTATAAATTCATCCCATAATAACTCATAGTTGCAACATGCTTTACCTGCACTCTCCTACTGAGAGATATTATAAAAGTGTTCTCCTTTCCTTTAATATTTCTTATCTCAAATTCAAACTCACTAAGGTTGTCCAACCATCTAGCTTTTGTGGAATTCATATTTGGTTGGTCAAACAAGTACCTCAGCCCACTATGATCACTCATCAGTACAAACCTTCTACCAAGAAGATAGTGCCTCCACATCTTCAAGGCATGGATAATAGTTTCCAACTCAAGATCATGAGTCACTTAGTTCTACTTGTGCTCATTTAGTTTCCTTGACTCATAACAAACCACACATGCCTCCTGCATCAGGACTCCACCAAGTCCTCTCTTGCAAGAATCTGCACACACCACAGACTCTTTATCTGGATCTACAATAAATTGGAGCGTTTGTCAACAACTACTACAACTGCTCAAAACTTGTTGCACATTCTTTTGTCCATTCAATTTTTTTTCCTTTAGTTTGCGAGGACGTAATATGATATGTGATCTAGGACAATTTCCCAATGAACATCCCATAATAACCTGTTAACTCCATGAATGATCTGACCTCATCCACATTTATAGGAGCTTTCCATTCCATGATAGCACTTATATTTTTTGGATCTACTGCTATGTCTTCCTTAGAAACCACATACCCCAAGTAAAGTAACTTTGTCTGAAATAATCTCCATTTCCTAAGCTTGGCATACAACTGATGCTCTCTTAGAAATCTCAATACTTCTGCTAAATGTTCATGTTGGCTTAAGGGGACCTGACCTAGGTTCAACATTATTCGTGCCAAACAACAAAACCCTAACTTTTGGCCATTTTGGTAACAACCTGCGTAATGCATGTTGTAGTCTCACCCGAAACAGTATTGGGGGATGCTAGAACTAGGTTTCTGCATCCAAAGACCATGTGATGTGTATCTTGAAGCCCTTATATCTCAAATCTTCCTTCGCGCAAATCTATATCCTCCTATTGTTAATTACTGCAATTCTATCCAATTGACCTCCATGTCTCTGCAAAGGTATACAATCGTTCTTGTCGGACATAAAAGAGGCAGATTCGCGACTTTCGCTCAGTAAATAGCAACCCTAGATCTTCCTTCACACATATCTACCCGTTCTGAATAGTTATAATAATAGATCTATCTAATATCTTTGAGAAAATAGTTCATTACACTTTTCATCCATAGATATTAAAGATCCAATAGATTCACGCAGAAAATACACTTTAAAACGGATCTTTGAGCGAATATGCATAAACTTAAATAGAAATGAGAACAAAGCATAGATGCAATAGATTTGATCCAAAACAATATTTATTAGATTTAGCATTCAGTTAAAGACTCTTTCTGCCCTGCGCACCCAGCTGCATGGGCTCGCGCACTCAGCTGCGAAACTTACCAAGGTCTCCGCGCACTCAGCTACTGGAGCCTTCCCAATTCGCATGAGTACTGGAAACAAACTTTTCCTGCCTTAGCACCTTTCCCTTACAATGATTTTCTGTCAAAATTTCTAGATCCTTAGATTTGCTAAGACTTAACTATATATAGATTTTTCATTACAATACCATGGCCTGCGACCCATGGGTGAGTCTCAAAACCGACCTATCACCTACCCATACAAGGGACTAAAGCCCCTTTGACTCTTACTTAGCTACACACTCTGCTTCCACATTTTGTTGAGACTTTACATTCATTACAAAATTCTAACCAAAAATTGATTAAACTGTCAAAATTTGACCCTAGGGACCTTATCCCAACAGGTCCCCAACACAAATATGGTGACTCACCCTCGAGTCACTCAGCTGGCTTCTCTACTTTATGGCGGAGCTCACTGAACTCCTGCTTCAATGCTTCCAGCTCCGCGATGCTTTGTACTGCAATCTGCTTCACCTCTTCAACCAGTTTTTTTGTAGTTGGTCCCTCCACCGCAAGTCGCATGGTCCTTTGAGTCTGCTAAAAAGATTTCAGCTTTTCCTGAATAGTCTAAGAAATCTAGCTTGCCTCCTTTGTCCATGGTTGAAGTCAAGCCTTTAACATTGATTCTTTTTACTGCAATTCCTTAACTTGTGCTTGTATCATCTTCTCTTCTTGTAAGTGCGTGAAGCGCTGAACTCGCGTTAAGGTGTGTGCACTCGCACTGATCTCATAATATTTTTGCTAGGCCTCTCTAATTTTTGTAGTCAATCTCTATAGGTTTGGGTACTCCTACAAAGTATCCCATAAATCCATGGCGTTGTCAAAAATAAAGTCGCAACCTTTTACTTCATTCTCCAGAGTAGTCATGTGCTCCTTGATGGTTGAGTCTCGCTACTTATGACCTCTGGTGGAGTAGCCGGTTGTAGTTTTAGTTGTAGTTATGATATCTTCATCTGGAAATCAAAACTAACTCTGCCTATTTCATATTTTGATTCACACATGGCAGCAGCCAATTTCCTAATATTTTCCATAGTTGTTGCATCCTCTAGAATATGTAACTTTGGGACTGAATTACACGCCTGTGTAATTGTTTCTTCCAGGCTTTGACTTTACGTTGCTAGCTCTTCATTTTCTTTCAGGGCCTGAGCCTTCTCAGTGAATATATGTTCATTGTTCAAATTAACCTCACTGATCACCACTAGTGTGCGTTTCTCTCTGATTTGAAGCTCGTCTGACACCCCCTGATGAAGTGCGTGGAGGGACTGAAGTGGCAGCGTGGCTAAGCTCACCCCCATGCCTTTAACCTTTCCTAGTTGTGCACGGTCTTCCTCTGGTAGGGATATGTCTCTGAGGTCCAGAGTCCTTTCTATCTCCAACATGCCCTCGCTCGCTTGCTACAGGCTTTCTTGAACCCCGCTCGCTTGTCTGACACTCACCTGAATTCTACTAGTTTGGATCTGCAACTTGCGCAGATCCTTCTGGACACTCTTGATTTTCTGTATGTATTATTGCTCGAACTGTTGCCACAATTCCATTATTGTATCATGGACCTTATCCCCGATCTTGTCCAAGTCCCCCTCAGTAAGGATCATGGGGTCCACCTGTGTCTGTTTATCTAACTTTTTCTCTTTTCTTGGACCTGAGGTTGTTTCCTTAGTTTTCTTATTCAATGTGAAGGGAGTGCTTTTCTCGTCCCCTCTGTCTTCACTTTGCTTGGATAGTTCTTGTTCCTCAGTATGTTGGGAACCCAATGCTTCAACTTCCACTGTGTTCTGTTTCCTGGCAAGCTATTTCTCAGCACGCTCTTTTTTAGCGTTCTCTTTTTCAACAGTTGCCTTAGCAGCAACTTATTTCCTCCTTTGATCGGCTAATGCCTGTGCCGCTTCCTATGTTGCTTCTTTTTGTTTCTACATAGTTGTCGTCTGCATGACAGATCTTTCTCCGCCCTGACTGGTACATGCACCAACATCCATGGGTTGTCGCCTCTCTGCTAGCCACCTCCCCACAATCTCCTGCGCATCTGTCTCCCAAATTAGGTATGGAAACTTGTGTCAGATTTTCTTAGGGTCTTACCTCACCTAGATTGAGACATTATGAAATTTTGCCTTAAACTCCGCAAAGGCCCTCAACTGCTCAAACAAGGTTGGAGACAACCTTGGCCTCTCACTTATTACTGTGCCGAGGTACATTTCGACCAAGATCCAAAAGACCTTTGATTCCATGATCCTCTCCAGATCCTTCGTCACCCGCAGCGAAACGAGCTTCGCTGCCTCCTGTAAGTCTTCTTCCTGTGGAGGAAACTGACTATCCTCCGATAGTCGCCATTCTACTAGTAAAAGTAGCAACAGGAGTTGGGCATAGTGAAATGCCTTGTTGTCTTCCTATGCTTCGCGGTAGTTCGCTAAGAATTCTTTACACAGGTACTGCGCCCAGTTGTACTGCATCCCCTTCGCGCATTGTGCAGCCAACGAAACAACTGGTGCCAGAACCTCAACCACGCGACATTTCCTCGTGATATTCCCGACTAAAATTTGAGCATAAAACTGCACCGCTTTGTCTTGAATTGAGCAAATATAATATCTGCGTGACTTCTTGATTAGCCCAAATTCAATTTTCATTCTATCTGCGAGCTCCTTTTCTTTGCTCTTTCCTCCAAATTCCTTATTTGGTTCCGCCCCTTTATAGGGCAACTCCATAATTCTATGGGTAAGCATATCAATTATAGGGATGGGTTTGCCTAGCCACAAGCACCAATCATGCACTAGCGCGAGCAGTTGGCGCACATAGACAGTGTTGATAATCGATCTATGGAAGTGTTCTAGTGCGCACAGCATATTTAGTTGTCTGGCTTGCTTGACGCCTTTTACCCATTTCATCAGTTCCAGCCTTGTGACCTCGGTTTCTTCATAATAAATATTGGCCATGTATTTATTAGTGTCCGAATGAGGTAATTTCTCATGGTCGGCGAGATCTGAATCTTCCATTTTTAACACCGGATGCGCACTAAGAGCACGCCCTCAAAAACTACTTCTTCCGGTAATAGGGGCGTAGAGACCATGAATTTGCTTGAATCTAGTTCCTTGGTCACCTTTTCTTTCCCTTTTCGTGGAGGGATATACATTGGGAGCCTAGTGATAGGCTCACCCTCCTCAACATCTAACTCCTCAACTCCATCGCGAATTTCCTCTGCCTCCAAGTCCACTGGTTCCTCCAGCTGCTTTACCTTGTCCTTCCTATCTCTCTGGCGAGCCTTCCAGTTCTTCCTTGGTGACTGCATCACTGGTACAAGTTTCTTCTTCTTCTCCTTAGTAATTGATTGCTTTGGCCTAGGCGACCTTGGCACCGTAGGCACAGAGGGCGCAGCTTCCATGGACACAACTTCAAGGCCTTCCGCTTGAGACACAGCAGCTTCAGAACTGACTGGCTTGGAAATTTGTTCAACGATAATCTTCTAGTTCCACTCAGGTAGGTTCGCAAATACCTAGCTTGAGGCTAAATCCTCCCAAACCTACCAATTCATATAGCGGAAACAAGAGGGCTCATACACAATCGTCAGAAGGCAAAGTGTTCTTCGGCAGACCAACATGCTAGATTTATAGGTGATTTCGAATTCAAATCTAACTGTTCCCTCCATTTTCTGATCATAAATGCCTCTTTGGTGGCAGATCTCCAAATATTTTCACCATAAATGTCACCTACCCGCCTCTCCTAACAGGAGTTTTTCTATCTGATCATGAATAGTGACTCCAACGGCTATTTTTGAGCCCGGCTGTGCGACACCACCTCGTGTGGCGTAGCTCATCCATCGCATCTTCTTCTATCACATTTCTTTCATCCTTCGCGCAGCCACCTTACTATATTTTCCTTCTCTTCGAGTAGTGTAGTTTACAGTTCTGCTCTCCCTTGCAACTTCCTAGAGCTCTAAGACTGTCCTGCGACCATGTAGTCATTGTGCAGGGGCAAGACCCCTTGTATACAACTTCAACTGACTTTCATTCACTCTACTAGGGAATGGCTCCCCAGTCAGCTTCGCGAGTTGAACTGCGCCACCATCGTGATCTCCTTAACAACATATGGCCATAACCAATGCATTTGAAATTTCCCTGAAAAAATTGTGAACTTGCTGTCACATAGCAGCACCAAATCATCCAGCTTGAAATTGCATAGCTTAATATGCCTATCATGCCAAGTTTTTTCGCGTTCCTTTTGCACTTGTTGGTGAAATCCTACAAGAAAGCAATCTTCTTCTTGCTCCAGTAACTGCGCAATCCGTTCCTCCAAGGTGTCACGATCTGCCATCTCTATCAAAGTTACAATACGTAGGCTTTACACAATATAATCTGTAGGCATTACCTCCTCAAACCCATGACCAACCTCGGAGTTTGTTTGTCAACTTCTTGCAGGTCGTTCGATATGCCCATAGAACTGTTGGTACGCGCACATTCCAACGGAACCCTCAACAAAGTCCGCTGCCAATCAATTTTTGTAACAGCAATTCATTTAAAACAGAGGCAGCCTTATTTTTTCATTTGCCATGAGTAATTAAGGTTTCACTGTGTGATTTGATCATAGGGAGGGATATTCAATTTCCTAGGGAGTTTAACTGAAGGGACAAGCAATTGAATTAGGGTTTACATAGGGAATTAGGTAGGGGAAAAAACAGAGTTTTGAGGAGGGGAAAAAGATACCATGTTACTGCAAACCCTAACCACTGCAAGTCTGATTTCTTTGATGACTATGCAAATGAAATTTTGTCATGACCTTATTTGAGCTTTGAAGTCTTTGACATATACACAAGATGACATTTTCCTTTATTTTTCTAAGGCTATGCAAAATGGCAAATTTCACTGTTTTTACAATTTTTTGAGTGCATGCCTTGTCATCACTTTTCTATTTGTTTTTTACCTGTTTTCTTTTCATTCACTGCTGTACATTTACATAGGCATTTTGCTGTGTTACTAGTGCTTAGGGTTTGATCATTATACATGGGGAAAAGGTAGGGTTTATAGGGTTTGAAAGGACTAGGGTTTGCAAATGATTTAGGGGTAGGATTTGTATAAGATTGGGGGTAGGGTTTGAGTATTGTTTGCAAATGAGATTAATGATAATGACATTTTAACACCTGTGATTAATCATGGGAAAATGAATGGAAGGGAATAAGGAATAAAACACCTTGAATAACAAACAAAACTACCAAAGCATATGCTTGCAAAAACCTCAAGCCAATTTAACCTATTCTTACATTGACTTCTTGCATGAATTTTATGACCATAATCCACCTTTGAAATCATGACACATTTCAAAACGATGTGATGGAGGCATACCTTCAAACCCACGAGCAAAATTTGGTGAAATTCGAGAGTTTGGGTGAGTTTCTGGGCAGACATAAGTTCTGGTCGCGCGCACCTTCAGACTGGTCGCGCCCCTGTAACTGGTCGCGCCAGTGTATTTTTAACACTGTGCGTTGGGCTGTAACTGGTCGCGCGCACCCAGATGGTCGCGCACCTCCTCAGAATGGTCGCGCGCACCACTCCAAGTGCTGGAACTTGCAGAAAATTGCCACGAATTGCCTCCTTTGCCTCTAGCACGAAATTTTGACTTTCATTTGCATAATAAGAGTGATTTGAGAGGGAAATTAGCTTTTTATAGGGTCACTTAAAAAAAAAATTAACTTTAGAACCCACTTTCTAATGTTTCCAACTTGCTTTGCTTTTTTTAACACTGTTTAGAGTCTTTTTGTCCTGAAATGAGCTCTTTTGATGCGTTTGACTCCATTCTTTTTTGCAGTTTGACCGCCTGATGAACTGTAGCGAAGGAACCAGGGTTATTGCCGGCACTTTTACAAATTTTTGAGAATTTCTTTATTTTTTCAAATTCCACATGGCCTTGGACTTAAAAACAGGGTTTTTAAATCCAAGGCATGATATGAGCTGCAGCTGAAGAAAATGATAATGAAACATATGTACAAGACTCCTTCCGGCTTGCTGGGCACCTACTGACCATGACTCATGACCTTGAAATGATTTTGACTCGAAACCCTAGACCTAAGACCATGGGACCTCAAGACAAAAACAAGAACAAGCATGACTCAATTACATTGTTATATGACCTGATCCAGCAAAGCCAAGAAGGGGACCAAGACCAGCTCCTCCATTCAGTGTTATGGCATGCCTAGCGGGATGCAAAACTGACACTGATGAGACACCTATAAATGCATATGCAAAGAGTTATTGATCACTGATGGAGGGCTCAAGACCGACACTAACATTGGCTCCAATGGGGATGGTAGCTCCTTGGAGGTGCCAAGAACCTCAGACCTCTTGGGAGAGCAGACCAGTGCTTTATTCATTGGGCAATGGAGTCAACTAATAGAAAAAATAACCAACTCAAAAAGACTTTATTTGACTTGACTATAAACTGAAAACTTTGAAAGGACTATGACTCAAACAAACTGACTTTTTGCAGAAAATAAACAAACTGAAATCCCACACCAACCAATCTTCATGCTTGGAATTATATCCTTCACTTCGGGCCCCAAACCAAGAATGAAAGATCAGTTCACGCTTGCTGTAGTAAAGTAAAATGATATGTACAATGAAGATGATTTAGAGCAGCATTGTTCAAACATGATATCTCTTGAGAAGCCGGCCATTCACCGACCCACCGGGACATCCATCGCCATTCAACTCCTTAAGAAGGAAAGCATTAGGACCACGATATGCAGCAATCTTAAAAGGACCTTTCCACAGATTATCAAACTTACCGTGTTTACCTTTGTCCTCGTTTCGAGCATCCCATCTCAAAACAACATCTTCTAGCTGAAAATTTTCTGATTTTGCCTTCTTATCATAAATCTTCTTGATACGTTCTTGCAGCTTCAAATAGTTTTGGAGGACTTCTTCCCTTGTCTGCTGTAGGTGGACCATTTGACTGATTCTCCGTTGCATTGGATCCATGTCTTCTCCCGTTTCTTGGATTAACTTTGCGACCGGTACACTAAGTGATGTAGGAAAAACTGCATCAACCCCATAAACAATCTCAAATGGCGACATTCCTATTGATCTCTTTTGGCTCACCCGATCAGCCCATAGTGCATTGACCAACTTCTTGTGCCAACTTTTCTTGTTGATCTCCAGCATCTTTTTGATAATGTTTACTAGTGATTTATTTGATGATTCGGCCAGCCCATTACCTTGCGGATGATAAGCGGTGGAGTGACCCAAACTGATATTGTACTTATAACAAAAATCCACCATCTTATTTGACTTGAAAGCAGCTGCATTATCCGTGATCAATTTGAATGGACAGCCAAAACGGGACAAGATATTAGTTTCAAGAAAGGAGATAATTACCGAGTCTGTGGCCTGCCGAGTAGGAATTGCTTCTATCCACTTGGTGAAGTAGTCGGTAGCAGTCAAAATCCATCTATGCTGCCCGGATGAAACTGGGTGTATTTCACCAATGAAATCAAGGCCCCACTACTGAAAAGGTGCACTAATTTCCACCGGCTTGAGTGGCAATGGCTGCAATCTTTGTTTCCCTTGAAATATTTGGCACTCATGGCAGCTCTTCACCGCTTTGTATACATCAGAAAAAAGGGATGGCCAATAGAAACCAGCTCTCAAAATCTTGTTGGCTGTAGTTTTCCAAAATAAATGACCTCCACAATCACCTTTATGGAAGTCTTCTACCGTTGCTTTCGCTTCTTCTTCAACCAAACAATTCAGTAGGATGCCTCCGGGATCTTTCCAATACAATGCTGATTTCATGATGCAAAACTTAGCGGCCTTCAATTTCAAAGTCCTTGCTTTGTTCTTTGACATTCCAGGAGGCGCGGACACATTCTGAAGTACATACACTATATCAGCATACCAAGGAGAATTAATGAAAATGTCTGATACCTGAACCGCTGAATTTTCTCCTTCACCATCGGACAAGGCTGCAATCAAGTTGATGTCAAGCACATGTAGGTTTGTTTCAGCCATTAGTTTAGCAAGTCCTTGTCCTTTAACCAGCTTGGTTGGCTTGATTTCAACATCATACTCCAAGAGAGCAGCAATCCACTTGCCTCTCCTACCTTCCGGCTCTGTTTGTACCAAGACATCCTTTACCGCTGCACTAGGAACATAAGCTAAGACATGAGAATGAAGAATATAAACCCGAAATCTTTCAATGCCTTAATCAGGGCCAGCGCTTGTTTCTCAATGATGTTATATTTTAATGCCCCATCTCTAATGATCCGGCTGAAAAATGCAATTGGCCTTTCAACACCCTCTCTTTTTTGCATCAAAACTGCTGCTAGTGTATGCTCAGAAGCGAAAGAAAACAATATGAAATCCTGAGTATAATCAGGGCTGATTAAGGTCGGGGCTGAAGACAAGATTACCTTGATTAAGTTGAAGGATTTGACTGCCTCCTCAGTCCATTTGATCTCGCTGTCCTTCCGAAGCATGTTGGTCATTTCTCTTAAGTGCTCTGCAAGATTAGGAATGAAGCGACGCAGAAAATTCAATTTACCATTAAAAGATTGTATCTCCTTCTTGTTTCGGGGCTGTTCTAGCTGCTGAATTGCCTCCACTCTTGCGGGATCAATACGTATACCATCTTTGGAAATGATATGTCCCAACAATTTTCCTTCACTCATGGCGAATAGACTCTTTTTTGGATTTAAAGAGATGCCATATTTTCTGCATTTTTGAAAAACTTTCGTCAAATGAAAAAGATGCTCCTCATCGGATTTAGAAAATACCGTTAAGTCATCAAGATAAACAACTAAAAATATGTCCTTTTCATTTGCAAAAGCCATGTCCATAGCTCGCTGAAATGTTGCACCTGCATTCTTTAAACCAAAAGGCATTTTAGCATAATGAAATGTTCCCAAGGTGTAGTGAAGGCTGTCTTATCACGGTCATCCTCATGGACTAGGATCTGATTGTAGCCGGAGTATCCATCCAACAATGACATCTTGGAGGCACCTACTACTCGCTGCAATATGTGATCCATCTTTAGCAGCGGATAGTTATCTTTGAGAGATACCTTGTTCAAATTTCTAAAATCTATGCATAACCGAATCTCACCGGTTTTCTTCCTTACTGGCACTAGATTAGAAATCCAATCTGAAAAGCGAACAGGAACTATAATTCCGGATTGATAAAGTCTATTTACCTCTTTTTCAATCAAGGGCAGCAACTTGGGATTGATCCTCCGCAACTTCTGCCGAAAAGGTTTCTGATTTTGTTTGATTGGAATAGTGTGTTGGATTATGCTTGTATCATAAGTCTTTAGATCTGAATAATCCCAAGCGAATACATTAGTAAATGATGACAGCAATCTAATGTATTGATTCTTTACCTTGGGTGGCAGGGCCTTTGATAATTTCACCATCTTTGGATGTTCCGCTGTCCCAAGGTTGACATCTTCCACACCTTCTTCGGTTGGCATCAAAGTTGGCTTGCGAGCCACATCGTCTTGATCAAAAAGCTCTTCTAAAGGAATCATCCCCTTTGGAATATGATTGTCTTTCAGCTGCAAAACATCCATTTGATTTATTCCTTCAGGCTCCATGTCAATTGAGATTTCTTCAAACTTACCTTCTCCATGCAAGAAGTCTTTGATTTCCTCATCATCCTGAAAGACTTGCCAATTCCTTTGGTTGTCTGGGATTGTGGGATGGTGTTTTACATAGATTTCAAACTTGTTACTTGAATTCATTGGTATCTTTAAATTGCTTGCTGCCTTAGCCAAAGCATCGGCAACTCCATTTTGTATTCGGGGTATGCATGTTAAAGTATGCTCTGAAAACCGCTTCAAAATGTCTAGAACAGCATTGCGATAAGCCCGCATACGAGGATGTTTAGCTTGAAATTCCCCCTTTACTTGTTTGATCACTAACTCGGAGTCGCCATAAATTGCTATCTTCTTTGCTTTTAATTTCCGGAGGATTTTCAAACCAGCTATAAGGGCCTCATATTCAGCTTCATTATTTGAACAATCAAAAGCCAATTTATAAGAGCAAACTTGTACCTTACTTGGAACTTGTTTAGAGACTGAAAATGGGCTGCGGATCCATACGCCAATGCCTGCTCCATCGCTGCCCACTGCCCCGTCGAAATCCATGGTCCAAAGACCATCTTCATCATCATCCAAGGGCTGTACTTGTGATGTTGTTTCAGTCATGACTTGCTGTCCATTTATCTCAGCAATTGACTTTATGACAGCAGCCTTTTCTTTGCTTTCCGTTCTCAATACTTCTCTAACATCTTCAGCAATGCCTGGGATATCTTCTATCTGAACTAATTGACTATTTACTTCATTAAAACTATCAGCAAATAAAACATAGGACTCTAGATCTGTCTGTACATAGTTTACAGGATGATTTACCGGTTTTTCCTTGCTTGTAATCATATACTTCATCTTTTGCTCTCGATAGACTTTCCTCATTTGTCCAAACACCGGAATAGTGGCATATGAAAAGTCCAGCTGTAAAGTGCCTTTGAGTTTTGATCCCCATGACCTTGAAAGAAGCATGCCAAACCTTGGCGGAATGTCCGCTACTACCACATCCATCAAGAGATTCTTTGCGGGAATTTGATCCAAGCTAACAACTAAATCTTTAATCAGACCGATACATCTAACTCGGCTGGAATCAAATGAGTATAGATCATGGTACTTATGAGTTATATCAAGTCCTAACTTCTCCATTATTGCCTTTGGCATTAAATTGTGTGATGCTCCCGAATCAAACATAGCATTATGAAGCACATAATCATGAATTCTCAAGCTGATATAGAATGGCGGGACATCGCTTTCCGGTGACTCACCATTGAGAGCTGGCCCAAAGATCAATTCCGGCTGATCATCCTCCACATTAACCGCATCTAACATTGGATCAGTATTGAACATCTTAGAAATTTGTGCTCTGTAAGTAGTGTTCTTCATGACTTCTGTAAGCGGAATGGACAATTTCAATTTTGAGACTTCATTCTCAATGCTGAATGCTTGACTTCTCTCACTTTCTTTGGCCGGATTATCTCTTTTTTCTGCTCTATCTTTAGGTACATTTGATG
Organism: Pinus tabuliformis; assembly: GCA_031772625.1. Lineage (NCBI taxonomy): Eukaryota > Viridiplantae > Streptophyta > Pinopsida > Pinales > Pinaceae > Pinus > Pinus tabuliformis. The sequence continues at coordinate 272,670,602 of CM062811.1, forward strand.
GCTGATCCATCTTGTTTGCTGGAGCTGTTGGGGCTGATGAAGAATCCATGACTTCTTTACCCTTTCTTTGTGGAACAACAGCACCATTCTTTGCCGCATTTTCTGCCTTCTTTTGAAGTGGATGTATAGGTACTGTTCGGTTTCTCAGCTGTCTCTCTTATCCTTGTTGAGCTGATAAGGCATGTAGATAACCTCTTTGATATTCCTCAGACTCATCTTGAAGTGCCACATCATTAGATAGAATGTAATGCTCATCTTGAGGTGCATAAGCATTACTTACCAGCTCGTCTTCTTCCGTGATGTAAGTGTGTCATCGGGAGTGAAAAAATGATTTTCTTCACCGGACCTTCACCCTCATCTTCAGATTCTTGAGTGACATAGTTTTGCTGAAATGGGGGTTGGATCGGTTGTTGTACTGCCGCCTCTTGTCCTCGTGGCTCCCGCTGTTTTATCCTATATTGGGGCTGCTGTTGTTGGCCTCTAAAGTTCGGATTTCGAACTTGCGGTTCCGGTTTGCCAAGACTGAGATTTTGGAGTGCCTTTGAAATATCTTCAACTTTCCGAAGAACTTGAGAAGCAGATGGAATATCCTCCTTGATGGTGACCTTCTTTTCCGCTTTCATTCTTGCCCGTTTATCATTCAGATTAGCCTCTACACTTACCGCATTTTTTGCATTTCCTCCAAAGAAGGAGGATCTCGGTCCCGTAGCGAGTAGGCCATTTCCGGATCGAAACCATCCGGGAACTTCAGCAAGGCAGATTTTCGAGATGGCTTAAGATCATCTGGTATAGCATTATACACTGCATTAAATCTTATGATGTAGTCTTGAACGGACTCACCCGGATTTCTCTTAAGGTTGTTATATTCGGCATTGATTTGCAGCGGATCCTTTCTGATTTCCCATCTGTCCAAGAATTGTGTTTGAAGTGCTTCCAAAGAGACAATACTATTTGCTCTCAACCCTCTGAACCATTTCCGGACCTCTCCTCCAAAAGTCTGAACGAACAACCTCATGGTAACATCTTCCTCATCCAATTCATACAGATCAAAAAAGGTAGTCATCCAGTCAACATGCTGCTGAGCTGGGACACTCTGTGGAGTGCCATCAAACATTGGTATCTTGCTCTGGTAGTCAGCTGGCATGTCATGAAGGTTTGCAGGGAGAACAAGGGGAGCAAATCGGGCAGCCATGACTCTAGGCGGGGGAGGTGGAGGAGTAGAAGGAGTATGAGGAGGAGGAGGTGGAAGTATAATAACAGGGGTTGTGATAAGGGGAAGGGATGTTGGCGGAGATAAAGGTGATGATGGAGTTTGAGGTGTAGATGGAGGTGAACCAACAGGGGTATCGGGAAGTGTAACTATAGGTGAAATAGGTGAAATAGAGATGAAAGGAGGGAAAGAAGCTTGATGAGCCGTGAGGGAAGTTTGAAGATTTTCAGCTTGATCAATAGTAGACCCAATATGATCAGATATGTTTTCAATAAAATCAACAAGAGTTGAAGCATGTATACTACTTTGAAGATGCCGCAAAATATAAGATTCAACCACTTTGTTATGCCTTTCAAGGTCAATCACAGCTGCAAAGTCAGGATCAAGAACCAAAGTATCGAGTGCACTTTCAGATTTAGATTTAAACAATGACAATTCAAAATCCTCGTCGAAATCAAGATCTTCAAAATATTTAATTATAGCAGGCGATGAGTTAGATCTAACAATCAATTTTGAATCAGAAGCCAGCTTGTAAATACAAATAAACGAGGAAAGGAAAAAAAAAAAAAAAACACTCAGCCAAATGGAAACTCTTAGCTTATCATCTGAAGCTTAGAGTCCATAATGATACTGGGATAAAGATGTCACTGAAGCGCTATGTTCACAAATCCCACGGAGATAGACTGAAGCAGCGTTTATCTACTAACGCTGATGTAAAACAAGAGCGTTTTCGAAGGCTTCTGGCGTAACTTCAGGCTCCGTCTAAGACTTATGAAACAACACACTCAATGAGAAAAGATTTAGATGTTCTTACCCAGTATGGTCGCCAATATGTTAGCGCTTGGAATTCACCTAGGCTGAGATAGACAAACTCTCAAGGCTACATCAAACCATTTCACCTCGTAGCTAGCCCTACGAGGTATGAGAAGGCTCTCTCGGGTCAGATTCGATAGATCTTTCAATATGATTAGGCTGACCAATTAATAATAAAGATTTTAGGCTAGTAAATTGATAAGGGGGTTGATTTAATGATTTTTGGGGTTTTTGGTGGCAATTGGTGGAAGTGCAATTCAAGGTGCGGGGATTGAGCACAGTTTTCACAGGGGGATCTAAGGGGCAAGGTAGGAATGAGTGCTGATGCCTTAATCTGAGATGGATGATCAGAGATGATAGAGGAGAAGCTAAAGAGGGCAAACACACAATTCGAATCCTCTCTAGACAGTAGAAAACATTAAAATTGAACAAACTAAAAAGCTGAGCATGTCAAAACATGAATTCAAACTTTACCACTTCATCTGTCCAATTTAGAAGCATAAGAGAGATGTGAAACACATAAACAAACTTACAAGAACATGTAGAGAACACACCATCAACAATCAGATCCACAAGAATCCTCAAAGATGTCTGTAAAACCCTGGCTTTCCTTGCCTTCAATTGCAGAAATAGATGCACAATATACAATAAAGCTTCCTTACACAAGAGTCCAACCATCAAAATGAGAAGGAGAGAGCATAATATAGACCATCTAACTCCTTTCCCCACCTCTAGGGGTCGAGCTCAGCTTCCTAGGAGCTGTTACAACTAATTCTAAATCAGTCACTAGATAATAGGCCAGCACAACAACTTGCCTCTAAAAGTTAGGAAGCCTATCCATGCATTAAATATTAACTATTTACATCAAAGAAGCTTCTAGAAGAGTAAAGAAAGATAAAGCCTATCAAAGTGCCATGAAAATATTACATTCATCCATCATCTACAAGTAAAAATGGTCAACCATAGTCAAAACAGTGTTTTTTGACCGAAAATGGCAATTCTGGCAAATCTGGAAGTTCTGGTCGCGCCCCTGGAAGTTCTGGTCGCGCCCCTTTACAGCTGTTTTTGAGTGGGTTCCACTGGTCCAAATCAGGTGCAAGATGGCTCATTGGAAAGCTTGGCCTGTCTACTTTCCATCCCAAGTGGAATTTCTGAATTTGGTGTTGATTTGACCCCTCAAAAACCATTTCTCCCAAGGTCACTTTCTGCAACTCAAAAAGTGGGCAGAAAGTCATTTTTTAGGTGTATTTTGAGCTTTTGGAGGCTCAAAACTCAAAATCAGGCTTCTCCCAAGTATTGGTAATTTTTCTTTTTGAATGCCCTTTCCAAAAATGCCAAGTTTGCAAAATTCCGAGCAGCCCTTCAAACTGGTCTCACCCGGGGTGAGACCAGTTCTTGGGAAAAACCTGTAATTTTACCAAAAATTTTCAAAATGCTCAAAAATCTTCAAAATTTTCACATTTTGGTGCTGGATCAAGGCTGATCAGTACCATGATGAGTGAGGGAGGCCTCAGCCAAGATACGGAGCGGATTTGTCCTTTTCCTCCTCTTCCGGGCCTCCGATAGCTTTCTTTGGAGAATTTTCATTCTCGCCTTGCAAACATGTAATCTTGCCCAGTAGTGTGTCTTCATGTTCCGGAGCAGCTCTTTGTCACGGTTTGCCTTGTCTAACAGTCCCTCCAAGCGCCAATTTGCTCGGATGAGCAATAACTCTCTATCCTTGGGCAGTGGGTCCCCAGGCCTCCTGTGGTTGATGACTCGGTCGAATCGAATCCTCCATAACTCATCCAACTCCTTCTCGGTCTCCAACTGTTTGTTTCGCTGCTCTAAATAAGTGATAGTCCACTGAGCCATCTCAAGCTTCCGCTGCAACACAAGGTTCTCTTCCTCTCTCTGCCTAATGAGCTCATAGAAATCTGAAGAGGAAGGAGAATCAGCATCACGACCAGTGAAATCATCATGTGCCTCGCCAACTGCCTCATCCTCAACCATGGGCTGCTTGCCCTTTCGTACTGCCTGTGCCGATGAAGAAAGCGAGGCCCCTTCCACCTGGTGTGGAGATAACACTCGCTGCTCTGATGATGAAGACGAGACCCCTTCCACTGGCTGTAGAGAAAGTACTCGTCGGGCTGCTGCAAATAAGGTCCTATGACCTCTCTGATATGTGACCCGAGGAGAAGAAGCCATGTGACTTGGAATGCTGGTCTCGGGCTGATGTGATGGCCCTCCCTCCTCATGAACTGCCTCCGGCCCTGAATGTGGCTGTGTGAAAACATCTCGGGAGATGAAATCCGCCCAAGGGATGCCCTGCTGGCTCAGCTGATGGGAAACTACTAGCTGAATAAGACCATGATGGCATAGGCTCCGAAGCTGCTGTACTGGGGTCTGTCTCCGAAAGGTAGTGGCCATCCTCTGAATGTCGTGAAATAAGTATGCCGAGATGTTCATCATCCTCACTCTGGTGAAGTGCATCATCATGCGGATATGACAAGAAAATACTCGAGAGAATCTCCCCTCGCATGTGAAGTAGTGCATAATGAGTCTCATGGTGTCTATATACTCTGCTCGGAGGAACTTGATAGGAAAGTTCCTTGACAAGTGATGCACATAGGCAGGCCTAACATATGGCTCATAGTATACCAGGTCCAGCCACTTGCGCCTTGGCCATACCTCACCCACATTGGGTATCCCGGTAGCATCTGTGATAGCCTCTGGAGAAAATACAAAATTCACCCTTGCAAGGGTGACCTGCCTGTCATGGAGATGGAGGACAAACAACCGTGCCAAGTCCCTGTGATGCTGGATGTGTGACAGCCTCTCACAAAACTGAAAACAAGCCATATGTTGAAAGCAAGATAGTGCCAACGGGCAAGCCTGCAACTCTGTCAATGATATAGGCTCCTCCCTCTTGTGGTGACCACCTTTGCCTCCCCTACGAGGCCTCTGCTGTGTATGAATCTCAGAAGATGATGATAGGTCATCACCTTGCTCATTAGTCTCAGTGGTTGACATGGTGTTATTGAGCAAGGTGGAAAAAACAAGTCAAATTGACCGCTGCCCTGCCTGCAAAATGCTGTGAAGTATGCTGTTTTCAAGGGGAAACATCATGAGGGATATGTTAGGGGAGGGAATTTACATGTAGGAAAGGGAAAAATATATACATAAACAGGGAATTCTGAAGGAAAACATCACATAATGCTAAACATGTCATTCCATCTTTCAACATTTGCAAATTAATACCTTATTTAGGGAAACTGTGATTTTTTTAGCACCAAGGGAAAGGACAATAAAAATCATCATGATGGAGGGGAGGATGTCATAAGCATAGGGGGATAGGGCAGCATCATCCATGTACAAGAAACAGGCAGCTCATTTTCAATTTGTTTTCACTGTCATTGAGGAGCACACTCTGTTTTTCATAATTTCAAAATGACCATTTGATGCTTTGGGAAACAGGGATTTAGGGTTTCTGATTGTAAGAGGAAGGGAAGGGGTTGTTGTGATCATTTTACAGTGGAAGGGAGAGGGGATTGTATCTTGGGAATGAGGGAAAATAGAGGATATTAGGGACTAGGTTTAGAGGGACAACGGAACCCTCAACAAAGTCCGCTGCCAATCAATTTTTGTAACAGCAATTCATTTAAAACAGAGGCAGCCTTATTTTTTCATTTGCCATGAGTAATTAAGGTTTCACTGTGTGATTTGATCATAGGGAGGGATATTCAATTGCCTAGGGAGTTTAACTGAAGGGACAAGCAATTGAATTAGGGTTTACATAGGGAATTAGGTAGGGAAAAAACAGAGTTTTGAGGAGGGGAAAAAGATACCATGTTACTGCAAACCCTAACCACTGCAAGTCTGATTTCTTTGATGACTATGCAAATGAAATTTTGTCATGACCTTATTTGAGCTTTGAATCTTTGACATATACACAAGATGACATTTTCCTTTATTTTTCTAAGGCTATGCAAAATGGCAAATTTCACTGTTTTTACAATTTTTTGAGTGCATGCCTTGTCATCACTTTTCTATTTGTTTTTTTACCATGTTTTCTTTTCATTCATTGTTGTACATTTACATAGGCATTTTGCTGTGTTACTAGTGCTTAGGGTTTGATCATTATACATGGGGAAAAGGTAGGGTTTATAGGGTTTGAAAGGACTAGGGTTTGCAAATGATTTAGGGGTAGGATTTGTATAAGATTGGGGGTAGGGTTTGAGTATTGTTTGCAAATGAGATTAATGATAATGACATTTTAACACCTGTGATTAATCATGGGAAAATGAATGGAAGGGAATAAGGAATAAAACACCTTGAATAACAAACAAAACTACCAAAGCATATGCTTGCAAAAACCTCAAGCCAATTTAACCTATTCTTACATTGACTTCTTGCATGAATTTTATGACCATAATCCACCTTTGAAATCATGACACATTTCAAAACGATGTGATGGAGGCATACCTTCAAACCCACGAGCAAAATTTGGTGAAATTCGGGAGTTTGGGTGAGTTTCTGGGCAGACAGAAGTTCTGGTCGCGCGCACCTTCAGACTGGTCGCGCCCCTGTAACTGGTCGCGCCAGTGTATTTTTAACACTGTGCGTTGGGCTGTAACTGGTCGCGCGCACCCAGATGGTCGCGCACCTCCTCAGAATGGTCGTGCACCACTCCAAGTGCTGGAACTTGCAGAAAATTGCCACGAATTGCCTCCTTTGCCTCTAGCACGAAATTTTGACTTTCATTTGCATAATAAGAGTGAGTTGAGAGGGAAATTAGCTTTTTATAGGGTCACTTAAAAAAAAAATTAACTTTAGAACCCTCTTTCTAATGTTTCCAACTTGCTTTGGTTTTTTTAACACTGTTTAGAGTCTTTTTGTCCTGAAATGAGCTCTCTTGATGTGTTTGACTCCATTCTTTTTGCAGTTTGACCGCCTGATGAACTATAGCGAAGGAACCAGGGTTATTGCCGGCACTTTTACAATTTTTTGAGAATTTCTTTATTTTTTCAAATTCCACATGGCCTTGGACTTAAAAACAGGGTTTTTAAATCCAAGGCATGATATGAGCTGCAGCTGAAGAAAATGATAATGAAACATATGTACAAGACTCTTTCCGGCTTGCTGGGCACCTACTGACCATGACTCATGACCTTGAAATGATTTTGACTCGAAACCCTAGACCTAAGACCATGGGACCTCAAGACAAAAACAAGAACAAGCATGACTCAATTACATTGTTATATGACCTGATCCAGCAAAGCCAAGAAGGGGACCAAGACCAGCTCCTCCATTCAGTGTTATGGCATGCCTAGCGGGATGCAAAACTGACACTGATGAGACACCTATAAATGCATATGCAAAGAGTTATTGATCACTGATGGAGGGCTCAAGACCGACACTAACATTGGCTCCAATGGGGATGGTAGCTCCTTGGAGGTGCCAAGAACCTCAGACCTCTTGGGAGAGCAGACCAGTGCTTTATTCATTGGGCAATGGAGTCAACTAATAGAAAAAATAACCAACTCAAAAAGACTTTATTTGACTTGACTATAAACTGAAAACTTTGAAAGGACTATGACTCAAACAAACTGACTTTTTGCAGAAAATAAACAAACTGAAATCCCACACCAACCAATCTTCATGCTTGGAATTATAGCCTTCACTTCGGGCCCCAAACCAAGAATGAAAGATCAGTTCACGCTTGCTGTAGTAAAGTAAAATGATATGTACAATGAAGATGATTTAGAGCAGCATTGTTCAAACATGATATCTCTTGAGAAGCTGGCCATTCACCGACCCACCGGGACATTCATCGCCATTCAACTCCTTAAGAAGGAAAGCATTAGGACCACGATATGCAGCAATCTTAAAAGGACCTTTCCACAGATTATCAAACTTACCGTGTTTACCTTTGTCCTCGTTTCGAGCATCCCATCTCAAAACAACATCTTCTAGCTGAAAATTTTCTGATTTTGCCTTCTTATCATAAATCTTCTTGATACGTTCTTGCAGCTTCAAAGAGTTTTGGAGGACTTCTTCCCTTGTCTGCTGTAGGTGGACCATTTGACTGATTCTCCGTTGCATTGGATCCATGTCTTCTCCCGTTTCTTGGATTAACTTTGCGACCGGTACACTAAGTGATGTAGGAAAAACTGCATCAACCCCGTAAACAATCTCAAATGGCGACATTCCTATTGATCTCTTTTGGCTCACCCGATCAGCCCATAGTGCATTGACCAACTTCTTGTGCCAACTTTTCTTGTTGATCTCCAGCATCATTTTGATAATGTTTACTAGTGATTTATTTGATGATTCGGCCAGCCCATTACCTTGCGGATGATAAGCGGTGGAGTGACCCAAACTGATATTGTACTTATAACAAAAATCCACCATCTTATTTGACTTGAAAGCAGCTGCATTATCCGTGATCAATTTGAATGGACAGCCAAAACGGGACAAGATATTAGTTTCAAGAAAGGAGATAATTACCGAGTCTGTGGCCTGCCGAGTAGGAATTGCTTCTATCCACTTGGTGAAGTAGTCGGTAGCAGTCAAAATCCATCTATGCTGCCCGGATGAAGCTGGGTGTATTTCACCAATGAAATCAAGGCCCCACTACTAAAAGGTGCACTAATTTCCACCGGCTTGAGTGGCAATGGCTGCAATCTTTGTTTCCCTTGAAATATTTGGCACTCATGGCAGCTCTTCACCGCTTTGTATACATCAAAAAAAAGGGATGGCCAATAGAAACCAGCTCTCAAAATCTTGTTGGCTGTAGTTTTCCAAAATAAATGACCTCCACAATCACCTTTATGGAAGTCTTCTACCGTTTCTTTCGCTTCTTCTTCAACCAAACAATTCAGTAGGATGCCTCCGGGATCTTTCCAATACAATGCTGATTTCATGATGCAAAACTTAGCGGCCTTCAATTTCAAAGTCCTTGCTTTGTTCTTTGACATTCCAGGAGGCGCGGACACATTCTGAAGTACATACACTATATCAGCATACCAAGGAGAATTAATGAAAATGTCTGATACCTGAACCGCTGAATTTTCTCCTTCACCATCGGACAAGGCTGCAATCAAGTTGATGTCAAGCGCATGTAGGTTTGTTTCAGCCATTAGTTTAGCAAGTCCTTGTCCTTTAACCAGCTTGGTTGGCTTGATTTCAACATCATACTCCAAGAGAGCAGCAATCCACTTGCCTCTCCTACCTTCCGGCTCTGTTTGTACCAAGACATCCTTTACCGCTGCACTAGGAACATAAGCTAAGACATGAGAATGAAGAATATAAACCCGGAAATCTTTCAATGCATTAATCAGGGCCAGCGCTTGTTTCTCAATGATGTTATATTTTAATGCCCCATCTCTAATGATCCGGCTGAAAAATGCAATTGGCCTTTCAACACCCTCTCTTTTTTGCATCAAAACTGCTGCTAGTGTATGCTCGGAAGCGAAAGAAAACAATATGAAATCCTGAGTATAATCAGGGCTGATTAAGGTCGGGGCTGAAGACAAGATTACCTTGATTAAGTTGAAGGATTTGACTGCCTCCTCAGTCCATTTGATCTCGCTGTCCTTCCGAAGCATGTTGGTCATTTCTCTTAAGTGCTCTGCAAGATTAGGAATGAAGCGACGCAGAAAATTCAATTTACCATTAAAAGATTGTATCTCCTTCTTGTTTCGGGGCTGTTCTAGCTGCTGAATTGCCTCCACTCTTGCGGGATCAATACGTATACCATCTTTGGAAATGATATGTCCCAACAATTTTCCTTCACTCATGGCGAATAGACTCTTTTTTGGATTTAAAGAGATGCCATATTTTCTGCATTTTTGAAAAACTTTCGTCAAATGAAAAAGATGCTCCTCATCGGATTTAGAAAATACCGTTAAGTCATCAAGATAAACAACTAAAAATATGTCCTTTTCATTTGCAAAAGCCATGTCCATAGCTCGCTGAAATGTTGCACCTGCATTCTTTAAACCAAAAGGCATTTTAGCATAATGAAATGTTCCCCAAGGTGTAGTGAAGGCTGTCTTATCACGGTCATCCTCATGGACTAGGATCTGATTGTAGCCGGAGTATCCATCCAACAATGACATCTTGGAGGCACCTACTACTCGCTGCAATATGTGATCCATCTTTAGCAGCGGATAGTTATCTTTGAGAGATACCTTGTTCAAATTTCTAAAATCTATGCATAACTGAATCTCACTGGTTTTCTTCCTTACTGGCACTAGATTAGAAATCCAATCTGAAAAGCGAACAGGAACTATAATTCCGGATTGATAAAGTCTATTTACCTCTTTTTCAATCAAGGGCAGCAACTTGGGATTGATCCTCCGCAACTTCTGCCGAAAAGGTTTCTGATTTTGTTTGATTGGAATAGTGTGTTGGATTATGCTTGTATCATAAGTCTTTAGATCTGAATAATCCCAAGCGAATACATTAGTAAATGATGACAGCAATCTAATGTATTGATTCTTTACCTTGGGTGGCAGGGCCTTCGATAATTTCACCATCTTTGGATGTTCCGCTGTCCCAAGGTTGACATCTTCCACACCTTCTTCGGTTGGCATCAAAGTTGGCTTGCGAGCCACATCGTCTTGATCAAAAAGCTCTTCTAAAGGAATCAGCCCCTTTGGAATATGATTGTCTTTCAGCTGCAAAACATCCATTTGATTTATTCCTTCAGGCTCCATGTCAATTGAGATTTCTTCAAACTTACCTTCTCCATGCAAGAAGTCTTTGATTTCCTCATCATCCTGAAAGACTTGCCAATTCCTTTGGTTGTCCGGGATTGTGGGACGGTGTTTTACATAGATTTCAAACTTGTTACTCGAATTCATTGGTATCTTTAAATTGCTTGCTGCCTTAGCCAAAGCATCGGCAACTCCATTTTGTATCCGGGGTATGCATGTTAAAGTATGCTCTGAAAACCGCTTCAAAATGTCTAGAACAGCATTGCGATAAGCCCGCATACGAGGATGTTTAGCTTGAAATTCCCCCTTTACTTGTTTGATCACTAACTCGGAGTCGCCATAAATTGCTATCTTCTTTGCTTTTAATTTCCAGAGGATTTTCAAACCAGCTATAAGGGCCTCATATTCAGCTTCATTATTTGAACAATCAAAAGCCAATTTATAAGAGCAAACTTGTACCTTACTTGGAACTTGTTTAGAGACTGAAAATGGGCTGCGGATCCATACGCCAATGCCTACTCCATCGCTGCCCACTGCCCCGTCGAAATCCATGGTCCAAAGACCATCTTCATCATCATCCAAGGGCTGTACTTGTGATGTTGTTTCAGTCATGACTTGCTGTCCATTTATCTCAGCAATTGACTTTATGACAGCAGCCTTTTCTTTGCTTTCCGTTCTCAATACTTCTCTAACATCTTCAGCAATGCCTGGGATATCTTCTATCTGAACTAATTGACTATTTACTTCATTAAAACTATCAGCAAATAAAACATAGGACTCTAGATCTGTCTGTACATAGTTTACAGGATGATTTACCGGTTTTTCCTTGCTTGTAATCATATACTTCATCTTTTGCTCTCGATAGACTTTCCTCATTTGTCCAAACACCGGAATAGTGGCATATGAAAAGTCCAGTTGTAAAGTGCCTTTGAGTTTTGATCCCCATGACCTTGAAAGAAGCATGCCAAACCTTGGCGGAATGTCCGCTACTACCACATCCATCAAGAGATTCTTTGCGGGAATTTGATCCAAGCTAACAACTAAATCTTTAATCAGACCGATGCATCTAACTCGGCTGGAATCAAATGAGTATAGATCATGGTAGTTACGAGTTATATCAAGTCCTAACTTCTCCATTATTTCCTTGGGCATTAAATTGTGTGATGCTCCTGAATCGAACATAGCATTATGAAGCACATAATCATGAATTCTCAAGCTGATATAGAATGGCGGGACATCGCTTTCCGGTGACTCACCATTGAGAGCTGGCCCAAAGATCAATTCCGGCTGATCATCCTCCACATTAACCGCATCTAACATTGGATCAGTATTGAACATCTTAGAAATTTGTGCTCTGTAAGTAGTGTTCTTCATGACTTCTGTAAGTGGAATGGACAATTTCAATTTTGAGACTTCATTCTCAATGTTGAATGCTTGACTTCTCTCACTTTCTTTGGCCGGATTATCTCTTTTTTCTGCTCTATCTTTAGGTACATTTGATGGCTGATCCATCTTGTTTGCTGGAGCTGTTGGGGCTGATGAAGAATCCATGACTTCTTTACCCTTTCTTTGTGGAACAGCAGCACCATTCTTTGCGGCATTTTCTGCCTTCTTTTGAAGTGGATGTATAGGTATTGTTCGGTTTCTCAGCTGTCTCTCTTTGCCTTGTTGAGCTGATAAGGCATGTAGATAACCTCTTTGATATTCCTCAGACTCATCTTGAAGTGCCACATCATTAGATAGAATGTAATGCTCATCTTGAGGTGCATAAGCATTACTTACCAGCTCGTCTTCTTCCGTGATGTAAGTGTGTCATCGGGAGTGAAAAAATGATTTTCTTCACCGGGACCTTCACCCTCATCTTCAGATTCTTGAGTGACATAGTTTTGCTGAAATGGGGGTTGGATCGGTTGCTGTACTGCCGCCTCTTGTCCTCGTGGCTCCCGCTGTTTTATCCTATATTGGGGCTGTTGTTGTTGGCCTCTAAAGTTCGGATTTCGAACTTGCGGTTCCGGTTTGCCAAGACTAAGATTTTGGAGTGCCTTTGAAATATCTTCAACTTTCCGAAGAACTTGAGAAGCAGATGGAATATCCTCCTTGATGGTGACCTTCTTTTCCGCTTTCATTCTTGCCCGTTTATCATTTAGATTAGCCTCTACACTTACCGCAATTTTTTGCATTTCCTCCAAAGAAGGAGGATCTCGGTCCCGTAGCGAGTAGGCCATTTAAGGATCGAAACCATCCGGGAACTTCAGCAAGGCAGATTTTCGAGATGGCTTAAGATCATCTGGTATAGCATTATACACTGCATTAAATCTTATGATGTAGTCTTGAACGGACTCACCCGGATTTCTCTTAAGGTTGTTATATTCGGCATTGATTTGCAGCGGATCCTTTCTGATTTCCCATCTGTCCAAGAATTGTGTTTGAAGTGCTTCCAAAGAGACAATACTATTTGCTCTCAACCCTCTGAACCATTTCCGGACCTCTCCTCCAAAAGTCTGAACGAACAACCTCATGGTAACATCTTCCTCATCCAATTCATACAGATCAAAAAAGGTAGTCATCCGGTCAACATGCTGCTGAGCTGGGACACTCTGTGGAGTGCCATCAAACATTGGTATCTTGCTCTGGTAGTCAGCTGGCATGTCATGAAGGTTTGCAGGGAGAACAAGGGGAGCAAATCGGGCAGCCATGACTCTAGGCGGGGGAGGTGGAGGAGTAGAAGGAGTATGAGGAGGAGGAGGTGGAAGTATAATAACAGGGGTTGTGATAAGGGGAAGGGATGTTGGCGGAGATAAAGGTGATGATGGAGTTTGAGGTGTAGATGGAGGTGAACCAACAGGGGTATCGGGAAGTGTAACTATAGGTGAAATAGGTGAAATAGAGATGAAAGGAGGGAAAGAAGCTTGATGAGCCGTGAGGGAAGTTTGAAGATTTTCAGCTTGATCAATAGTAGACCCAATATGATCAGATATGTTTTCAATAAAATCAACAAGAGTTGAAGCATGTATACTACTTTGAAGATGCCGCAAAATATAAGATTCAACCACTTTGTTATGCCTTTCGAGGTCAATCACAGCTGCAAAGTCAGGATCAAGAACCAAAGTATCGAGTGCACTTTCAGATTTAGATTTAAACAATGACAATTCAAAATCCTCGTCGAAATCAAGATCTTCAAAATATTTAATTACAGCAGGCGATGAGTTAGATCTAACAATCAATTTTGAATCAGAAGCCAGCTTGTAAATACAAATAAACGAGGAAAGGAAAAAAAAAAAAAAAAACACTCAGCCAAATGGAAACTCTTAGCTTATCATCTGAAGCTTAGAGTCCATAAGGATACTGGGATAAAGATGTCACTAAAGCGCTATGTTCACAAATCCCACGGAGATAGACTGAAGCAGCGTTTATCTACTAACGCTGATGTAAAACAAGAGCGTTTTCGAAGGCTTCTGGCGTAACTTCAGGCTCCGTCTAAGACTTATGAAACAACACACTCAATGAGAAAAGATTTAGATGTTCTTCCCCAGTATGGTCGCCAATATGTTAGCGCTTGGAATTCACCTAGGCTGAGATAGACAAACTCTCAAGGCTACATCAAACCATTTCACCTCGTAGCTAGCCCTACGAGGTATGAGAAGGCTCTCTCGGGTCAGATTCGATAGATCTTTCAATATGATTAGGCTGACCAATTAATAATAAAGATTTTAGGCTAGTAAATTGATAAGGGGGTTGATTTAATGATTTTTGGGGTTTTTGGTGGCAACTGGTGGAAGTGCAATTCAAGGTGCGGGGATTGAGCACAGTTTTCATAGGGGGATCTAAGGGGCAAGGTAGGAATGAGTGCTGATGCCTTAATCTGAGATGGATGATCAGAGATGATAGAGGAGAATCTAAAGAGGGCAAACACACAATTCGAATCCTCTCTAGACAGTAGAAAACATTAAAATTGAACAAACTAAAAAGCTGAGCATGTCAAAACATGAATTCAAACTTTACCACTTCATCTGTCCAATTTAGAAGCATAAGAGAGATGTGAAACACATAAACAAACTTACAAGAACATGTAGAGAACACACCATCAACAATCAGATCCACAAGAATCCTCAAAGATGTCTGTAAAACCCTGGCTTTCCTTGCCTTCAATTGCAGAAATAGATGCACAATATACAATAAAGCTTCCTTACACAAGAGTCCAACCATCAAAATGAGAAAGAGAGAGCATAATATAGACCATCTAACTCCTTTTCCCACCTCTAGGGGTCGAGCTCAGCTTCCTAGGAGCTGTTACAACTAATTCTAAATCAGTCACTAGATAATAGGCCAGCACAACAACTTGCCTTTAAAAGTTAGGAAGCCTATCCATGCATTAAATATTAACTATTTACATCAAAGAAGCTTCTAGAAGAGTAAAGAAAGATAAAGCCTATCAAAGTGACATGAAAATATTACATTCATCCATCATCTACAAGTAAAAATGGTCAACCATAGTCAAAACAGTGTTTTTTGACCGAAAATGGCAATTCTGGCAAATCTGGAAGTTCTGGTCGCGCCCCTGGAAGTTCTGGTCGCGCCCCTTTACAGCTGTTTTTGAGTGGGTTCCACTGGTCCAAATCAGGTGCAAGATGTCTCATTGGAAAGCTTGGCCTGTCTACTTTCCATCCCAAGTGGAATTTCTGAATTTGGTGTTGATTTGACCCCTCACAAACCATTTCTCCCAAGGTCACTTTCTGCAACTCAAAAAGTGGGCAGAAAGTCATTTTTTAGGTGTATTTTGAGCTTTTGGAGGCTCAAAACTCAAAATCAGGCTTCTCCCAAGTATTGGTAATTTTTCTTTTTGAATGCCCTTTCCAAAAATGCCAAGTTTGCAAAATTCCGAGCAGCCCTTCAAACTGGTCTCACCCGGGGTGAGACCAGTTCTTGGGAAAAACCTATAATTTTACCAAAAATTTTCAAAATGCTCAAAAATCTTCAAAATTTTCACATTTTGGTGCTGGATCAAGGCTGATCAGTACCATGATGAGTGAGGGAGGCTTCAGCCAAGATACGGAGCGGATTTGTCCTTTTCCTCCTCTTCCGGGCCTCCGATAGCTTTCTTTGGAGAATTTTCATTCTCGCCTTGCAAACATGTAATCTTGCCCAGTAGTGTGTCTTCATGTTCCGGAGCAGCTCTTTGTCACGGTTTGCCTTGTCTAACAGTCCCTCCAAGCGCCAATTTTCTCGGATGAGCAATAACTCTCTATCCTTGGGCAGTGGGTCCCCAGGCCTCCTGCGGTTGATGACTCGGTAGAATCGAATCCTCCATAACTCATCCAACTCCTTCTCGGTCTCCAGCTGTTTGTTTCGCTGCTCTAAATAAGTGATAGTCCACTGAGCCATCTCAAGCTTCCGCTGCAACACAAGGTTCTCTTCCTCTCTCTGCCTAATGAGCTCATAGAAATCTGAAGAGGAAGGAGAATCAGCATCACGACCAGTGAAATCATCATGTGCCTCGCCAACTGCCTCATCCTCAACCATGGGCTGCTTGCCCTCTCGTACTGCCTGTGCCGATGAAGAAAGCGAGGCCCCTTCCACCTGGTGTGGAGATAACACTCGCTGCTCTGATGATGAAGACGAGACCCCTTCCACTGGCTGTAGAGAAAGTACTCGTCGAGCTGCTGCAAATAAGGTCCTATGACCTCTCTGATATGTGACCCGAGGAGAAGAAGCCATGTGACTCGGAATGCTGGTCTCGGGCTGATGTGATGGCCCTCCCTCCTCATGAACTGCCTCCGGCCCTGAATGTGGCTGTGTGAAAACATCTCGGGAGATGAAATCCGCCCAAGGGATGCCCTGCTGGCTCAGCTGATGGGAAACTACTAGCTGAATAAGACCATGATGGCATAGGCTCCGAAGCTGCTGTACTGGGGTCTGTCTCCGAAAGGTAGTGGCCATCCTCTGAATGTCGTGAAATAAGTATGCCGAGATGTTCATCATCCTCACTCTGGTGAAGTGCATCATCATGCGGATATGACAAGAAAATACTCGAGAGAATCTCCCCTCGCATGTGAAGTAGTGCATAATGAGTCTCATGGTGTCTATATACTCTGCTCGGAGGAACTTGATAGGAAAGTTCCTTGACAAGTGATGCACATAGGCAGGCCTAACATATGGCTCATAGTATACCAGGTCCAGCCACTTGCGCCTTCGCCATACCTCACCCACATTGGGTATCCCGGTAGCATCTATGATAGCCTCTGGAGAAAATACAAAATTCACCCCTGCAAGGGTGACCTACCTGTCATGGAGATGGAGGACAAACAACCGTGCCAAGTCCCTGTGATGCTGGATGTGTGACAGCCTCTCACAAAACTGAAAACAAGCCATATGCTGAAAGCAAGATAGTGCCAACGGGCAAGCCTGCAACTCTGTCAATGATATAGGCTCCTCCCTCTTGTGGTGACCACCTTTGCCTCCCCTACGAGGCCTCTGCTGTGTATGAATCTCAGAAGATGATGATCGGTCATCACCTTGCTCATTAGTCTCAGTGGTTGACATGGGGTTATTGAGCAAGGTGGAAAAAACAAGTCAAATTGACCGCTGCCCTGCCTGCAAAATGCTGTGAAGTATGCTGTTTTCAAGGGGAAACATCATGAGGGATATGTTAGGGGAGGGAATTTACATGTAGGAAAGGGAAAAATATATACATAAACAGGGAATTCTGAAGGAAAACATCACATAATGCTAAACATGTCATTCCATCTTTCAACATTTGCAAATTAATACCTTATTTAGGGAAACTGTGATTTTTTTAGCACCAAGGGAAAGGACAATAAAAATCATCATGATGGAGGGGAGGATGTCATAAGCATAGGGGGATAGGGCAGCATCATCCATGTACAAGAAACAGGCAGCTCATTTTCAATTTGTTTTCACTGTCATTGAGGAGCACACTCTGTTTTTCATAATTTCAAAATGACCATTTGATGCTTTGGGAAACAGGGATTTAGGGTTTCTGATTGTAAGAGGAAGGGAAGGGGTTGTTGTGATCATTTTACAGTGGAAGGGAGAGGGGATTGTATCTTGGGAATGAGGGAAAATAGAGGATATTAGGGACTAGGTTTAGAGGGACAACGGAACCCTCAACAAAGTCCGCTGCCAATCAATTTTTGTAACAGCAATTCATTTAAAACAGAGGCAGCCTTATTTTTTCATTTGCCATGAGTAATTAAGGTTTCACTGTGTGATTTGATCATAGGGAGGGATATTCAATTGCCTAGGGAGTTTAACTGAAGGGACAAGCAATTGAATTAGGGTTTACATAGGGAATTAGGTAGGGGAAAAAACAGAGTTTTGAGGAGGGGAAAAAGATACCATGTTACTGCAAACCCTAACCACTGCAAGTCTGATTTCTTTGATGACTATGCAAATGAAATTTTGTCATGACCTTATTTGAGCTTTGAAGTCTTTGACATATACACAAGATGACATTTTCCTTTATTTTTCTAAGGCTATGCAAAATGGCAAATTTCACTGTTTTTACAATTTTTTGAGTGCATGCCTTGTCATCACTTTTCTATTTGTTTTTTACCATGTTTTCTTTTCATTCACTGTTGTACATTTACATAGGCATTTTGTTGTGTTACTAGTGCTTAGGGTTTGATCATTATACATGGGGAAAAGGTAGGGTTTATAGGGTTTGAAAGGACTAGGGTTTGCAAATGATTTAGGGGTAGGATTTGTATAAGATTGGGGGTAGGGTTTGAGTATTGTTTGCAAATGAGATTAATGATAATGACATTTTAACACCTGTGATTAATCATGGGAAAATGAATGGAAGGGAATAAGGAATAAAACACCTTGAATAACAAACAAAACTACCAAAGCATATGCTTGCAAAAACCTCAAGCTAACCTATTCTTACATTGACTTCTTGCATGAATTTTATGACCATAATCCACCTTTGAAATCATGACACATTTCAAAACGATGTGATGGAGGCATACCTTCAAACCCACGAGCAAAATTTGGTGAAATTCGGGAGTTTGGGTGAGTTTCTGGGCAGACAGAAGTTCTGGTCGCGCGCACCTTCAGACTGGTCGCGCCCCTGTAACTGGTCGCGCCAGTGTATTTTTAACACTGTGCGTTGGGCTGTAACTGGTCGCGCGCACCCAGATGGTCGCGCACCTCCTCAGAATGGTCGCGCACCACTCCAAGTGCTGGAACTTGCAGAAAATTGCCACGAATTGCCTCCTTTGCCTCTAGCACGAAATTTTGACTTTCATTTGCATAATAAGAGTGATTTGAGAGGGAAATTAGCTTTTTATAGGGTCACTTAAAAAAAAATTTAACTTTAGAACCCACTTTCTAATGTTTCCAACTTGCTTTGCTTTTTTTAACACTGTTTAGAGTCTTTTTGTCCTGAAATGAGCTCTCTTGATGCGTTTGACTCCATTCTTTTTTGCAGTTTGACCGCCTGATGTACTGTAGCGAAGGAACCAGGGTTATTGCCGGCACTTTTGCAAATTTTTGAGAATTTCTTTATTTTTTCAAATTCCACATGGCCTTGGACTTAAAAACAGGGTTTTTAAATCCAAGGCATGATATGAGCTGCAGCTGAAGAAAATGATAATGAAACATATGTACAAGACTCCTTCCGGCTTGCTGGGCACCTACTGACCATGACTCATGACCTTGAAATGATTTTGACTCGAAACCCTAGACCTAAGACCATGGGACCTCAAGAAAAAAACAAGAACAAGCATGACTCAATTACATTGTTATATGACCTGATCCAGCAAAGCCAAGAAGGGGACCAAGACCAGCTCCTCCATTCAGTGTTATGGCATGCCTAGCGAGATGCAAAACTGACACTGATGAGACACCTATAAATGCATATGCAAAGAGTTATTGATCACTGATGGAGGGCTCAAGACCGACACTAACAGGGCGTACGCTTTTGATGGTATACCTTGAATTCTTCAAGCATCATGCTGAATGTTTCATTCAGAAAATGGTACCCCTGTCACTCATTAATACCTTAGGGCACCCAAACCTTGTTAAGACATACTTGAACAAGAACTTCACAGCAATGGCAGCAGAAAAATCCTTCGTCAGTTGCACTTCTGCCCATCTCATTAAGTACTTTGTTGCAGTAATAATATACAACACACTCGTCTTCTCTCCTGGTGGTTGTATCGGTCCTATAAAATCAATAACCCAGTTATCAAATACTTGCAATGACACCTGAGGGTTTATGTGAAATTCATCTCTTCGCGAAGGCTTTCCCATCCTTTCGCAAGCATCGCACACCTTAAAGTACGCCTTATAATCCTTATGTAATGTCGTCCACCATAAACCTACGCACAAAATCTTCTGCAAAGTCACTTTCCCTGCATAGTGTCCTCCCTCCGCTCCTCCATGTGATTCGGCGAGGATACTAGCACGCTCAAACTCTAGAACATATCTTCATTGTATTTCATCTGTTCCCATCTTATACAAGTTATCCGAAATCACTGAAAAATCCGCAGAGCTGACCACTAATTCCTTCTTTTGCTAAGTGGAATACCCTTCCGGAGCTGTTCAAGTAGTCATAAAATGAATTATATCTACAAAATGATCATCACCAAAACACACAGCAAAGGGTTGTGCATCCGAAAATCCCTCATCTATATTAGTTGGTTCTTCGCCCGTTTCAATCCTTGACAGGTGTTCTGGTCCTTCATTTAGCCTTCCGGGCTTCACACTTACTTCAAAGTCATACACATTAAACAATGATAGCCATCAGTAGATTTTCCCCCCAACACAGGCTTATTGACCAGGTACTTCAGCGTGGAGTGATCTGTATACATTTAAAATGGGCGCCCAACAAATAATGTCGATACTTTTGTAGTGCGTAGACCATCGCCAGCCCTTCATGCTCTGTGGTGGAATAATTCTTCTCAGCCTTTGATAACGTTATGCTCACGAAAGCTACTGTATGATCAATTTGTCCTTCCCCTGCCTGGGTCAATACCGCACCGAGCACAATGTAGAGGCATCTACATGCACATGGAATTTTTTCTTCCAATCTGGGAATATCAAGATCGGTGCAGTCACCATCTTCTCCTTCAATATGTCTATATTGTGCTGACATTCTTCATCCCAACAAAACGTCGCATCTTTCTTCAATAATTTTTCCATTGGTGAGGTTATCTAAGCATAAGCCTTGATCAAATTTATATAATACCCAGTGTGCCCCAATGTCGCATGTAGTTGGTTTACATTCTTGCTGGCTTCCAAATTCACAATCATAGTAATATTCGCAGGGTCCACGATCAATCCCTACTTACATACTACATGACCAAGAAATATTCCAAAGAGCACACAGAATATCCACTTCTTCAAGTTCAGTGTGATATGATATATGTGGCAAGTATCCAGCATAACGTGTAGACTTGCAGCATGGCGCTTCACCAACCTGAAGATAGTCCAATGATCAAAATATACTTCCAAGAATTTATGAATAAACTTTGTGAACACCGTAATTACTACTCTAGAGAAGATTTTGGGTGTGTTCTTTAGTCCGAATGGCATTACTGTATATTGAAAGCAACCCCATTCTGTCGTGAAGGTTGTCTTGCTACGATCCTCCGGTGCGATCTTAATCTGATGGAATCCTAAGAACCCATCAGTGAACGAGTAAGCCTCTTGTCTACCAACATTCTCTAATACTTCGTCTGTAAGCAGTGTTGGAAACAGATCGTGCACGCATGCATCATTCAGATTTCTTAGGTCTACGCATATCCTAATTTCGCCTTTTTGTTTATTTTCTTGGAAAACCATTGGGCTCACCCAATTGGGTTCCTCTATAGGTTCATAATTCTAGCATCCAGCATCTTATCTAGTTCTTGGCGCACCTTTTCTTTATACTTCAGATTGAGCCCACAAGGTCTCTGCTTGACAGGCTTCACGTCAGGTTTCAAAGTGATTTTCATTACACCCAAATCTCCTATGATCCCCTTGAGATTCGAGAACTTTTTTGGGAATAGATCTTCGTATTCGCACAAGCATATGTTATCCTCCTCAAGCTTGACAAAAATAAAGAGGTACTGGTCACAATGACTAGGGAAAAATTGGGAAGAAAACTTGAAGAAACTTTATTGGTAGCAGGTCGCTCTTGAACATGACACTTTCACTCCATCACCATGATTGAGTTGGGTTGGGTTATTTCGTTCACTGGTCATATCACCATTGGTCCTCTGTACCATCCATATTTGGGGTTAACACTACCAATCCATTTCAGTGTCGTTGATGTGTTCAAGAGAAGTCGCTCAGAAGATTCACCAACCCAGCTTATGTCTCATACCTTGACGCTTCATTCCTTCATGACCGCCACCCTGAACCTTGTATCATCAGATCGTTTTCACCTCCGCAAAATCATTTTCTTCGTTCCGTGTTGTAGATGTGGGATTCATTAAAGCCCTCCTATGATGGGTCACTTCTTGTCGACATCAGCTCATTATCCAAGAAGTCGACTTAGGAACAACCCTTTCAGTACTTTGAAGCTTGCATGCCTCAATGGCAAGTTTCTCACTTCCGCAACAGGTTTACATCAATGGCCTTCAACCGAAAGATTTTGCGTGGTGTTCGACATTGACTCATGTATTCACACCACGTGAATTGTACTGCAGTACCTTGAGGGTCATTATCATTATCAGTGATTCCTCTCGTGCCTGTTAACAGCTTACATCATTGGTTGGTAATCAGGTGATGTCTTTCCATGTTCGACACCAGAACATCTTTTCACATGGATCGACTCGTACTTCGGGTGAAGATTGAACGAGTTTGAGGACCCACGGATCTAGTTTCATCCATTCGGGCTATGATATATTTAGGAAAATAAAGACATCAAATGTACATGATAGCTGCACAGATAATCATCCAAGCTAAAGGATGATGACTCTAACAGAATCATCAGTTTGCCACACAGACAGTTGTCTGTCCCATGTACATGAAAATGAATTTACAAAGTTGAGCATGGGAATGCCCACCTCAGCTAGATCATGAAAATATTATGAAGATAATGTATTGTATTATATCTTATTACAGGTTGCCTTCTAGTTCGAAAAACCTCGGATCCTCATGATAAAGCATTTCACCCGAAATTAGAAGATTTACGACCTCATGCTTTAGGGGGCAACTGTTATAGACATACTTGTGCACTAAAACCCCAATCTCATATGTCCATCAACCAAGGGCTTCTAAGCCCCTAAAAGTGTTGTTTCATACCCTAAAGGAACAAGGTCAGTTGATTACATCATCTCCCAGAAGTTCTCCATGAAAAACTACTCAGAACTGGTCAAAACTGCACCATACAAACTGCTCAGTGCTAAGGGTGCGATGCATCTCACCTACCACATGCAAAAAGTGTGATGCATACTGAAAATCCCTTCTGTAGGGTACGATGAGCAAGAGTAGACAAATGGCAGAGGCAGTTGGCTAGGTGGAAACCCAGAGAATCTTCTAGAAACTGCCTATTTGACACTTGCCTCTCTGAATTCGCACAGGGATGAGTAAGAGATCATGAAATCTCCAAGTGGAACCAAGAACTATCAGAGAGATGACACTAATCAAAATCCCAGAAGCTGACTCACCCACCTACAAATATCTATATATGGATCCCTCATCCTAGAGATCCAAAGGCTGGAATTTTGTATTTTGTAAGGAAGTGTTGTTGGTTTCTATGTGCAACATTTTATTGTTGGGTGATCTAAGCTTTTCATGAGGTGAAGAGGGCTTTCATGCTGGGAGGATGGCATTGGGTTAGACCAATGGGTTGTAATCCTCTCTTCTACTACTTCTATTAATAAAGCTATTTGAGTTTTCCTCCATATTTTTGTATATCTTTGAATCTTGTTTCGATATATGCATTTGTATGGTTAATATACATCTGATCCTATATTGTTTATGGTTATAGATCTCTATGCTTTGATGGTATTATGCTGCTTTGACTCTACAGGTGTTCTTTGAAGCGGGACAAGTAAGGAAGGAGTGGCAAAGCTCTGTCAAAGGAGGGAGGAAACAAGCAAGGAGCCAAGTGAAAGACTGAGGTTGGTACTCTCTGCTTCTCTCTCATCTATCTCTCATAAAGGAAAACACAAGTAACTTTAGTTTGTTTGTTTCTAAGATAGCTACCTGTCTTAGTGGGACTAGCAGCTCTGAAAGGACACTAGTTTTCCCGATAACAATTTTCTGTAGGTCTTATTCTTCCCCTTCAGCAGTGACATTGTAACATTCTAGCGCATGGCGCAGCTGTGTACTCGAATCCGGCCGAGTCCATTCTACCAGTTCCTTAGGAGTTTTGAATATCGCTGCTTTTATTGCCTGGAGTGCTTCATCAATGCATTCAAAACCATCCTCAAAGATGAAATTCAATAAGAAACTCTCTCTTAAGATGCCCCATTCAGTTGTCCCATGGCGAAGCTCCATTTCCAAATACCAGTTCATTAGGATTGTATCTAAGGTCTGACAGAAAAAGTGCACCCATTCTGGTTGCGGCTCCATTCCCTAGGCCTTAGTCCACCATGCCAAATGCTCGTGAGGGTCATCCTTCCCAATGTACTTCTCAGTCATCTTGGTATTATCATATCCAAACCTTAATTAGATCATCCTTCTATAATCCTTCCAACCTACGAAATTCTCCTTGTGCGTACCCCACCAACAGGCAGGTGTAGCGCGCAATGCCAATTCAAGCTCTTGGAAGCGATGTTCTTCAGGTACATACCTTTCACATTCATCCAGAAATAGATCAACATCATTCAAACTATCATAATTTGGAAGCTTCCTTACCTCAGTTGAGACACACCGTAGTGATTTGGTCATCATATTGCAATGGGCAGGTGTAGAGCGCAGTGCCAATTCAAGTGCTTGGAAGCGATGTTCTTCAGGTACTTACCTTTCAAATTCATGCAGAAATAGATCAACATCATTCAAACTATCATAATTTGGAGGCTTCCTTACCTCAATTGAGACACACCGCAGTGATTTGGTCATCATATTGCAACACAGCGTAGATACTTCATGCAACCGATTCTGCCAGTGTTCAAGCTCTTCATCTGAATCTGAGGTGCAGGAGTTGTCTCTATCCCACGCAATTCATCCATCACCCATAGGATTGATCCATTATTTGTCTCACACTGTGATCTTGTATATCTTATCCAGCTCATCATCATCCTCCATAAAGTCGTGAACAGGTTCAGTATAGCGTGCTCCCTCAGCAAGGTCTAGTGGCACTACAACCCTGAGCGCCTTTATTTCAAAAGTCATCTTCCACTTCTTCCAGTTGACTACCACGTCTATTTCAAAAGCCCAATCAATTCCCAATAGCATGGGGCAAGGGTTACTATCATCCACTATTTCAATGACCTCAATGTCTATCGTTACACCATAGTGGCATCCGATCAAAATAACCTTCTATTGATTTTCCATGCGTAGCTGAATAGGAGACCACTGCATCGCAGGTCTCCCCATTCTTTCCCACGTCTATTTCAGTAGTACATTCGCATCCCAACCCAAATCCAGGATGACTTGGTCCATTTCATATTCACCTATCTGCACAATCAGCCTCATCTCGCACCCTGTCCTCTTCTTATGCTTACCGAGTTTCCTTACAATACGTTGTTCCGAGGGAACTTTAATTTTATCTGCACACTTGTCTATTAGTTCTTGGATCCATTCTATTGCTTTCTTATCATGCAACAACTTCATACAGGTTTTCAGGAAAGTGGCTAATAGCAAAGGATCTACATCTTGCACTTTATTGTTCTCGGCAGATTTCTCTTGACTCCCTGACGTAGAAGCTTCAATGGAAGTCCTTTTAGCCTCCATAAAAGTTTCTTAGCTTGGTTGAGGTCAAATCCGACTTCCTTTTTAGTAGCCTTTCACACCCATCCCTCGCTCTCTAGCTATTTTCCCTTATCTTCGTTAGTGACCATACCACTGCACGTTACTATATTAACATTATGATATTCTTCACGTGGTTCTGCCCTCGTCATCTGAATATTATGTGTAGGTTGTTGGGGCTGTGTCTTCTTTTCTTACATCTTTACTATAAGGATCAGACAATCTTCTATCACATGGTCGAACTGTCTGCAGTATTAACATGATGGATTCATTGGGTTTTGGTCGTCTCGCTCAAAGTGTCCTGCCTCACCACAGTTGTAACAAATCACTTGTCCATGACCTCTACTAGCCCCTCCTCGTCTTCCTCTTCCTCTGCCTTGGAATCCTTTGCGCGCTCCACCCGTGCCCTGCTCTTGAGGTCAATTTTCCACCTACATGCAGTTCTATCCATCATCAATTCATAGCTTCGGCAATGATGCTCATCATTACCTACAAACTTGCATAAATTGAAAAACAATTGATGAGGGGTCTGTACAAACTTCTATAGTAAATGGGAATTATCAATTGCATGATGTCCTATAACCTAACAAATAGCGCACCATGGCGCAGCTCCCGCACTCGACCTAGTGGAATTTTCTGGCTTCACGGGTACATACCCTCTTCCTATAAGATAATTCTGATAAATCGAACAATGTTCCTTATCGTGCCCATGGCCCTTCCATTTCAAGCACCAAACCTCAACACGCACTTCAGGTTGGGATTCCTTTCCTTTCTTCAAGCTCTGCAACTCCAAGAGCAGGCTTTCTAGATGTGAGTGAATATGTTGCACTCCAATGTTTGCATCTTGTATTGGTGAGGCTTCCAACCTCATCATGATTTCTAAGGCTTCTGCTTGCATTGCTATCTTTTGTTGTGACAACAGAAATCTTAACTGTGGTAAGATCGATGTGGTATACTAGTCTCGATGTTGTGAATCTACGATCACCATATTGGCTTGCCTGATCAGGCATTTTGTTATGAAACCAGTTCACAAAAAGATACAAAATATCGATGGACGCCTTAGAAATAAGCCTCTTTGAGGGGGAAACCTCCTTTACATTACACAAATGAATAATTCTTGGATGATACAAATGACAAGACCTCCTTTCTATATATAGGAGTCTGAGGGGTCATAATATAATCAGAGTCGACATAACAATAATAATGTAAGGCACAATAATAACAATAGTGGGCTTCTATGGGGCACAATAATAACAATATGGGGACTACATGGGTACAGCAATATAATAAGGGGGTTGTACTAATAACAATAAGGGGTTACACTAATAGTATAGGAGCCTAACATGCCCCTCTCCTTCAAAAAGTGTTGTCCTCAACGCTTGAGTAGTTCTTGATGCTTCTGTATAAAATTCTTGTCCTCCCATGTGGAATCTTCAACGAGTAAGTTCTTCCACTTGATGAGATACTCTGAAATTGATCGATTTTGTAGCTGTCGGGTTCTTGTTTCTATGACTGTTCCAGGTTCCAATATGATTTTTCCTTCATCTTCAAGTTCTGGCAATATTGTTTGAATTGGGATCTTCCGCAACTTTTGAATGAGTGGCCACAATTATTTGTCCTTCTTCCATTCATCCCTTGCTTCATTTATCCAATCTGGTTGGATAATAGAAATAACACAAAACAATGCTTCCACATCCTCATCCATTCTTGAGAGTGCATCTGCAACAAAATTTTTCTTCCCTTTTCTGTAGATGATGTCAAAGTCATAACCCAACATATTTGTGACCCATTTTTTCTATTATTCTTGTTGGACACCTAATCCTAATGGGTTAGTGTGGAAGTTGAATGGACAAAAGCAGTCCAAGAGACCTTGGGATCTGAAACCCAAGAGTCATATGTTGTACTATAAATGTATATCTGATGTTAATAAAAAATGTACTCACATGATTTATCTTTCCTATTTTGTGCTGTCCATGTGTGTTTAACATGGTATCAGAGCAGGCGATTGCTGGTCCTGCTTCAATTTGAGCCATTTGTTTTGTGGCCTCTATGTGCATATCAGTTATGACATTTCTGTTCAGTGTCCATAACACTCCATTAATTCACTGACAGTCAGAAATTTGATGCTTTTACTCTGTCCATTCCTTGGATTATCTCTCTGTTGTGCCTAATCGAAATTCATGCACATATATGCGTTTTTCTGCCAAGACTGTGCGTTTTGTCTAGACTGCGCACTCTGACATATGTGTTTTTAAGTAAATGCTGAACGTTTGCCATAATGCCTCTGTCCTGCGTGTCATTGGGTCTCTGCGTATCGGTTAAGAGTCACTGATTGTTCTGCGGCCTGTTCTCCCTCATACCTGCAATTTAGGGTAACAGTCTTCACTGCTATGGTCAGTCATCTGCGCATCTTTTCCATCATTTTCTGTGCATTTTATTCTACCGTTGAATCGTTTCCTGCATGCGATATCATCTGGTTATGAAGATTAAATTTACCTCGGGGCCCTCTGTATTAAACGCCCTTTAAAGCTCAGTATTCTCTTGAATAAAATTGCGATGGGAAGCTATTCGACATTATTACAGTTAATTTTTTATAATCCCTACCAGTGTCTTGTCTGGATTACTTGTGTGGTGCGCCCGTCTGCTATTTACGCTGCGGACATTGGTGTTGTGTGCCGTCAGAATAGCATTGCGGGGTCTGCATTCATTTTCATGGCTGGCTGAGCATATACCTACTGAGCAAAGAAATATATTATTGTGTATAATATCAGTCCCTTAACTTCTCATTTTTTGAGCTGCATGGAGTTTTATAGAGCTATTATACTGTTGTTATAAGGAAAAAAGACGCAAAACTTTCCTTGCTGGAGATATCTCAG
This sequence comes from Pinus tabuliformis, assembly GCA_031772625.1. Taxonomy (NCBI): domain Eukaryota; kingdom Viridiplantae; phylum Streptophyta; class Pinopsida; order Pinales; family Pinaceae; genus Pinus; species Pinus tabuliformis. The sequence continues at coordinate 272,699,068 of CM062811.1, forward strand.
TGGTTCGAATTCTTCAAGTGACTGTTTGGCCTTTCATTTCACTCGAGGTTCGATTGTTTCACTGAAATTTACCTTGCTGGAGAACTTACCAGGTTTTAATACAACATCTGCGTGAAAAGCTTAATTTTAGCGAGGCTAAGTTGAAGGATTCCCAGTATCATTTGACATCATGGCGAGCAGACCCGGTGTATCAATCTCCTTATCTTCCAACCGCATCAATTACTCCTCTGACAATCTTAGCAGTCTTAGCCTTTGGAATCAGAGAAAAGGGGCGTAGAACTGTAAGGAGACTCTTCAGCTCCTCCCCCCGCTTCTCGTGTGTGAGGAGTGACGGCTCAGAGCGTTTGTCACTCGAGCCTAGTATTACTCGAGGCCATACGTTCGAATCGCACCAAGCGAAAGCGAAAGAAGTTCAAGAAAAAGAAACGTCATACGTTCGAATCGCACTAAGCAAAAGAAGTTCCAAGTAAAAGTTCAGTTCTCTTGATGTCCAAGGCACGACTGAGAGACTCTGTGGTTGCAGGTATAGAAGACATCGCTATGATAATCAGAGGAGCAACTCTGCCACTCAAGTGGTCGATCACGCACCAAAACTGAAGGATCCAATAACCGCTACGGAAGCTTATTTTTCAGAGACGTGATGTGGGATTGTGTGTGGCCTTCTCATATATATATTGAGACTACCATACACAATATATATTAATGTTGCTGTAATGCGGTTTAACGTTGCTTTCATTCATGTATATTCAACATTTCCAGCAGGCTGCAATATATTCTTGGCCCAGTGAAGGACAGCCCCGTGTTTGAAGAAGACCATCATTTATTTAGCGCTCTGGTATCTACTCCATGGTGAACGCTGCTTTGATATGACTCCATTGTTGGTTGACACGCTGTTGGTAAGTTGAACGTCCTTGAACGCTGTCCATTGGTATAAAAGCACTAGATAGTTCCATCCAGCCACTGTCATTTAGCCTGCATGATAAGACTTCATGCCCCGGAAATTGTTCAAGCTCAAGTCACTTTTCCTGTTACACATTCTCTTGTTCACAACAGCGACAACATCATATAAATCAACATGGTTGTAGTACTCTTCGGCCGTTATAGCCTTCATGGAATAGTTCTTAAAAGCAATGTATCCTAGGCCTGAATCAAGGGAGATCAGGTCACCTGAACTACTCAGAGGTCTTTGCTGAAGTATAAAGAGTGTCACCAGCAGTGACCACTCTGATATTCGAGTCTTCTGAATCGACTGCGTGTACGGGCCCTTCGCTTTTGGAAACAGATTCAGCTCTGTCCAAGGCTCCCTCCTCGCTGATATTTGATGAACTTATATCCACTGCTTCGGAAACCTTGTCGTCCATCTTCTCATCATCAAATTCTACGTCTGCCATAGTCACCTTAGTTTTAGTCTCCGATATTGATGCATCTTTGGGCTGCTGCTACAGTCCAGTCCCTTCTTTCTGAGGAACTGCCATGGAAGATTTACAACTGAAGAAAAACCAGAGATTCGTTTGATACTGAGCGTTATTATTGTTGTTGCAAGAGAAAGCAGGAGCGCAGAACTAAAGAACCTGAACAACACTTTTGAGGTAGCATGGTTATACAATGATATGTGAAACGTTTTAAATATTGAATGTGCGTTGTTTTTAAATATTGAATGTGCGTTGTTTTTAAATATTGAAATGCGCGTTGTCCAGTGATATTTGAAACTATCATATGATCCTGCCATTAGTTTTTGCTTCTCGACTTTTGCACATTTGCCAAGCACTTGGGTGTGTATAAACTACATATCATTGTCAGCTTTAGTAGAGGAGGAAAAGTGATATTTACCCATGCCTTCCACAAGGATTCTGGAGAGACTACTTTACTTATAAATGAATAATATGCAGTGCGGCACACAGACAGGTTTTTGAGGACCCACAGAGTTTTTTGGATGCGTGGATCTATAATATCCTTGGAGGAGTATGCCAATTGTATTGTTTGATGCAAGGAGTGTTGTTGACTGTTTGCATTAAACAGAGATTAGATTTAGAGATTTGATATGACAGTATTGACACATTATTCTTTGATAAAGCATCTATTGAGTTGGTACTGCTGACATTGTTGATCTATAGACATGTATTGATGAAGTGAAGTATGATTTCACATTCTAGGGTTTCAGAGAGCTTGACATTCCTTGATTCCACTGCTGCATAAAGATTTTGGTGAGCTGATTGTAATCTTTTATACTGCACACTGATCATTTGTTGACATTTATAAAGGATATTGTTGTGTACTGTGAGTATATATTATTTTTTTGCATTAAGACAGATGGCCAGAACCAGTGAAGTATTACAGTTCCTTAAAACTTTGATATTATCTACTGTTGATGACACATTACAAATCAGCAAAGGATCTCTCTCAGAAATTCAGACATGTTTACAAAATGCACAAGAAAAGATCGATTTTTTGCAGCTTGAATCACAGCTACAGCAAGAAGAGCTACATCAAAATAGACACCATTCTGAACCTGTTTTTGTTCAGAACATTGAGACAACCACCCATCAGCAGCATGTTAATAATGGTATAGTTCATTCAAATAAAGCAGCAGTTGTATATGCAGATGCAGAAACTCAGTCTGCACTTCCCAAGCCCATCATCAGACCTTGGGAACAGCTTGTCCACAACAAGCACAGAACTGGTCTTGGATATGACAAGGACTTGTCCTTTCATATTCCAGACTACTCAAAGCCCATTCAGTTTCAGAGTGCTAGATTCATTGATGACAGTTCACCTGCTTCTCATGACAGTTCAACTTCAGTTGTTCCAGATTCTGCCCCTCTTCCACAGCAACAACAACAACAAAAACAACAGATCGTGAAATTCCAACACTGTGACCGAGTTGGCCATATGAAAGATCACTGTTTTGATCTTCATCATTGTAAGCACTGTCATAAAACCAGTCATTCTTCACACAGATGCTTCAGAAACAAACGTCCTGCAAGAACAAAGATTCATCTTGGATGGATCGCTTCTTGGCAATGGGCATCAACAGCCAAGAAGATATTCCAAACACATGTCAGAACTTGTTCCAGAATATTGAACAGTCTTGCAGTCGAGTTTTCTCCATCATCTCACCTTGTATCTGACAGGGGGGGAAATGATGGTCATCTACAAGCTTCGAAGTCACATCAAGCGAGCCTGAGCCACAACCTGCCACACCAGTTTCAGAGTTGTAGCCAGAGACAAAGATGCCCGTGAACATGCCTTCAGTTGGCAATCTGGGACACTTCCTCTAGCAGAAGACTCCAGCTTCTTGCCAGTTTTGGAAGAGTTCCAGGAATCGCAGAGTTGTTGGTCATCCTTAAACCATCACAGATTAAGAACACTTCCTCTAGCAGAAGACTCCAGCTTCTTGCCAGTTTTGGAAGAGTTCCAGGAATTGCATTAAGCATTCCAGAGTTGTTGGTCATCCTTAAACCATCACAGATTAAGAACACTTCCTTTAGCAGAAGACTCCAGCTTCTTGCCAGTTTTGGAAGAGTTCCGGGAACTACACTAAGCGTTCCAGTGTTGGTGGTCATCCTTAAACCACCGCCCTTTTTTTATACCAACATTTCATAGAGCACATTTAGCCTAGTGCTGCCATGCATTTTTTGCACATTTTGTATTACAGCTCTCTTCTTGGACTCATACATAACCCTTCGGATTAAGGGGGGGAATGTTGGACACCTAATCCTAATGGGTTAGTGTGGAAGTCGAATGAACAAAAGCAGTCCAAGAGACCTTGGGATCTGAAACCCAAGAGTCATATGTTGTACTATAAATGTATATCTGATGTTAATAAAAAATGTACTCACATGATTTATCTTTCCTATTTTGTGTTGTCCATGTGTGTTTAACAATTCTAAAGATAATATTTGTTCTAAAAAGTATTTAAGACTATCATGATCCATTTTTACCTTGAAGTGTCTTCCCATTGCGTACGGTCGCCATTTCTTAAGTGCATGTAGTATTGCCAACATTTACTTCTCATAAATAGCTTGCCTGCAATGTAGCCGTAAAAATACCAGTCACTTACATCAAAACTTTTTTCACTGCGATGTTGATCTACCTGTTGTTTCATTCGATTCTGCACCAAAGTGGCGTTATCCTTTAAAAGTTGGAGAACTTGTTGTTGATGCTCGATGTGATCTCTCACTGCTTGAACTTTTTTCTTCTTGATATGTCCTTCTATCTTGAGAGTTTGAGGAGTGGTGATTTCTTCCAATGCTTTACAAGATATGGTCGGATTCATTTCTTGGTGCTCGATGTGATCTTTCACTTCTTGAACATTTTTCTTCTTGATATGTCCTTTTATCTTGATAGTTTGAGGAGTGGTAATTCCGTCCAATGCATTACAAGATATGGTTGGATTCATTTCTTCTTTCTCGATGTGATATTTCACGTCTTGAACCTTTTTCTTCTTGATATGTCCTTCTATCTTGAGAGTTTTAAGAATGGTAATTCTTGTCAATGCTTTACAAGATATGGTTGGATTCATTTCTTCTTTCTCTAGGGTTGGTTCCTCATGTATATCCTCTTCTTTTGATGATTCTTGATCCTTTTCTTCCTCCTCTTCATAATCTATGTAAAATAATTCCTTCTCAGCACACTTATGACCTTTAGTGCATTTTCTATCACAATTGTAACAAAGCCCTTTTTTCTCTTTTTCCTTCCAATTTTTGTGGTGTAGACCTTGTAGGTTGTGGAAGGCTAGGAGAAAAAACACTTCCATAATTATATTCGTGAGTGGTGGGATTCCTTGTTTCCATAATTTCACTTTCAATTTTTCTTGCCCACCTAAATGCCTTCTCCAATGAATCAGGTTCCCAAAGACGAACCTCATGTTGAATGTTATCCTTTAGAGTACCTATGAAGATATCAATCCTTTGCTTCCCTAGAATATCATTTACCCTTATATTCAATTTTTGAAAGTCCTCAATGTGCTCTACCATTGAACACTTTTGTTTGAAATTTATCAATTGGCTAAAGAAGGTGTTTCTCTTTATATCCTCATAATGTGCTATCATTTCCTCCGTGAAAATTGACCACATAACAAGTGGTTTATGAGAACAAAGCCCTTTATACCATAAAAATTGACCTGGTTCTAAAAATAAAGATGCAGTACGTACCTTTTGTAATAGTTTCACCTCATGTAGATCAAAATATTGCTCCATCTGTAGTATCCAATTTACCGAATCCTTGCCATCAAACTTCCTCATATCGCCTTTTCTTGATTTTAGGAGCTCAATTTTGAAACGACTGTAAATCTGTAATTTCGAATCTTCTAGTTTTGAAATTGCAACCTAGAGTAGCCCTATGCGTCCTCTTTCCAATGCCACTAGTCTGATCGAAATTGGATTCTCTAGGAAAGCGTTATGCACAATCTCCCAAGATGACCTGATTATATACCTTTTTAGAAGAATGAACTTGTTTGAAGTGCCACGTGTCACTGTTTTGACCTTCATATCTAAAAAATATACATAGGAAACTAAAGTCCTTCCTATTTCTGTAACTTCTTACGAAATTTCAATCTGATGCTCAGAGAGATAGTTATGACGATTTTCCCCAGGTCACCTATCTGGAATGTAATTCGGGAGTCTGCAAAAACTCTACCTTCCTCAGATCATATCTCCACCAATATAGTGCAACAAGCTCTAAACTTAGGATTCGAAGTGCAAAACTATTTCACTCAAATGGGTTTTTTTTGTAGCTTCTAAAACACCGCAGAAAAAAATTTTATAGTGAAAATTCCACGATGACCTGTTTGGAGCAGCGAAACCCTAGAATCGAAAGCTCTGACACCAAATTTTATGAAACCAGCTCACAAAAAGATACAAAAGATAGATGAACGCCTTAGAAATAAGCCTATTCAAAGGGGAAACCTTCTTTACATTACACAAATGAATAATTCTTGGATCATACAAATGAAAAGAGCTCCTTTCTATATATAGGAGTCTAAGGGGTCATAATTTAATTAGAGCCGACATAACAATAATAATGTAAGGGCACAATAATAACAATAGTGGGCTTCTATGGGGCACAATAATAACAATATGGGGACTACATGGGTACAACAATATAATAAGGGGGTTGTACTATGTTGTAGCTCTGATACCACTTGTTGTAACTCTGATACTACTTGTTATAGATCTAACGCAGAAATATTATAGATCTGATATGAAAATATAGCTCTGATACCACTTGTTATAGCTCTGATACCACTTGTTGTAGATCTAACCCATAAACAATAAGAGAGAAATAGATAGAAATGCTTCTTTATTATCAAGACCCTTATGGTAGGGCAACACCATACATTCACTCCTTAAGGAAGGAGAACACTCCACAAGCCATATGCATGTTCATACAATAATCCTTCACTATCTTCCATGTGGAGTCTCTAGCCTCTATATAGGCCTCATACATACAATACCATGGGTCATTACCATGGTTCCCTCATACCATCAAACTAATACCATGGGCCCATTACATTATTATTAACTACTTGTGGTCCCTTACATGACATGGGTTAACCACCTTATTTATTACTATGGCCCATCCCATTATTACATTATTACCTTGGGTACCTCCCTTGGTACCCCATATTATCCCCCCTAGGTATATAACATTCCACCCCCCTAAGCATGTTTTGTCCCCGAAACATGGGAAGAACACAAATAATAAGATCTACTCAAAAGAGTAGTCCACTAGTACCATGAACATGCATCTAGCCATCCAAGAGAAAGGTGAACCCTCGACCTCACTGGTGTCTCGCTCGTTTGAGATGGAAGTTGACCGTGGTAGCTCTTCTGTGTGGATGTGTAGTAGGTGGATCTTCGCTCCTCTCGATCTGTCATGCGGGGGTTGTTGTCCATGTGGCTAATTGGTTGCCATCTTGATGGTTGTCTTGCGGGGTGATGTGGGTGATGATATGTTGAAGTTTTAACCCACGATGGCTTTTTCTTTACTTCACCCTGCTGTGGTGGCTGTTGTGGTGTCTTCTTTTTCAATATGACTTCAACCACTGAGCCCTCCTCTGATGTATCATCACCTGTAACCTTTTCTTCTTCAGCCTCTGTTTGTGTTTGATTGTTGATCATCAAAGGCTCATCATCTGATATGTCAGTCCCTGGAACATCTTCTGCTTCAGCCTCCATGTGCTCTACCTGTTTATGGATGGAAATATCCTGTAATGTAATTTTCTTCTTTTTATACCATAGCTTCAGGAATTTCTTCTGCACATTAATATTGATAGTACCCGCAGATTCCATCCAAGGATATCCCAAAACAACATCCATATTATCCATCTCTAAAGTATAAAAATCACCATGCAACACATACTTATCCATAGAAATCTTCAAATCCTTATACACTTGAACATCCTCATCATTCACCTGTGTGTTTTCAATGTGTTTTGCTGGAACTGGCAATTTTTTTGCCAAATTAACATTGATAAAATTATGCTTGCAACTAGGATTTATAGACACAATGATCTTCTCCTTTTGAATCAAACCATGAACCTGCAATAAGAAGACACCAGTAGAAGATAACCCCTTACATGGCTCATTCTCCTTTTTTTCTAGCACGAGACCATTTGTCTAAAAGGACTTTTTCAAATTCTGCATCTGAGAGTTTGGTCAACTGTTTGTCATCAAGTGAGAAATACCATTTGTAAGCCTCATCTTTGAAACCAAACCACACTGAATCCCTCCAATTTTTTGCCCATGCTGACTTTTGTTGTTTTATGTATTCTTCAATAGTAAGACCATTATCTTTCCCTGTAAAATATTGCTTGCTAGAAGCCATGAAAAGGGTTTTGAAAAAATTCACTCACTTGGCGAAAATTTAAAGTGGCCACAGTTTAGTCAATATTGCTCAGAATCTTTATTATGACCTGTTTTCGGAAATGGAATGACCATTCTGCATCTGCCCATGTGATAGAAATCCTGATCCAGGCACTAGAATTCCATATCTGCGCTGCAACTCTCCCGCCGTCACCAAAATTTCTGCAAAAAAGAGCTGATTTTAAATCAGCGATATCTCCCTCATCCGGACTCCAATTCGACTGATTTTTTTTGAAATTGGGTAATTTTTCTCAAAAAATTCAGATCTACAATTAGATTTTGTAGATATTGCACCAGGACGTCTAGATATGTGCCGCAAACTCGCTGCCCTGAAAATTGTCTGCAACCCCACTGATTTTTAAATCAGCGATATCTCCTTCATCCGGACTCCAATTCAACCGTTTTGTTTTTTGAAATCGGCTATTTTTTCGCAAAGAATATAGATCTACAATTATATTTTGCAGATCTTGCACCAAAACGTATAGATCTGATCTGCAAACTCGCCACCCAAAAATCCCTGCAAAAAAAAAAAAAAAAAATCTCCACTGTTTGCCCAAGAAAGTGCTCTAATACCACTTGTTGTAGCTCTGATACCACTTTTTGTAACTCTGATACTACTTGTTATAGATCTAACGCAGAAATATTATAGATCTGATATGAAAATATAGCTCTGATACCACTTGTTATAGCTCTGATACCACTTGTTGTAGATCTAACCCAGAAATATTAGATAATAGAAATAACCCATAAACAATAAGAGAGAAATAGATAGAAATGCTTCTTTATTATCAAGACCCTTATGGTAGGGCAACACCATACATTCACTCCTTAAGGAAGGAGAACACTCCACAAGCCATATCCCTGTTCATACAATAATCCTTCACTATCTTCCATGTGGAGTCTCTAGCCTCTATATAGGCCTCATACATACAATACCATGGGTCATTACCATGGTTCCCTCATACCATCAAACTAATACCATGGGCCCATTACATTATTATTAAATACTTGTGGTCCCTTACATGACATGGGTTAACCACCTTATTTATTACTATGGCCCATCCCATTATTACATTATTACCTTGGGTACCTCCCTTGGTACCCCATATTATCCCCCCTAGGTATATAACATACTAATAACAATAAGGGTTTACACTAGTAGTATAGGGGCCTAACATGCCCCTCTCCTTCAAAAAGTGTTGTCCTCAACGCTTGAGTAGTTCTTGATGCTTCTGTATAAAATTCTTGTCCTCCCATGTGGAATGTTTAACGGGTAAGTTCTTCAACTTGATGAGATACTCTGAAATTGATCGATTTCATAGCTGTCGAGTTCTTGTTTCTGTGACTGCTTCAAGTTCCAATATGATTTTTCCCTCATCTTCAATTTCTGGCAATATTGTTTGAATTGGGATCTTCTGCAACTTTTGAATAAGTGGCCACACTTCTTCATCCTTCTTCTTTTCATCCCTTGCTTCATTTATCCAATCTAGTTGGATAATAGAAATAGCACAAAACAATGCTTCCACATCCTCATCCATTCTTGAGAGTGCATTTGCAACAAAATTTTGCTTCCATTTTCTATAGATGATGTCAAAGTCATAACCCAACATATTTGTGACCCATTTTTTCTATTCTTCTAAAGATAATATTTGTTCTAAAAAGTTTTTAAGACTATCATGATCCATTTTTACCTTGAAGTGTCTTCCCATTGGGTAAGGTCACCATTTCTTAAGTGCATGTAGTATTGCCAACATTTCCTTCTCATAAATAGCTTGCTTGCGATGTAGCCGTAAAAATAACCAATCAACTACATCATAACTTTTTTCATTGCGATGTTAATCTACCTGTTGTTTCATTCGATTCTACACCAAAGTGGCGTTATCCTTTAAAAGTTGGAGAACTTGTTGTTGATGCTCGATGTGATCTCTCACTACTTGAACTTTTTTCCTCTTGATATGTCCTTCTATCTTGAGATTTTCAGGAGTGGTGATTTCTTCCAATGCTTTACAAGATATGGTCAGATTCATTTCTTGGTGCTCGATGTGATATTTCACTTCTTGAACATTTTTCTTCTTGATATGTCCTTCTATTTTGATAGTTTGAGGAGTGGTAATTCCGGCCAATGCATTACAAGATATGGTTGGATTCATTTCTTCTTTCTCGATGTGATCTTTCACGTCTTGAACCTTTTTCTTCTTGATATGTCCTTCTATCTTGAGAGTTTTAAGAATGGTAATTCTTGTCAATGCTTTACAAGATATGGTTGGATTCATTTCTTCTTTCTCTGGGGTTTGTTCCTGGTGTATATCTTCTTCTTTTGATGTCTCTTGATCCTTTTCTTCCACCTCTTCATAATCTATGTAAAATAATTTATTCTCAGCAGACTTATGACCTTTAGTGCATTTTCTATCACAATTGCAACAAAGCCATTTTTCTCTTTTTTCTTCCAATTGTTGTGGTGTAAACCTTGTAGGTTGTGGAAGGCTAGGAGAAAAAACACTTCCATAATTATAGTCGTGAGTGGTGGGATTCCTTGTTTCTATAATTTCGCTTTCAATTTTTCTTTCCCACCTGAATGCCTTCTCCAATGAATCAGGTTCCCAAAGACGAACCTCATGTTGAATGTTATCCTTTAGAGTACCTATGAAGACATCAATCCTTTGCTTATCTAGAATATCATTTACCCTTATATTCAATTTTTGAAAGCCCTCAATGTGCTCTACCATTTAACACGTTTGTTTGAGATTTATCAGTTGGCTAAAGAAGGTGTTTCTCTTTGTATCCTCATAATGTGCTATCATTTCCTCCGTGAAAATTGACCATGTAACAAGTGGTTTACGAGAACAAAGCCCTTTATACCATAAAAATTGATTTGGTTTTAAATATGAAGATGTAATACGTAGCTTTTGTAATAGTTTCACCTCATGTAGATCAAAATATTGCTCCATCTGTAGTATCCAATTTACCGGATCCTTGCCATCAAACTTCCTCATATCGCCTTTTCTTGATTTTAGGAGCTCAATTTTGAAACGACTGTAACTCTATAATTTCGGATCTTCCAGTTCTAAAATTATGACCTGCAGTATCCCTATGTGCTCTCTTTCCAATGCCACCAGTCTGATCGAAATTGGATTCTCCAAGAAAGAGTTATGCACAATCTCCCAAGATGACCTGATTATATACCTTTTTAGAAGATCGAACTTGTTTGAAGTGCCACATGTCACTGTTTTGACCTTCGGATCTGAAAAATATACACAGGAAACTAAAGTCCGTCCTCTTTCTGTAACTTCTTACAAAATTTCAATCTGATGCTCAGAGAGATAGTTATGACAATTTTCCCCAGGTCACCTATTTGGAATGTAATTCAGGAGTCTGTAAAATCCCTACCTTTCCTCAGATCATATCTCCGCCAATCTAGTGAGACAAGCTCCAAAATTTGGACCTGAAGTGCAGAACTATTTCAGCTCAAATGGGTTTTTTTTGTAGCTTCTGAAACACCGCATAAAAAAAGTTATAGCAAAAAGTCCACGATGACCTGTTTGGAGCAGTGAAACCCTAGAATCCAAAGCTCTGATACCAAATGTTATGAAACCGGCTCACAAAAAGATACAAAAGATAGATGAACGCCTTAGAAATAAGCCTCTTCGAGGGGGAACCTCCTTTACATTACACAAATTAATAATTCTTTGATGATACAAATGAAAAGAGCTCCTTTCTATATATAGGAGTCTAAGGGGTCATAATATAATCAGAGTCGACATAACAATAATAATGTAAGGGCACAATAATAACAATAGTGGGCTTCTATGGGGCACAATAATAACAATATGGGGACTACATGGGTACAATAATATAACAAGGGGGTTGTACTAATAACTATAAGGGGTTACACTAGTAGTATAGGGGCCTAACACATTTCAATCCATGATCGAAATCCCAGGATGACTCATTTATCTTTTGTCGAATTTCTTTGAACTTAGTTACCGACTGCGCCTCTGACTTAGGATTTCTAAATTCTTTATTCAATGCTTGATGAGTTTTTGCCATCATCATGTTGGGGTGATCTGTGCAATACTTGATATACCAAGTTAAAGCTTAGTCTTGTAAGGCCATGACCAGTTGTGATTTCTTGATGTTATCATTCGTAATCTCTTGTGTCGCCCACACAACTCCTGCAACAAACCAAAACTGTTCAGAGTCTTCGCTTCCTAACCCTTTAAAAACTAGCATCTTCGAGGAATTCACCATGTTGAACGGTGGAAGAGGAGGTGGAGGTGGAGGTGAAGGTGTGGGCATATGAGGTGGGGGCAGAGTTGAAGGACGAGGTATCCTCAGGATACCTTGCTTAATCAATTGTACTTCACTTCATGGTGTAGTCAGCACCATCTCTTCGTCATCACTAAAAGGGAATTTGACCAACGGACTGTACTCTGAATTCTTTCCTTTGTTTCTTCTAAAGAATTTCCCACTTCACATAGCTCCAAACATTAAAGTAATTGCATAACCCGCTTTTCACATAAGAACATTTTAATCCACATTTTCAATGACTTCAACTCTTACCTCACAGTCCCTTGAAGAGCCTAAGTTCCACTTCACTATAACTGTGTTGTAGCAGCTACAACCACCCTCCAAAATTTTGCCTTGGCTTCATTTTGGAGCCTCCCTACCAACCTTCACAGCAACATGTCTTGCTTCGTCAAGTACACAAGCTCTAGTTATTTTCTTGCAGAAAGACAACCTATCGATTAGACCTTGATGCATTCCCCTCATAGGATGTTCATCCGAACTTGGTCCAGCAGCAGGCTAAGTAGCTCCTTCAATAATTTGTGCAAATATCGAGGGCAACCAGCCTTCCCTCTAGAAATTGTGCAATCCTGACTAGTAGCCTATTGGGCCCCAAAATTGCGCAATTCTGCTGAGCAAGCTTCACCTAGAAAATTGCATAATCCTTCTCAGTTGGGCTGCTTAGCCCAGAATTTGTGCAAATTTGGGCAGCAGTCAGTTTCTCCACGTAGAAATTGCGCAAATATTCTGAGAAGCCAACCTAGCTCCTAGCCAGAAATGTACATTTTCTCCCTGTAGTTGAGCAGCCTCTTGCATGTGCAGCTGAGTTGATCGGTTCCCTCTGAGACCAAGAAAAACAGACTCGCATGCATGGGCTCCTTCTCCCAAAGCAGCATGCAAAGGCATCCCTTATTTCAGGAATCTATTTTTTGCAGTTGGAGGTTACATGAAAGGATCATTTCATAAACCTGCCACCAAGTGTTGCTTTCCCTAGATTTGTGGCATGCATGTCACAACCTCGATTTTATCAAAACTCATCAACCAGACACTGCATAGCTCATTCCACACATCAACCTTGCAGCTCTGACATCCCACATTGCATCTAGGAGTTGTCGGCACATTCAGTTCAATTTTTTTTGGGGTAAGCTTGCTTTCCATGTCTTGTGTTGCATTTTTGGCACTTTTTGTGTTTCGCTTTGTATGAGCCCTTTCTGCTTGATTTTAGTGAGTGCTTGCTGTGGTTTTGGTACATAATAGCTTGTACAAGCATCGTTTCAGTTTTCATTAACATCTCACTGTTGTCGCATGCATGAAACTGTTTTTCACGAACGGTCGCCAATTCGGCGACTCGCCTCACCCACATGCGTGTTGTTCCATTTTCTGAATCTTTAATTCACTGTTTGCATGCATGATCATTCAATTATTCTTACACCAAATATCACCATGCATTCGCATTCACATTCATTTGCAGTTGCCCGCTGGTGATTCTGGGTAATCTTGGCTCGGACTCTGCCTCACCAAGACAGCATTGGGAAATCCTGAGAGGGAAGGCTCTGTCTTCCTCTCAGGAAATGTGCATTTTTGCGGAGTGACTATCCTTCAGTCTTGCATTGCACAATTCTGAGGGACAATGATTTCTGGCCCAGAAAATTATGCAACGCAGTCATTGAGCCTGCAACCATTGCCAGTTGAGATTGTGCATTACACAATTCTAGTAGTCACCAACCAGACTAGATTATGCATTGCACAGTTCCAGCAGTTAGTCAACCTCCCAGTGGCCCAGACTATGCCTTGCATAGTCTCGGTAGTCAGCCTCCCGACCTCCCAGCGAAAATTGCACAACCTTCATGATCAGTCACACAGGTATGTTGCAAGTTAGTTCTCAAGTTCATTTTTGTTTTTGACTAACAGATTGCTTTCCATGAGAGTTTACATGTCTCTAGGTATTGTAGGTGTTCATCTGCCTCTCAGAAATACAGGTACAATGGTTTCCAAGAGAGCCCAGTCGAAGACACCGTTTAGAGCACACTTGGAGATGCAGTCAATCAAGTGTCTATGGACTTGCCTACCCATGAAGACATCAAGTTGTTCGTAGACAAGGACGTCAAGATATGACAGCAGCAGCATCAAAGCGAGCAACATCATGAACAATAGCTGAAGGCAACATATCGGATGCAACGAATGCAAGAGGAAGGTTGTTGACAACATGGAGGTGGAACAAAGCTGCGAGCTCAAGCAGATCCACTAATGATGAAAGCAACTTTGGAGACTCAGGCTATGAGGTGATGATGCGACATGAAGATCGCGTTAGGATAAAGAATGGAAAAAAGAAGGAGTTGCATGTGCTGAAGCAGCAACTCAAGGAAGAACATGAGCTCCATAGACAAGTGAATGAGTTGAAGCAGGAACAAGAATAGTAGGGGGCACAACATGCACTCACGAATGAAATTGCACTTGTACAAGTTACAGATCCATCCCAGCAGCTAGCACAGAGTAGACATGGTGAGCAGTGTTGTTGATCGCATGCAAGGGATTCAGCAGCATGCCCATCATTATGCACATGCATGTGATCCAAGCCCTTCAGCACACTCACCAAGCCAATGACAAGAAGCAAGTTTGACTCGAGCTGAGCACGAGGTTGACAGTTGACGCGCATGACCACCAGCACACACTGGAAGATCAGCACAGACACTATGCATCAATGTGTTGCCGGCTTTTTCGCACCCAAGAAGACCATGTGCATGCTAGCAGATGATTTGGATGGAGGATCCATACCAATGCACCTGGATGCAACGGAGGTAAGAGTTTGCTTCAGCAAGATGTCACCATGGGGTGCATGCACACCATCACGGATGACCAAGCTTGGAATCAACTCACCACCTTCACCATCACAAGCATGTCAAAGAGTTGGTCTCATCATAATGGACCGAGTGTCAGTGATGTCTTGCATGGATTGCTTGAGCCATTTTATCTCACATGAGCACATGTGCATTGTAATGTAACATCGTGTCAAGTGGAAGTTCAAGTGTCGACAGTTGGATGTAATAGCCATAGAGTAGATGAAGAGTCATGAGGGTAGATGAACTGTCACAAATGGGAATGTCAAGGGTCACCCCACCCTTTTCTATAAATAGAATCTCATAACTCATTGTAAAGGCTTTTGGTCAGCCACGCTTTGATAGGAGTATCTTCGAGAAAACTTGGACAATATTGTAATAATCCTTGGCTTCTCCACTGCGCATAGCTAGTACATCTCTTTGGAGGAGCAGGCAGTTGTGGCTATAACATTCCACTATTGGAAATAGTGTTTGGACATGGATGTATTATATGACCAGAACTTACACTTCTTAATATAACAAGAGCCAACATGTTTCATGCATATGTTGTATTGTATTCTATGCTATCTGGTTTACTCTAAATGATATATGTATTTTCTTTCTTACTCGTTTTTATCGGCAAAACTAGTGTCCATTCAGAGCTACTAGTCCCACTAAGACGGGTAGCTATCTTAGAAGCAAACATATTAAAGTTACTTGTGTTTTCCTTTATGAGAGATAGATGAGAGAGAAGAAGAGAGTACCAACCTCAGTCTTTCACTTGGCTCCTTGCTTGTTTCCTCTCTCCTTTGACAGAGATTCACCACTCCTTCCTTACTTGTCCCACTTAAAAGAACACCTGTAGAGTCAAAGCAGCATAATACCATCAAAGCATAGAGATCTATAACCATAAACAATATAGGATCATATGTATATTAACCATACAAATGCATATATCAATACAAGATTCAGAGATATACAAGAATATGGAGGAAAACTCAAATAGCTTTATTGATAGAAGTGGTAGAAGAGAGGATTACAACCCATTGGTCTGACCCAGCGCCATCCTCCCAGCATGAAAGCCCTCTCCACCTCATGAAAAGCTTAGATCACCCAACAATACAGTGTTGCACAGAGAAACCAACAGCACTTCCTTAAAAAATACAAAATTCCAGCCTCTGGATCTCTAGGATGAGGGATCCATATATAGATGTTTGCAGGGGGGTGAGTCAGCTTCTGGGATTTTGAATAGTGTCATCTCTCTGATAGTTCTTGGTTCCACTTGGAGATTTCATGATCTCTTACTCATTCCTGGGCGAATTCAGAGAGGCAAGTGTCAAATGGGCAGTTTCTAGAAGATTCTCTGGGTTTCCACCTAGCCAACTGCCTCTGCCATTTGGCTACTCTTGCTCATCGTACCCTACAGAAGGGATTTTCAGTATGCATCGCACTTTTTTCATGTGGCAGGTGAGATGCATCGAACCCTTAGCACTGGGCAGTCTGTATGGTCCTGCTTTGACCAATTCTGAGTAGTTTTTCAAGGAAAACTTCTGGGAGATGATGTAATCAGCTGACCTTGCTCCTTTACGGTATGAAACAACACTTTTAAGGACTTAGAAGCCCTTGGTTTATGGACATATGTGATTGGGGTTGCAGTGCCCAAATATGTCTATAACAGTTGCCCCCTAAAGCATGAGGTCGTAAATATTCTGATGTCGGGTGAAATGCTTT
This sequence comes from Pinus tabuliformis, assembly GCA_031772625.1. NCBI lineage: Eukaryota > Viridiplantae > Streptophyta > Pinopsida > Pinales > Pinaceae > Pinus > Pinus tabuliformis. Next base: position 272,715,764 of record CM062811.1, read on the forward strand.
ATCATGAGGATCCGAGGTTTTTGAACTGGAAGGTGACCTATAATAAGATACAATACAATACATTATCTTCATAATATTTTCATGATCTAGCTGTGGCAAGCATTCCCATGCTCAGCTTTATAAATTCATTTTCATGTACATAGGACAGACAACCGTCTGTGTGGCAGACTGATGATTTTGGCAGAGCCATCATCCCTTAGCTTGGATGATTATCTGTGTAGCTATGATGTACATTTAATGTTTTTATTTTCCTGAATATATCACAGCGCAGATGGATGAAACTAGATCCGGGGTCTTCAAAACTCGTTCAATATTCGCCCGAAGTACAAGTCGATCCATGTGAAAATATGTTCCGATGTAGAACACGGAAAGACATCGCCTGATTACCAGCCAATGATGTAAGATGTTAACAGGCATGAGAGGAATCGCCAATAATGATGATGACCCTCAAGGTACTGCAGTACAATTCACGTGGTGTGAATACATGAGTCGATGTCAAACACCATGCAAAATCTTTCGGTCGAAGGCCATTGATGTAAACCTATCGCCGGAAGTGAGAAACTTGCCATTGAGGCATGCAAGCTTCAAAGTACTGAAAGGGTTGTTCCTAAGTCGACTTCTTGGATAATGAGCTAATGTCGACAAGAAGTGACCCGTCGTAGGAGGGCCTTAATGAATCCCACATCTATGACACGAAACGGAGCAAATGATTTTGTGGAGGTGAAAACGATCTGATGATACAAGGTTCAAGGTGGTGGTCATTAAAGAATGAAGCATGAAGGTATTGCAGCGGATGAGACATAAGTTGGGTTGGTGAATTCTCTGAGCGACTTCTCTTGAACATATCGGTGACACTGAAATGGATTGGTAGCGTTAACCCCAAAATGGATGGTACGGAGGACCAATGGTGATATGACCGGTGAACGGAATAACCCAACCCGACTCAATCATGGTGATGGAGTGAAAGTGTCATGTTCAAGAGCGACCTGCTACCAATAAAGTTTCTTCAAGTTTTCTTCCCAATTTTTCCCCAGTCATTGCTGACCAGTACCTCTTTATTTTTGTCAAGCTTGAGGAGGATAACATATGCTTGTTCTATAATTTTCCCTTCGGGCAAACCCGTCGCTATGTTTTAACGAGCCTAGCGACAATGAAACTTGCTCTTGTCTGCATGGACAAGTTTGTCACTATTATTTTAACGAGTTTAACAACAAAGATAACTCGGTTCATTTAAATTTTACAGAGTCTGAAAAGAGACGGAAAGGAAACTCCAATGTAATCCCTTAAGTTCGAAAAAGTGTAAAACAATACGAAAGGGATGATTTTTCGATAGTTTTAACGAGCCGAACAAGACAAGCGCTCGATTTTTTCGTGTAATAATCCCTCAGGTCCAAAAAGATTAAAATCTAGAGGAGGGATGGCACTTCTGATCGCTTTAACGAGCTAGAGAGGCCAATTGCTCGGCAATCTTTTCATATTTTACGAGTCAGATGAAAAGAGCTTAAAGGAGACTTGTTTTTTGAGGAATGAGTGATGTTTTTGGATAGTGGCTGGTTTCGGTAAGGTTTGGAACTTTTCAATCACGGCAATGTAAAGAAGGTGGCTAATAGAATCACTCATCGCAGTTGTTCCTCAAAAAGGGTAAACAATCAAATGGAGGCATATGATCGGCTAAAAAAGAGTGGAAGTGATGGTAAGAACACGACCAAGGTTTAAAAGTTGATAATTATGCGATCGCAATGGTTATTTACCGAAGGTGGGTTCATTTTTTAATGAGCTTAAACTCTGGTGGAACATATGCTCATTGCTAGGTTTATTTTTTAACGAGCTTGAACTTCGCGTAAAACTGCTCGTTGCTAGGTTTATTTTTTAACGAGCTTGAACTTCGCGGAAACGTGCTCATTTTCCTTTTTATGTAAGCTAGGAATGACCAAAATATAAAGCTAAAAAGCTAAAAACACTAAAAAGATAAAAAAATGAAATTGGTCGTTTTTGCTTGTATAAAAATGTTTGCATGCCACCAACATAAAAAAGTCTTCAGTAACCATATGGAAACTTACTGTGATTAAGCAGGATGATTTTCTGTCAATACTTAGACAAAACACTTCCTGCACTTTGTTCGCCAAATAGACAAAGGTGAAAAGTCACTCAAACCAATCACATAACTTACAGGGAAACTTATCTCTACAGCTGGGTTTGTCCGCAAAATAGACAAGGGTGCATGCCCCCTAAGCTTCATTACATTCACCAGACTACTCGCGGTAATTAGGTGGATGGAATGAAGGTTGCTTTACGAGATCAAGTGAAAGACTCGACTTGGAACTTTGCTTAGCCTTGTTTCATTTTTTAACGAGCTTGACACAAGACAAGGAATTTTGCTCAGATCCTTGGTTTCATTTTTTAACGAGTTTGACACCAGTCAACGAATTATCCTCTAGCGACCTTTGATCACAACTCATAAGGGGTCATGAAGGAAAGATCTGGTTCCAATGCCCCCAGTACATGATGTACAACATCACTGAGTTGATCATTAGATGATGTAGGTATGGTAGGGCTTGGGGGCAATACCTCGCGATGATCCACACTATCAAAATGGTCAGAGTTCTTCTTAATCTTTGATGATGTAGAAGATATCATATGACAAGTTTCCAATGTGGCCACTTCCGCCAGATTACTTGGAGGTGGGAGGGAAAAAGTACCCATTAAGAAAGGGTCTTTTAGGAGACCTACTCCGATATTTTGAAGCGATTGAGAGCTTCCATGGATCAATGGAATGCTTCCGGTAACTTGGGAACTGTTGGGGAAAAAGGTTAGTTGGTCAACAATTGTAATTCCACCTTGGAAGGGAAATGCAATCTTTCTAAAATATGTTGACACAACGGCGGCCATAGCATAAATCCAGGGCCTTCCTAGCAAGATATTGTAGTCAAGGTTTCCATCAATGACCTCAACTTCAATTTCTACTGTCTTGCCCCCTAGTTCAACTTGCAAGTTACTTAATATCCCATATGGCGTGTATGTTCTTCCATCGAACGCTTTTAATGTTGTTGATGATTGTGACAAGGGTGGAGAGCCTAAATTTTTCCACCAACTCATTGACATAATACAGGTAGATGCCCCCTCATCAATAATTGTTCGATGAACAGTTCTATTGAGGGCTTTCACTTGGATGAGGAAAGCGAGTTCAGCCGGTAACTGAGGTTCATATCCTTTATGATTAAAGGCCACTAGATTGGAATCTGTTGGATCAATCCCACCTATTTATGATAACAAAGTCTGCTTTTGGGAGGGGAAATTTTGTAGTACTTCAAGTGTCGACATAGCATATGGCAATTGGGCCAGATCCTCCACTATATTATAATTCTGTGCTGCTCGAGCACCAGGATTAAATGTCGATTTATGTACTACTCCCTTAGGCATTTTTATTGTTAATTAAGGAATGATTGGTGGAACAACTTCTGACAAAGTTGTTGCCGAACTGCTTGGTTGATCTGTAGCCTTGCCGTTTGACGATTGTGAATTTCCTAATCTTTATTCCTTATTGATATCAAAGCATCATTTTTTTGTTTTGAGATGGATAGCATAAGCACTTGGGATGGGGAAGCAAGATCGATAGCAACCAGGTTTGTTTCTGGGCTTGGAAATGGATTAGTTAACACTGTTGGGGTATTTGAAGTTTTTAAAAATTCATAACCTTAGCTTTATGTGGACAATCTTTCGTGAAATGCTCGTCGTCGCATATGTAACATGGATAACGAGGTTTCTTTTGCCCAATAGGGTTTCCAGAAGATTTCTTAGGAGTCGAATCTTCCTGTTTCTTCTTTTTGTTTTTCCCTTTCTTCTTGCCCCCTGGTTGCTTCGGTTCTTTGCGTTTGTCTATCGACACGGCATTAACCTCCGAGGTAAGATGTTCTTCATTTGCATTTTGACCAGAAACCGTATGGGATTTTTTAGATGTAGCCTTTTTAGTTTTCGTGCTGGTTGTACCTATCACGCCATCACGGCATGAGAGTCTTTCTTCACCTCATGAAAAGCTTAGATCACCTAACAATACAGTGTTGCACAGAGAAACCAACAGCACTTCCCTACAAAATGCAAAATTCCAACCTCTGGATCTCTAGGATCAGGGATCCATATATAGATGTTTTCAGGTGGGTGAGTCAGCTTCCGGGATTTTGATTAGTGTCATCTCTCTTATAGTTCTTGGTTCCACTTGGAGATTTCATGATCTCTTACTCATTGCTGGGCGAATTCAGAGAGGCAAGTGTCAAATGGGCAGCTTCTAGAAGATTCTCTGGGTTTCCACCTAGCCAACTGCCTCTGCCATTTGTCTACTCTCGCTCATCGCACCCTACAAAAGGGATTTTCAGTATGCATTTCACTTTTTGCATGTGGCAGGTGAGATGCATCGCACCCTTAGCATTGGGCAGTCTGTATGGTCCTGTTTTGACCAGTTCTGAGTAGTTTTTCAGGGAGAACTTCTGGGAGATGATGTAATCAACTGACCTTGCTCCTTTAGGGTATGAAACAACACTTTTAGGGACTTAGAAGCCCTTGGTTTATGGACATATGTGATTGGGGTTGCAGTTCCCACATATGTCTATAACACGCATGCATGTATAGACTATTTTGTCTAAGTATGTACGAATCTTTCTGAAATGTGTTGTTGGTTTAACCATCACTTTGGATTACTTGCTAACTTGCCCTCCATATTGTGATGTATCTTTTCTCTTGCGTTCTCTTCCAAGCCAAGTGCTATCATAGGTTTCCAAGGGGCACACTCACCTCACCCTCAGTGTGTTAGAACTTCTCAAGCACCTTCCTTGTCTGACTGTAGCTGTCACACCCTTGCTACCAATAGAGACATATTACTTGCCTCCATGCGAAATCATGTTCAAGGCATTACCGTATGACCCACTGTTGTGACTCCTACTCCAAGCAGTCTGAGGTCTAATTGGGAATTCTTACCGAGGATATCCCCTTATATGTTGGCGGGTCCAGCATCGTCAACAAACTGATATTTCTATCAATCGTGAACTTAGTCACAATGCTTCAAAGTGTGTGATTAATCCAGTTATCCATGGCCCGCACGATGTTGCTTTCTGATGCTTCAATACATCGCACCAATTCCGAAGTCCACACTATAGGGCCATCAAGCCTTCACGTCCCTTAACTATCTTCCAATCTAGATAGCCACTCATGCAGTTCTTCACAGAAGAAACAGAAGAATGCTTCAGTTCCGTCTATGTACAAATATCTCTGCAACCACAGCTCCTTATAAAATTTAGGGATCTTATTCTCTTGAGCCGCAAACGCATGCACTTTCCGGTCAATCCACTTCTTGATCTCTTTTTTTTATAGGAAACCACTTATTCAACATCACACATCTCTTCAATAAATTCTGGTCCCAGCAAGAGAACCATTTTTTGGCTTAAGGGGGCCTAACCCAGGTTCAGAGTTATTTGCACCAACCAAAAAAACCCTAATTGCTAGCCCTTTCAGCAACAACCTGCATAGCACAGGCTGCAGTCTCACCCAAAGCAGTATTGGGGGATGCTAGAACTAGGTTTCTGCATCCAGAGACCGTGTGATGTGTATCTTAAAGCCCTTATATCTCAGATCAGCCTTCTTGCAAATCTATACCTTCCTATTGTTCATTACTACAATTCTATCCAATTGACCTCCAGGTCTTCACGAAGGTATACAATCGTGCTTATCAGACATAAAAGAGGCAGATTCGTGACTTTCGCTCAGTAAATAGAAACCCTAGATATTCCTTCGTGCAAACCTACCCGTTCTGAACAGTTATAATAACATATCTATCTAATATCTTCATGAAAATAGTTCATTACACTTTTCATGCATAGACATTAAAGATCCAACAGATTCACGCAAAAATACACTTTAAAACAGATCATCGAGCGAAGATGCATAAACTTAACAGAAATGAGAACAAGGCATAGATGTAATAGATTTGATCCAAAACAGTCTTTATTAGATTTAGCATTTAACTACAGACTCTTTTCTGCCCTATGCACCCAGTTGCAGGGGCCCGCACACTCAAATACGGACTTACCAAGGTCTCCGCACACTCAGCTGTAGGAGCATTCCCTTTTCGCCTAAGTATAGGAAACAGGCGTTTCCTGCCTTAGCACATTGCCCTTACAATGATTTTCTATCAAAAGTCCTATATCCTTAGACTTGCTAAGACTCAACTATATTTATCTTTTTCATCACAATACCATGGCCCGTGGCCCATGGGTGAGTCTCAAAATCGACTTATCACCTACCCATACAAGGGACTAAAGCCCCTTTAACTCTTACTTAGTTGTGTGCTCCGCTTCCACATTTTGCTGAGACTTTACATTCATTACAAAATTCTAACCAAAAATTGATTAATCTGTCAAAATTTGACCCTTGGGACCTTACCCCAATAGTTTGACATGCTCTTCCTCATTCTCAGATTATATCAATATATCATCAATGAATATAATAATAAACTTTTCCAGATAAGGACGCAACACACTATTCATTAAGCACATAAAATTAGTTGGAGCATTAGGAAAACCAAAAGGAACTACACCAAACTCACAATACCCATACCGGGTCCATAAAGCAGTCTTGTAGATGTCCTCTTCTTTGATGTCTACCTGATGGTATCCTAATCTCAAATCAATCTTTGAGAACACTACTGCTCCTTTCAATTGGAAAAACAAGTCATCAATCCTTGACAATGGATACCATTTTTGGTGGTCACCTTGTTCAGCTACCTATATTCAATGCACATTCTGAGAGTACCATCTGTTGTAACATTATTTAGTTTTGATAAGTTAGCATATTAGTTAAAATAATTCAAAATATTAAGTTAGGATATGGATGCAAAAGAAAGAAAAGTTAAAATGTTAGGCAAATTTAATGTTTTATAGGCATCCATATCAATAAAATGTTAGGTGTTAGATGCCCTAAATAAAGAAGACAAAAGGAAAAGAAAATGTTAGGGAAGAAAAAAGAAAAGAAAGGCTTCATTTTATGCTTTCATAAATGCACAAGCTACTAGTCTAAATGTGCCACAAGCCAATTATCAAATGAAATTTTCATGTGCAGAGAATAAGGAAAAGTTGTAAAGGTTTACTGAAAGGTTTATATATCAAATATTTTGGTATTTATCTCTATCCCTAAGTTTTAGAATCCCAAAAAAATATCCTTCCGCTCATATCTCCCTTCACCCATTATCCCTAAGTTGATATACTCTTCATATATCACATATATTCCCTATCATTCATTTCCCCCCCCCCCCCCCCCCGAAAAGTTGATTCCATCGCTCCCGATACCGCTTTCCTATCCATTGTGTTCCCGCCATTCACCTTCTGCCACCTCATATGTCCATTAAACTCCATCAAATCACATTTATTCCCTCCAAAATTAACCCATTAAGCATTCAATTAGCTTAGCCATTAATTCAACAGACCCGCGCCACCTTCAACGGAAAACCAAATTAGTTATATAAACCTCTTTTCTATTTGAGAACCGGTTACTGAATTCAAGCTTTGTCACTGTTAATTGATTTCTTACAGGTATTGTTGGACTCAATTCCAACAGTTTCAATCGCCTGTGACATCTCTGCTCAATCATTATCAGCCTATTACTTTTGCTTTTGCCTCCAGAGCCTAAATTTTCACTATTTGTAGAAATTTCACCTGTAGAACAAACTGATATATGCAATGTCCTAAAGCATAATACTTGTTCTACTTATACAAAACATTAAGCGGAAGCATAATCGAATTCATGAGCAACATCAAGTAGAAACATGCATAACTGATCAAGAGAAATAATCACACATAACACAAGATATATCCAGGGGAAAGCACCAACATAAAACCCCAACCATGTATTATCAATCAAGTGGAAATCCTCTTCACAATACAAAAAGAATTAGCTCTCAAGCTATTCAATTCTCAATGAACTATAAATATATGAAGATATGTCTCATGAACCAACCAAGCCCTGTATATAAAGGCTTTACCTATGGTCCAATCCCTATTTCCTTGCGCAGTTTGCTCAGGAAATAATAGCAAAAGCATATGCAATTAATTCCAAACATACCAAGTCAACCTATGGTCCAACTATGCAATCCTTGAGGACACTAGTTCCTCAATCATGCAAAAACTACTTACTAAAAATTGTCAAGCATCTGATAGTACACTGTCCCACATCTGATCTCAACTAGGTCTCTAACAGAACTGACATGCAACAATTATCCATGAGTGAATCCTCAGTTATCTAAAATAATAGTTTTCACATGCATGCAAGCATTAACAAACTATATCTTATTATTTTAACAACTTGTTAAAATAATCTAACTGGACTTGACTAGTTAGAACTAAGTCAACTGATTCTCTCATTATAAAACTCATACTTATTCCCTCAATCAGTGGAGGAAATTAAGGATAAATTCCTCAATCAATGGGACAACTCATGTGCATGCTCACAAACACTTCAAATTCGAATTTCCTTAACTAATTAACTCAACTGAATTAATTAATTAATATTTCCAACTGCTGTTAAGACCAAACTTAATTTTACTTCCTATAGATAGACTAGGGACTGCTATAAATAGGAAGGGACCCAGAAATGCTATTTTTAGCAGTTTCACCTCTCACCCAATGTGGCCAATGACCTCACTGGCCAAACTGTTATTTTCATACATGTTATTTTTAGCAAGTCTATTTTTAGCACATTCTAAATTTAACATTTCTTGTTGCACATTTTTCAACACTCCCTCTTAACAAGAAAGGCTTTCTCTCGAACCCAATCCTATAACTTTAGAATGTTCTGCATGCAACACATCTACCCGGTCCACTTGCTCCAACAACACTTGGAACAAAAACACTCCCAACTGACCACTCTGTTGGGCTAGGAACATACTCTGATGCTGAAGCTCTACCTGTTGCTGACAAGTGCTCCCTCTCTAACATCTGCGCTACTGCAACATCTCCATGCATATCACACCATTGCACACCTCTCTGTGCCACCTAGCACTGTGAAAAACACTTGTGCCTCTCGCATTGTTGCAACCTGCTAGCTATGCGCTGTACTGGGATTCCCTGCACTGTAGCTCTCTCTGCCGCTCTATCCGCATCTGTCTCTACCCAATCAGTTAGTTCCTATTACTCGACATCGGGGCTCCTGTAGTAAGGTTTGATCTAAGAGGTTGGGTACCTCAAGGATCTCGCCCCTCCTCGTTGGAACAATCAATCCACATCACCTCACCTCCTACCTGGAGGTATGGCTGCATGCGATTCCTCTGCCCACCTAGCTCCAAGTTTCCCCCTACTGGAGGACTCTGCATGAGTAGATGTCTCTACTCGATCTCCTCTCAGCTTCCCTTGTTGTGGCTGCTCCACAACCTCCTGAAGCTGCTGCACCAATCGTGGCTCCTCCACAATCATCTGAGACTTCTTCTGGCTCTGCATGTTGAGAGGTAATATACCCTCCCTCTCAACCACCAAGTCTCCATTAGTTGCCTTGCTACTCAAGGCTTTGCATGCATCTTGAACCTCAAGAGCATACAGGTTCTTGACCCGTGAATTAATCTGCTTCACCTATATAGTGATGATGTGTCTAAGGAAAACCTTTCCCTTACTGAAGACTACATCATAGCCTCTGTCTTCCAGCATCGCGATCGACACCAAGTTTCTCTTTAGTCCTGGTACATACTTGACATCGGTCAAGGTAAGGCAAGCTCCATGCTCCCTCTGAAAAATAACCATGCCTACACCTGAGACACTATACTTCTCATCATTACCCATCACTATGAGCATCTGGAGATCTTTCTCCTCCAAAGTATTGAACAAACTCTTGTCACCAGTCATTTGGAAAGAAGCTCCACTGTCAATAAACCAACCACTTCCCACCATGGATGAAACCATGCATGCGAAGAGTGTGAAATCCAACTCAAATTGTGAAGCAAGTGCCTCACCTTCAGATCCTTCCCCAGATCCCTTCTTGGATTTCCTCCGTGGACAATTTGCAGCATAATGGCCCACCTCATGACAACAAAAGCATCGCACTTTCGATTTGTCAACCTTCTTCCCATCATTGGAAGAACTAGATTCGGAAAGAGAAACCTTCTCCTTCCCCTTCTTCGCCTTACTCGCTAAGGCACAGTTCTCCTCATCAAGCATGGATGAAGAACTGTCTCTGGTGCTCTGTCTGATCTCCTCCTACATCAAATCCAACCATTGTCATTCCCAATCTCTCAGTTTCTCCCTTCCATTCACAGAGTCCTGGTAGCTATGCCATCTCTTAAGAAGGCCAAGGAGTGCTAGACTCATCATATCCTCATCCGATGTCACGACCCCTACACTTGCAATCTCATCCCTGCATGTGATGAGCTTGGTCAGATACATAGAGATCATCTCATCCCTTTCACACTTGATCTTTCGAAGTTTGTCCTTCAGTGCCAGCTTCCTCTGATCACTGCTATTCTGATATAAATCTTTCAATGTTTTCCACATTTCATGCGGAGTCTCCTTGCCATGGAGGCTCGAGATGATGTGATCTCACACTCCCTCCAAGAGAATTCTCCTAGCTCTAGCCACACACTTCCTCCATTCCACCTGCTCACTCTTGTTAGTAGGCTTAGGGATTTCTTGATCAATGAAATCCTTAAGGCCATTATCTTCGAAAACTGCCTCCATGTGATCCTCCCAAGCTATATAGTTTGAGTTGCCATCAAGGGCATACTCAAGCCTCAAACCATAGAACGCCATCGATGAAATAGATGTGATCAGAACTTGAGATCTATATCAAGAATAAGAAACTTCAAATTCCTCCCGCTAGTATATTGTTCTTGCTTGATCACCTGTGCTCTGATACCATGTAGAAATTTCACCTATAGAGCAAACCGATATATGCAATGTCCTAACGCATAATACTTGTTCTACTTCTAGAAAACATTAAGCGAAAGCATAATCGAATTCATGAGCAACATCAAGTAGAAACATGCATAATTGATCAAGACAAATAATCACACATAACACAAGATATATCTAGGGGAAAGCACCAGCATAAAACCCCAACCATGTATTATCAATCAAGTGGAAATCCTCTTCACAATACAAAAAGAATTAGCTCTCAAGATATTCAGTTCTCAATGAACTATGAAGATATGAAGATATGTCTCATGAACCAACCAAGCCCTATATATAAAGGCTTTACGTATGGTCCAATCCCTATTTCCTTGTGCAGTTTTCTTAGGAAATAATAGCAAAAGCATATGCAATTAATTCCAAACATACCAAGTCAACCTATGGTCCAACTACGCAATCCTTGAGGACACTAGTTCCTCAATCATGCAAAAACTACTTACTAGAAATAGTCAAGCATCTGATAGTACATTGTCCCACATCTGATCTCAACTGGGTCTCTAATAAAACTGACATGCAACAGTTATCCATGAGTGAATCCTCAGTTATCTAAAATAATAGTTGTCACATGCATGCAAGCATTAACAAACTATATTTTATTATTTTAACAACTTGTTAAAATAATCTAACTGGACTTGACTAGTTAGAACTAAGTCAACTGATTCTCTCATTATAGAGCTCATATTTATTCCCTCAATCAGTGGAGGAAATTAAGGATAAATTCCTCAATCAGTGGGACAACTCATGTGCATGCTCACAAAGACTTCAAATTCGAATTTCCTTAACTAATTAACTCAACTGAATTAATTAATTAATATTTCCAACTACTGTTAAGACCAAAATTAATTTTACTTCCTATAGATAGACTAGGGACTGCTATAATAAGAAGGGACTCAGAAATGCTATTTTTAGAACTTTCTATTTTTAGCAGTTTTACCTCTCACCCAATGTGGCCAATGACCTCACTGGCCAAACTGCTATTTTTAGACATGTTATTTTTAGACATGCTATTTTTAGCAAGTCTATTTTTAGCACATTCTAAATTTAACATTTCTTGTTGCACATTTTTCAACTCTATTACTCTTAGCCATAGATGCCTCCAAAGGAAAAAGGACCGGAGGAAATTGTCAATCCTTTGATCCATCCTCCTCTAGACCTTCATCACATTCCTATGGCTAACTGAGATTACAAAATCCATGAGACACTCTGTGAACTCGACCTCTTCGAGATCTATTACCGGCTCGAAGACAAGTACATAGATAAATCATATGATATCCAGCTGTGGGAATCAAATTTACCTCACTACATATTTCCTCGTACCCACAACACCCCAGATTTTATTAGAAAATGTCATTCATCCTATTGGCCAAGCCAAAGGGCCATAGTCACTCCCACTGGAGAAATTTTGTTTGTCATAACCCCTCAGGTTATTGATAAGATGGTGCAAGCCCCCTCAGTAGAGAATGTTGCCCCATTTTCCTATGAAGCATTCACTGAACTATACCAGAAACTAGACTTTTCCAAGAGAGCCCAAACTCTTCAGTTGTTTTTGACACAAGATGCTTCATTACCAAAGAAAAATCCTCCTTATCCCTCCTCCATTTTCCCTGAGAGAGTCAAGCAGATTATCACCATTGTTTCATACCTCCTTGGCTACTACTCTAACCAATGGATAGATGAGGCCATTATGGGATTTTTGTCCATCTTCTCTGCTAATTCTAAGCCCTCCATCGTGTTTAATTTCAGCCATTTTCTTGCAAAGTCCATTCATCAACAACTTGTTAAATTTCCAACTGAGGAGGTATTCAAATATGCCTTTGTATTGGTTTACATGTTTCTATACTTTCAGGGGGACAACATTAACCTTGCTTTGTGAAAACTGGATGAAAAAGGCAACCGTCAATCAGTCATATTTTGGACTACTCTGGTCATGAGAGAGCTGAAAGAGTACACTTATAAACAGTTTACAGAGATGTTTGTTCACCTAGCAATAAGTCTCCTGAGCAATAGAATAGAACCGAGGATTAGTGAAGAAATCAAAAGGGTGTTGTAGTTTCCAGATCAAGTTGAGACAAGGGACTTGTACCTTTATGAAAATTATACCGAAATAAAAACATTTGGATGTGATCTCCCACATTACAGCTGCCAAAATTCCTCCCAATGAGGATTTTTGCCTTGGAGTACATAGAGCAAACGATCGACATGGATGAAATCCACTTTGTTGCTACCAAGAAGAAATCCCAATTTAAAATAAAAACATAGGTTGGCCCTTTAATTTGCAATAGCAGAGCAACAGGGGAAGAGGCAGATAAGCTCTTGAAGGAAATGCAGTTCAGCCTTAGTTTTACCTAGTCCTATGATCCATTAGGGATCATTTCTAGATTAAAGGTAGAAACCAAGTCTACTCCTTAATTTCATAGAGCCAGGCCAGAAATAGAAAAGTACAAGAATCAGTTAGAGTGGGTTGAGAACACCTTACAGGAGGCAGAAGAACAACAGGTATCATCATCTACAGTGCAGACTCCTACCATGTAGGAGAAGACAGCCAAGAGGAGCAGAGAGGAAGAGTCCCCTTTAGGGACTGACATCTTCAGTGAAGGGTTTAAAATAATGTACAAAAATAAGGCCAAGCTTAGTTCCAAACTAAGCCTTAACAAAGATTCAGAGCAGCATACCATTATCACCACTAATGATCCACTTGTTTCCTCATTAGTGGGTGATCATTTCACACAGTCCTACCGCCTCCACAACTTCATAAGAGCAGCAGCAAATAATGCAAACAGGTACATCTACTTCAAGCAAGTCAGAGAAAATCATAATGGACATCTTCAAGGAGATAAAAGTAAAAAATGAAGCCTTGAAGATTAACACTTACAACCAGTTCTGGAAACAGACTTCTGGTGCCCAAAGCAAGTTGTTGTCAGCCTTTGACTCAGAAAAGGGGAAAATCCAAATGGCATTCCTCCAAGCATAAGTTACCCAACCCAAGGGAGTATCAGACTACAAAAAGACAACTTTTGAGTTTGATGTAAAGGATATACATCCCATTGATCAAATGGAGATGCATAAGCAGACTTGGGAAACGATTTTCTCTACTCTCACTAACATTGCCATGACTTTGTCTAAATTACAGGTTACATGAGAAAATGTTGAGTCACAGCTAAAGATGGAGAAGGTCTCTGCACTTACCAAAGACCCTAGGATTAAACCCTGGAGGATTTGGTAATCAAACTGGGTTATGATCCTGAAAACATCAATGTTGCAGAGGAACTTGTCAAGAAGAATAATTTGGATATAGCAGCATTGAGGAAGCAGTTAAAAATGCCAGCTACTGAAGATCCTCTACCTACGGATATTACAGAGACAGAGACTCAAAAGGCAGATATGATGAAGCTCGTCATGGAGCAGACTGCACAGCTCAATCAAATGGAGACAGAGATGGAGAAGCTTATTCAGGAAAAGGAAAAAGCTACTAAAAAGACTACCCCCTTGAAAGCACTCCCTATCGCAGTCATTCCTACAGCCATACCAACTACAACAAGTACAGGAGATGTTGCAGACTAGTTGGCCAATGCAGTGCAAAACATGTCTCTCTAAACTGAAGAAATCAGGAAGTTGCAGGATCAAGTGAAACTTCTAGAGGATCATCACCAGAAATCTGAGATTTTTCATGCAGTAGAGCTTCAGAGAGCTCAAAATCAAATAGAAGTATGGAAGAAGTCAGCAGTTCAATCTTCTATTGGCCACACTTTGGTTCATGTCAAGGAAATCATATGGAAAAACATCATTGAGGAGATAGATGAAATCTGGCCATGCATCCAGATTATTTTTTAGCAGAAGGAGTTGATGGAAAAAGCAAAGTATACCATTGCCAATATAAATTCTCCACTGGGAGAGATGCCTACTATTATCACTCAGTATTTTCTCAAGGTTAAAGAAATAAATCACTGAGGTAACCACAAACCAACTTTTAAGCATAGGCTTTAGCCAACCTATGGCTCAGAGAGGGCTCTCTCTATATGATTTAGCTTTGTTTGTTGGGATTTCAAGCTAGTTCTGAATGTTCAGGGGGGTTTTTGATTTGTATTGAAGATTGGATGGTGGAATCCTTAAAACATATGGATAGAATGAAGTCTTTAGACTATTGGGCTATGGAGTCAACAGAAGGGCAGCAGAACTAGAATTAACTCACTAAAGGGAGTGTTAAAGGGCAAGCTAGCAAAGTAAAGTGTAGGTCTTTGAGCCAGAGGGGTGAAAATTTTTTAACCAAGGTGAGAAAGCAATTAAGAATTCTCAGACCGGGATTGAAACGAGGAACAAAGGGTAATTGGAAACAAAGGGCAATTAAGAATCCTTTGCTATAGATTATAAAGAAACAACCTAAACTAAGGAGCAATTAAGAATTCCTTAACTTAGATATCAATAGAAAACATGTATTTTCCTAACTGTTAAAACATAGTGTAATTAAACAAATTCTGAGATAATACTCCAGTTATAGCATTTAGATTCAGATATACATTATGGAAAAACTTTAAGAAAGATAACAACAATGTGAGAAAATACTTGTCTGCACTTCGCTCAACACATGAATCCTTTGAAATATTTGGTCTTTATTCATCAATCCAGCTTGCTGGCTCAGTCAATGCTCCAATGGATTTATAATATTTTGATCAATAATTCTATAGAAATGTCTAAAAACCCACCCCAAAATACTTCAAATGAAGAAGTACTTATACAAATTCTAAACTGAAATATCTTGAAAAAAATATCAAGGTTGGTTTTACAAATATCTCAAACTGTTTTACATTAATAGAACTTAAATAAAGGACACTCAAAACTAATGAATATATTTGGCGCTATATTTATGGATTGAGGGTGCAAAAGAACAAAAATCCGAATTTGATAGCAACTCTTAATTGATTATGAGGCTTCCAAGTCACTAACTGCCTCCTTCCTTTGTGCATTCTGCCCCAGAAATTCTACAAAATTAGGGTCCAATGATACCTTTGTATATCTCAATCCGAGATAGATATGTAAAAATTGAAAGAGGTTATTGTAGATAAGTATGTTATTGAGATAAGCCTCTTTCAGTTTCCCAAAATTCAGCTCCAGATGTTCACAATATTCTCTGCCAAAAGATGTCAAAAATAGGACTTTGCACAGTCTGAAAAATAGGTTCTGAAGATATGCATTTATCTCCCTTTTTGTAATACCTATGTAAAACGTGAGATAGGTTTTTGTATATTGGCCTTTTAGGAACACAAACCTCCTCTAGTTTCACAAAATTCATCTTTTATTTGCCACAATAGTTTCTGCAAAATTATGACTTAAACAGGAAATTTCTAGAAAATGTACCATTTTTGTTCTGATTTCATCTTTTTTCACTTTGATTTTTCAATATGATACACTTTTACTGATACTCTTTCATCTTATACACTTTTACTTTGATGACTTGTCAATATCCTTTACTGTGTTTTTATCTTTACTGTACATTTTAACTTTTTACTTTGTATTTCAACAGTAAATCATTTAGTTTTTTATATGTATCAACATATGGTAATGGATATTGATCAACTTTCTGTATGTTTGATCCGTTTGTATTTTGACTGTATGCTCTGTCCGGTTCCTTTGCTTTAACAGTCAATGTCTCTGCATGAGTGATTTCTTTCTCTGTTCTGTGTATAATTGTTTTCTTCTTCTGAATGAAGGTTTTTTAATAGATTTCCTTCTAAGTTTTGGAGTAAACAAAATTTTGACTAGTATCAAAATTGTTTATCCAAGGTCTGGTCTTCTGCTAATTACTTGCAAAATACAACAATCATTAAGAAAACATAGGTTAGCAGGAAAGGCAATTGATGGCTTTATTGCACAGGGAGGTCTGGGGAAGGCGTCATGGCAATGTTTTGAAAGTAATCGGAGGTCGAATTGTGTTACAGAGGCTTAGGGTGGTGACAGAAGGGTTTGATAGGTTTTACTATGAAACAGGGCAAAAAGAATGAAAACGAGGGTTTTCAAGGTTTTAGCGGGCAACTTTTTAAATTTGGCGCGGAATTAGTTAAGTGAACAGTGATGGTATTGTCTTATGCGGGGAGGCGGTTTTCCAAGCCATCGCACCGCTTTTATGGTGAAGGTGGTATTGAGGAGGGGTCACCCGATCTACCTCCACGCCTGACACGTAGCATTTGGGGTTCGGGGGAAAACCACTTTATCGGGCGGGTAACAATCGGCCATCAGGCACGGCTGATATGGCTATGTGCCGTTTGATTTGGGTGCAGATGATCGGATGGTAGTCGGGTGGCAAACTAGCGTGGAGGAAATGGACGGAGGTTTAGGGGGGCACAGGGGCTTTAATTACGATGGATTGTGATTATTGCGAGGTTAATCATGGGGTTAGGGGATCGGACGGGTTTTAATGAAGGTTTAACTTAACTCCGCGAAGAATTGATGGGTTAAGTGGGTTTCATCGGGGGGAATAGAATAAAACTATAGTTTATGTTAGAAAATTATATATTACAGAGCAATGGAACACATAGAATATAGCAGAAATATAAACACAGAAAACGCATGAAACCAGAGAGACACAGATATTTGTGGTTCACCCAGTTTGGGCTACGTCCACCCCAAACAGCCAGTCCTTCCTTTCAATTATCCAGCAAAATGAAGAGACACAACCTACAGCGGATCCACTGTAATATCCTCTGTTTTCTCTCACAATCTCACCTGTCTATTTCCCGCTCAGAGAATACACTTCTATTACATAGCCTCAATACAATGCCCTCATACAAAGAGAGGGGTTGCCTTCTAGGGAAAAAAACCCTAAACTAAACATAAGTTCTACCGTCTGATCATCCGCCTAATGAATGGCCCAAATTGACTATAAATTACTATACTTTTACAAGGAAATTTTACATCTGTTTTTAACTTCAGGGGCATTGCCCCTAAACCCCCGCCGGGGGACCGCTGGCCCCCAGACCCCCTAGCCGGGGGGGGATCAGCCCCCCCCCGAACCCCCGCGAGGGGGAAAATTCCCCCCCGCATAGAGGGGTGTACAAACTTCCTGGGGTATACATCTGGCTGAAACAAAGACCTCTAAATAATCATGCTCCACACCCAACAGTTTATAGTTAAACTATGGGTGGGGATAATACATAGGGATTTATTTATATAGGAGAAATAGGGGATTATGGGAGCTATATAGTTAAATTAGAAATTAATATGAAATGAATGAGCGGAGATGAAAATAGTATTAAGTGTAATGTAATATTTGTACATTTCCTTAACATACACTTAACTTAGGATAAAATATTTTGTGGGTTTTCGAATGAGATGGGATTTAACATGGTATTTCTCACTTTTCATAGGCTAGTGGAGTTTTGCCTTGGGAAAAAGAGTTTTTTTAGGGAAAATAGGGGGGATGACTTTTATGAAGGGGATTCTAACACTTGATGTCCATAAGTCATTAAGACGAGGGTCCGGACCCACCAAAAGTCAGAGAAATGCTCTGAGCCTCTTTGACTTGAAGGATTTAAAGTACTTAGAACATACTTGTGGATAGGAAATTAGTAAGTAAAGGGGAAAATGAATGAGGGGGAGTTAATCACATTAACTTGTAAAACTTTTCTTTTGCCTTCATAATTGATCATACATATTGAAATATGTGTCTAAGCATGATGCATGTGTTTTGATCCAATCAACTTTATACTTCAATAACCTTTCTTCTACTTACCCATTTACTTACCCTAACATTTTTTCTTCATTTTATTTGGGTGCATTTATACTAGCAAAACCTTATCATCCATTTTTCTTTTGAAAAGTAATCTATCTAATTCTAACCTTATATCATCCAAGGGCTCAGATTAAATTGATGAGCTCCTTTTATTTTCTCTACCTATCTAATGATCTTCCAAGATTAAACTATTTGGTCAGATTTTATTCTCTAACTATAAACATAAAATTCAAATCATGAAATAACCAAGATTAAACAGTTTGATTACCATGGATTGTGGCATAAATAACAAGCTACACACAATCATTATTATGCATAAAAGTAAATAGGAGTGGCATTTAGACTTGCACACTTTCATGGTCTCTTTTTGTTTTTGGGGTTCATATATTTTCATTTTTTGACCTTCTCTTATTCTTTTTGTCCTTTGATTTTTCTTTTAGGACATACCCTCTTTACATTTTTTAATTTTTTAATATGGAAAACATTTGCAGAAAGCAAAGGTATGTACAATATTACAAGGCTTAACCTTAGTCATTCAAAATTATGACTCCTATTGGTATAGGAACCTAACACCTGTTACAGCCAATAACATTATAAAGTTCCTCAACTCCAAGAATAGATATGAGTTGGATGATCTAGGAGTGGCTGACAGGACTGAAACCATCTTGGAGGTGAAGAAATTTTTTACCAAGAAGAACTTAGTTGTACAGTTGATAGAGAAGTTTCACACTCTTGAAGTAGCAGTCAACAGATTTTTCACAAGGATTGATGTATTGAACAAGAAGGATTTGCCTTCATTGTTTGTAATCAATGATAAATTAATGACCAGGGAAGACTACATGAAGAAGCTTCAGGATATTTCCAGGGATATAGTCAAGTCCTCCAACATCAAAGGTTCCGTGACAGGCAGGGCATTTTACGAAGCCATCAACAACATATGTTTTATTCAACATGAGATAAAACATATTTTCATTGTAAAACCCACTTTTGCGTGGTATATTGAGGTAGATGAAATCTACTGTAAGCTAACCAAGATAGCAATCCCTCTGACAAACGCTGGGAAAAGTTGTGTGAATATCAGGATTAGAGGACAGATCAGCTTCATCAGTGCAGCACCCGAATAGTGGCCACTCAGCAACATATTTCCTTCAAAACAAGGCCAAATGTTCAGATTCATTCTTTTTTATCGAATTACTTCTATTTTTGTTAGTTTTAAGTAATAATAGAATGTCATGTCACTCAGGCATTTATTGTAATATTTTGTAATTTTGTTTAAATACTTCAGCCTGTCGAAGTATTGAGGGTTGCACCCTTGAACCAGTTATCACACAGATTTGTACTAAGCTAGAGCATTTTTTATATAATAAAAGATTCTGGATTTACTTCATATGGCTTGTCTCTCAGTGAATTGTTTTCATCATGTTCTTCATTATGTATTCTTCATATGATTTAATTCTTTTACAGTCATCCGATTGAAAATTTAATTGAATCTCAGTTTCATTTTCAATCCACTGTGAAGTTGCATTTAAATAAGAGATCAATTTGCAGAACTATATCTTATTGTAAATTCCTATTTGAACTTAAATTGCACTATATTTCTGTAATAGCTTAATTATATTCTGTTGAACTAGGAAACACTGTTTTCTTGATTTCTGCTTATAAATGGTTAAATACTCAGTCTGAATATTAAATCACTTATACATCTCTATATTCTACTTATCCATCCCACTTAAATCAAAATAACCATATGTATTTAAAGAACAACCTTTTATTTTATTAAGGATCTTTCTAAGTTTAAAGCACCTATTTTTTTTTACAATTCACTGGTCATCCAAATCATTAAAATCAACAGAAAATTTTAGATGCTTTGGCATAGCCAATTGACCTTAGGTTATCTCAAAGGACAACATCAGATTGGCGTTGTTACTAGGGAGCGAAGAATTGAAAAGCAACAATTTTTCCTTTCCTTTAAGGTGAATAAAGGATAAGGTTATAGGTCAAAATATTTCACCTAGCGATTCCATTGGTCCAAGCTGGCTCCCTATAAGCATACAAGATCATGTTCTAATTCTGAGATTGTTAACCCTCTACTAGACCCAGAAAGACTCATCAAGGGAGCCTCTTCAAGGAGAATACGTAGAACACCTTCTTCTTCTTCAGCTTTACACCCTGAAGACATTCCATCTGTAGATCCCTTTTCATTTATACCACCCCATTCTGATTGTACTGAACTACCTCCTAGGGTTTCTGATCTTATTTTCAGGGGAGAAGACCTTCCATCATCCTTTTTAATACAGTCACTTGAATCATATCAAGTTCCATCCATTCCTATCAAATCACCTTCATCTGAGGAAGAATTGTATTTACATTTACCTGAATTAAAACCTCAAGATTTCATTACACCAACTCCTTATTCTATTCCATCATCCTCAAATAATCTTGAAGAGACATTTTCTGTCTATTCGAATCCTTTGTTTGAAAATAAGGAAGACTTCCCACCAAGAGTTTAGAAATTGGTTATCAAAACCCCTTTCAAATCCTTGAAGAGGTCTCCTTCTTCTCCTCCACATATTAATACACCTACTAACTCATCTTCATCTCCTTCATCTTCATCTTCATCATCTTCCTCTTCCTCATCAACATCCACTTAGACACCCCATACTCCTCCTGTTGTTATGGCTTTTCAACCCATTGTGCAAGCTAGGTATGCTGCTCTAGTTCTCCCTGCAAACTTGGGAAATTTTCCTGATGGTTATCTAAAACATCTGCCAAGATTCAATGGAGAAACAGGTCCCTCAGCAGAGGATCATGTATTAGCCTTCCTAGATTTTGTTGACAATATGAACATAGAAGAGGAAAATGTTTATATGAGATTATTTGTACAATCTTTAGAAGGAAATGTTAGGATCTAGTTTAGGCAGCTCAGAGCTGACTCTATCAGAACTTGGAATGAGCTCATAACAATCTTCAAAAATCAATGGGGGGTAAAGAAAGATCTTGTTTACTTCCTTACTGAATTTGAAGAATTAAAGAGAAACCCTGGTGAACCAGTTGTTGAATTCATCAAAATATTTAACAAACTCTATCATAAAATGCCTGTTGATTGTAAACCACCAGTAGCAGCTGCAAAGGTCATATTTTCCAAAGCATTTGATGATGACTTTGTATTCATGCTAAGGGAAATAGTTTCTAATACATTAGAGACATGTAGACAAATGCTATAGAGGTAGAAGCCAATAGGTCAGCTTCTGGCAAACTCAAAGCTAAAGCAGAAAAAGAAGAAAGAAAACTAAAAGCTAAGATTGATGATTCATCCTCCTCCAAATCTAAACTTGAAGATCAGAAAATTGATGAAATTACATCTTTGCTCAGGAACCTTTCTAACAAGATTTCCAAAATTGAAACACAACCTAGAACTATTCAGAAAACTGTTGTCAAACCTCAAGCTCAAACTCAATTCAGAAGAAATCCTTAAATGAAAATTCTTCAAAGACCAGCTTTTGACCAAAACATTCGACCACCTTTGATGGTTGATGATCAACAGTCACAGGATATAGGCCCTTTAATCACTGAAGATATCAATAATATTGATTCATCAGCAGTACAAATGGCCATAGTTCCTTCATCCTCACCTCAGTCTTTTGAACAAGAACTAGGAGATGCTCAACTTTCAAAATACTTAGCATTATCTAAATTTTTAATTGAAAAATTGAATAAAAGATATGATCTAAGGCCTAGATCAGGTCCTGGTAGACCTCCAAAATCCACCACCATAATCAAACCTGCAATGAAAACCATTCAAACACAAACTCCAACACCTCAGACTACATAGTCATCCACTAAAACCCTTTCATCTGACTGTTGAAAAGTGTGCAACAAGAAATGCTTGTTGAGAATGCAACAAGATGATGGAGCTTAGTGGAAAGGAGTCGCCTTCATTAAGTGGTCCCGCAGGCAAGTTTTGGCGCAAAGTCTATTTTTAGACATATGGATCATGGTCTATGAGTTGCAGTTTGCTGTTTATGGATGATTGGTCATGTTGGGAAAAATAGATGGACTTCTATTTTTGGATCACAACAAGAGTGATCAGAGTCTATTTTTAGACTGCTAGTCAAAAATAGAAAAGTCAAATATTATTGTCTCATAATAATATTTAGACTATAAACTTTATCTTATCCTCTTGGAGCACTTCAGTTTGAGCTACAGATGTGGCACATGCAGCTGTCAGAAGGAAATACGCTTTCTTTGTGGGTCAGTTGAGCTATTGCATGCAAGACATCAGTTAGAACTCATGTGGTTGAGTTCTGTGGAGTTGGATGAGCAGTTAATGGAGTTGTGTTCAGTTTGACTTAGTTGAACTAGTTGTATTTAGTCTAACTGGCCAATAGACTAAGTGATGAGTTGAGTGAATTAGTTATTAATTAATTCACTAATTATTAACTCATAATGCAACTGAAGAATACATCAGTTAACTCAGTGCATGTACATTTCAATGGAGACAGGTGTTAGAGGTTGAGATTGCTATCAGTTGTGACTATAGTTGTGCATGAGATCTTGCACAATCAAAGGATTGAGTATGCCCATGAGAATTGCATATGCCCAGTGATATAGCCTGTGCTCACATGATTTCCAATGTGAGTGATTCTCCAAGGTAAATAGAACTTGGAACGAGTTTGGATTCATTCATTCTCTTGCAGGATTGTGCAGTGGAGGCAGGCAAAGCAGCGGGGGATATTTGGAGATCAGATCTGAGCTGTATTTTGTGTAACAGGTGGAGATAGTGCTGAGTACTTGTGAGGAGTATTGTACTATGTATTGTTACATGTTCTCAATCATTAATATACAGATAGTGTGGGGTTTTCAGCTGTAAGCTTTCCCCGGGTTACATACTGTGTTAATGTGTGCATGTGATTGATGTTTCATTGATTTTAATGTTGCTAAATTGATGATCAACGTAGAGGAGGTTATGTATTATGCATGTATTCCGCAATAGTGTATAATCGGGATAATCTCTGTTGAATATGTGTTTATTATTCAAAATTTCTACATGGTAGCAGAGCTGGTTGATTTGTAGAAAAAGTTCTACAGGATATCAAAGCGAGGATTGATCATCAAATCTATTATTCAGAAAGTGTTTACATTTTATTTCTTCAGGCAAAGTCTGTAATCGGGCCAGGTAGCTTCTGGATTCATCCTTCTTTTGGAAGGCGAGATATCTGGTGAATGCCCATACAGTCGATCTTTGTACGAGAAATAATTTGTTCTCACGAATTTTAGATCAGAAGCGGTTGAGTTTTTTTTAAGCTGGTGGAATTCGAATTTGCAGCAGTGTTTTCTTGGTGTCAAAGTTGAAATTTCTTTCAATGGATTGCGGTTGGAGTATGCCCTTGAGGGCAGATCGAACTATATTGCATGGAAGGACAGAATGGAGGCGGTGTTAGGTGATAATGGGTTGAAGGAGTTCATAGATGTGGATGTCCCAAAACCTATTGATGCTGCTCAAGTCGGGGCTTGGCAAAAGAAGATAGCAAAGTGTCGAAGGATTCTGTTGGAGGGTGTGAGGGATCACATTGTGTCTAGCCTCCATGGAAAGGCTTCTCCATATTTGATGTGGAAAATGTTGACAGAGTTATTCCAAAGCAAGAGCGACCAGAGGAAGTTGGCGCTCAAGGATAAACTCAGAAACATTAGGTGTGAGAATGGAGACAGTATGCCCCAGTATCTCACGAAGTTCACCCAATGCCGGGATGAGCTGGGAAGTGTGGGGGTAATTGTTGAGGATGAGGATATGGTGAGTCTAGCACTCCTTGGCCTTCCTAAGAGTTGGCATAGCTACCAAGACTCGGTGAATGGAAGGGATAAATTGCCAGGATGGGAGAGACTTTGGTCGAATCTTGTGCAAGAGGAGATTAGACGATGCACCAGAGACAGATCTTCATCTATGCATGATGAGGAGAACTGTGTCTTAGCGAGTAAGGCGAAGAAGGGGAAGGGGAAGGTTTCTCTTTCCGAATCCAGTTCTTCCAATGATGGGAAGAAGGTTGACAAGTCGAAGGTGAGATGCTTTCGTTGTCATGAGTTGGGCCATTATGCTACTAATTTCCCAAAGAAGAAGTCCAAGACGGGATCTGGGGAAGGATCTGAAGGTGAGGCACTTGCTTCACAATTTGAGTTGGATTTCACACTCTTCACATGAATGGTTTCATCCATGATGGGAAGTGGTTGGTTTCTTAACAGTGGAGCTTCTTTCCACATGACTGGTGACAAAAGTTTGTTCAATACTTTGGAGGAGAAAGATCTCCAGATACTCATAGCGATGGGTAATGATGAGAAGTATAGTGTCTCAGGTGTAGGCACGGTTATTTTTCAGAGGGAGCATGGAGCTTGCCTTACCTTAACCGATGTCAAGTATGTACCAGGACTGAAGAGAAACTTGGTGTCGATCGCGATGCTGGAAGACAGAGGCTATGATGTAGTCTTCAGTGAGGGAAAGGTTTTCCTTAGACACATCATCACTAGACAGGTGAAGCAGATTGGTTCATGGGTCAAGAACCTGTATGCTCTTGAGGTTCAAGATGCATGCAAAGCCTTGAGCAGCAAGGCAACTGATGGAGACTTGGTGGTTGAGAGGGAGCATATATTACCTCTCAACATGCAGAGCCAGAAGAAGTCTCAGACGATTGTGGAGGAGCCACGATTGGTGCAGCAGCTTCAGGAGGTTGTGGAGCAGCCACAACAAGGGAAGCTGAGAGGAGATCGAGTAGAGACATCTACTCATGCAAAGACCTCCATTAGGGGGAAACTTCGAGCCAGGTGGGCTGAGGGATCGCATGCAGCCATACCTCCAAGTAGGAGGTGGGGTGATGTGGATTGATCATCCCAAGGAGGAGGGGCAGGATCCTTGAGGTACCCAACTTCTTGGATGAGACCTTGCTACGGGAGCCCCGATGTGGAGTAGCAGGAACTGATTGATTGGGTAGAGACAGATGCGGATGGAGCGGCAGAGAGAGCGATAGTGTAGGGAATCCCAGGACAGCGCATAGCATGCAGGCTACAACAATGCGAGAGGCACAAGTGTTTTTCACAGTGCTAGGTGGCACAGAGACGTGTACAATGGTGCGAGATGCATGGAGATGTTGTAGTAGCACAGATGTCAGAGAGGGACCACTTGTCAGTAGCAGGTAGAGCTTCAGCATCAGAGTATGTTCCTAGCCCAACAGAGTGGTCAGTTGGGAGTGTTTTTGTTCCAAGTGTTGTTGGAGCAAAGTGGACCGGGCAAATGTGTTGCATGCAGAACATTCCAGAGTTACATTTCGGGTTTGAGAGGAAGCCTTTCTTGTTGAGAGGGAGTGTTGAAAAGTGTGCAACAAGAAATGCTTGTTGAGAATGCAACAAGATGATGGAGGTTAGTGGAAAGGAGTCGCCTTCACTAAGTGGTCCCGCAGGCAAGTTTTGGCGCAAAGTCTATTTTTAGACTATGTCTATTTTTAGACATATGGATCATGGTCTATGAGTTGCAGTTTGTTGTTTATGGATGATTGGTCATGTTGGGAAAAATAGATGGACTACTATTTTTGGATCACAGTAGGAGTGATCAGAGTCTATTTTTAGACTGCTAGTCAAAAATAGAAAAGTCAAATATTATTGTCTCATAATAATATTTAGACTATAAACTTTATCTTATCCTCTTGGAGCACTTCAGTTTGAGCTATAGATGTGGCACATGCAGCTGTCAGAAGGAAATACACTTTCTTTGAGGGTCAGTTGAGATATTGCATGTAGGACATCAGTTAGAACTCATGTGGTTGAGTTCTGTGGAGTTGGATGAGCAGTTAATGGAGTTGTGTTCAGTTTGACTTAGTTGAACTAGTTGTATTTAGTCTAACTGGCCAATAGACTAAGTGATGAGTTGTGTGAATTAGTTATTAATTAATTCACTAATTATTAACTCATAATGCAACTGAAGAATACATCAGTTAACTCAGTGCATGTACAGCTCAATGGAGACAGGTGTTAGATGTTGAGATTGCTATCAGTTGTGACTATAGTTGTGCATGAGATCTTGCACAATCAAAGGATTGAGTATGCCCATGAGAATTGCATATGCCCAGTGATATAGCCCGTGCTCACGTGATTTCCATTGTGAGTGATTCTCCAAGGTAAATAGAACTTGGAACGAGTTTGGATTCATTCATTCTCTTGTAGGATTGTGCAGTGGAGGCAGGCAAAGCAGTGGGGGAGATTTGGAGATCAGATCTGAGCTGTATTGTGTGTAACAGGTGGAGATAGTGCTGAGTACTTGTGAGGAGTATTGTACTATGTATTGTTACATGTTCTTAATCATTAATATACAGATAGTGTGGGGTTTTCAGCTGTAAGCTTTCCCCGGGTTACATACTGTGTTAGTGTGTGCATGCGATTGATGTTTCATTGATTTTAATGCTGCTAAATTGATGATCAACGTAGAGGAGGTTATGTATTATGCATGTATTCCGCAATAGTGTATAATCGGGATAATCTATGTTGAATATGTGTTTATTATTCAAAATTTCTACACTGACAACACTGTTTTGACCACTTTTAATATTGAAAGGAATTGGAAAGGGTCAAGATTCCTATACCTTCAACTAAACTTTCCAAAAATCTTGGTTACAAAAATCAAGTGTCTAAATGGATAAAGTCTTCTAGTGTAGATGTTGAGGGAGATGTTATTATTCTACAGGATGAAAAACCCTCGGTTGTGTTTGGCCCTAGTTCTAATATGATTGATGAAATTGTTCCACCATTTTATGTAACATTGAAAGCTCATGATTTTCTTTTGTATAACTGCATGCTAGATTCTGGAGCCCGAAGGTAATTATGGACCAGCTTCAGTTACAAGTCACCCATTCTTATCATGACCTTTACACCTTTGTTTCAAAGGAAGTATCATGCCTAGGATTGATCAAAGACCTAGTTTTGACCTTAGCTCAAATACCTGTCAAAAGTATAGTTTTAGACATAGTTGTCACTGATAGTCCTACCAAGTTTGGCATGCTTCTATCTAGATCATGTTGTGCTAAACTTGGAGGATCACTTCAGATGGACATGTATTTTTGCTACTATCCTGGTCTATGGAGGTGAGAATTTAAGGTTATATAGGGAAGTCAGATTCCTTCACACTGTTTGTAGGTCTGATCAAGCAAAAAACCACCAAATCTATGCAGTAGATCAAGATTTTGGTTGCTTTCACTTGTCTTCACAAAATGAATCAAACACTCAACTTGCTATTGAGAATATAGTTTCCTAGCCTAAAGTTGTAGAATCAGATATATGCAAACTTTATTTTGATGGCTCTTGCTCAAAATAAGGAGTAGGAGTAGGAATTATTCTAATATCACCAAATAAGGAAAACATTACTCAGTCATGTAAACTTGAATTTTAGGTCACCAATAATGTGGATGAGTATGAGGATTTTCTTCTTGGTCTTCAGTTAGCTAGAAGTTTAAAGGTTCAAAACTTGAGTGTATTTTCTGATTCTGAGCTTATAATGAACCAGATTAGAAATTTGTGTTAGACTAAATACCCAAGGCTTAGGTCATACAGAAATGAAGCTTGGGATACAATTGAAAATTTCTTCCAAGGTTTTAACATAACTACTATTCCCAGAGATGAAAACATGCATGTTGATTCACTAGTTGTCTCAGCAAGCTCTTTCAAAATCCCTGAGCTAGTATCATTAGAATACCAAATCCAAGTCAAGTATCGGCCATCAATTCCTGATAACCTTAAACACTGGCAGATTTTTGAAGATGATGAACAGTTGAAATCTTTCCTTCAAGTTATTGATGAATTCTCAAATATGCAAATTGAAGGAGATCAAAATGATATTCCAGAATTAAATCAACAAAATCCAGAAACTTCATTCAGTCCTAAAATTCTTGATCATGATATTATCCAATTATCTAATAATTTTATTCCTAAAGGATTAGTCCCATTGGAAAAATTATTTGATAATAATGATGTCTCTAAAAATCCCTTGTTTCACTCACCTGAGGAAGAAATCAAAGAATGCAATATTGGGACTGTGGATGATGTGAGAAATATCAAATTGTCATCAACCTTACCTTCAGATGTAAAAACCAAATACTTGAATCTTCTTAAAAACTACAAAGACGTTTTTGCCTGGTCTTATAATGAGTTAAAAACTTATGATACATCTTTGATTGAGCATAAGATTCCTTTAAAACCAGAAGCAAAACCCTTTCAGCAAAAGCTATGAAGAATTAATCCCATACTACTTCCAACCATTGAGTAAGAACTTAGTTGCTTGATGCTCATATCATTGTGCCCTTAAGGTATTCTAATTGGGTAGCCAACCTAGTTCCTGTCAGAAAGAAAAACAGTGAGATTAGGCTATGTGTAAATTTCTGAAATCTGAACAAATCATCTTTAAAGGATAACTATCCATTGCCAAAAATGGATCATCTACTTCAGAAAGTTTTAGGGGCTAATAGGATTTCTATGCTAGATGGATTTTCTGGTTATAACCAGATCATGGTAAGTGAAGCTGACCAAGATAAAACTGCCTTCACCACTCCTTGGGGTACATTCATGTATGCTAGAATGCCATTTGGGTTAACCAATGTTGGAGCCACTTTCCAGAGAGCCATGGACCTCACATTTGTAGGTAAAACATCTGAATTTATTGTCATTTATTTAGATGATTTAACTGTTTTCTCTGATTTTGATGAAAATCATTTAAAACACTTGAGCAAGGTTTTTGACAGGTGCAGGAAATTTGGCATATCCATCAATCCGAAGAAATCTTTGTTTGTTGTGAAGGAAGGGAAGTTACTAGGGCATATAATCTCCAAGGAGGGAGTTATAATTGACCCAAAGAGAGTTTCAGCTATTCAGACCCTGTCTCTGCCAAGGAATAAGAAAGAGATACAAACCTTCCTTGGAAAGATCAATTTTCTCAGAAGGTTCATCCCAAATTATGCTGAGATAGTTAAAGATATAACATATATGCTTAAGAAAAACAATGAAGTGAAATGGACAGTCCCTGCTAGATATGCTTTTGATCAGATCAAAAAGGCCATATCTGAGGCCCCTACATTAGCTAGCCCTAATTATTCTTCACCTTTTAGCATATTTTCTTTTGCATCTGAGACAACCTTAGCTATTGTACTTTTACAAAAAAATACAAACAGTGATGACCAGCCTATAGCCTTCTTTTCCAAAGTTATGAGGGATGCTGAACTTAGGTATGATATTATTGAAAAACAAGCTTATGCCTTAATTCAAGCCCTCAAAGCCTTTAGAACCTATATCCTGCATTCACACATTACAACTTATGTCCCTAATCATGTTGTCAAAATTGTTTTGACTCAGCCTGATACTGATGGAAGAAGAGGGAGATGGATTTCTAAAATCCTTGAATTTGACCTTGAAATTAAAACCACAAAGCTAGTAAAAGGCCAAGGCCTGGCCAAATTGTTAGTTGAATCCAACTGCAAAGTATTGGGGATTAATCTGGTTTTTGAAATGTCATCAAGGGAGAATCCACAAGAACCTTCCTTAATATCAGGAGAGAATCCACAAGAACCTTCCTTGATATCAGAGGAGAATCCACAAGAACCTCCTCCTCTTAAAGAAGAGAATCCACAAGAACCTCCTCCTCTTAGAGAAGGGGAGAATCCACAAGAACCTATTTCTTCAAATCAAGCCATTCTTGTTCACATAGATCAGAAATATCTACTCTCTGATTGGTATTCTGATATTGTGCAGTTTCTTAGAGATTTTCAATGTCCAGCTGATCTTAATTTGAAACAGTGCAAAGCTCTGAAGCTTAAAGCAATGAAATACTACATTATCAATGCTAATCTATACTGGAAAGACCCTCTTAATATCCTTCTTTTGTGCTTAACTGAAAATGAAACAGAGGGAATTATAGATCAGTTCCATGCAGGGTTTTGTGGTGGACACTATGCCTGGAGAGCAACAACCTACAAAATTTTAAAAGCAGGTTTCTATTGGCCCACACTTTTTAAAGAAGTTGGAGAAAGAGTAAGAAGTTGCAAACCGTGCCAATTGTTTGTAGGAAAACAGAAATTGTCATCACATCCTTTGGTCCCAGTATCTTTCCATGCTCCATTTCTACAATGGGGGTTGGACTTTATAGGGGAAATTCATCCACATTCCAGTAATCAACATAGATGGATTTTAACTGCTACAGACTATTTTACCAAGTGGGTAGAAGCCATACCGTTAAAAATGCAACTGATATTGTTGTGATAAAATTTCTTGAAGAAAACATCCTATCAAGATTTGGATGTCCTCAACATATTGTTATAGATAATGCAACAGCTTTCAGCAGTGTTAAAATGATTGAATTCTGTCAAAAATATTCAATCCTTTTACACCATTCTACACCATATTATCCACATGGAAATGGGCTAGCAGAGTCCTGCAACAAGAGCTTAGTCAAGGTTATTAAGAAGACTCTTGAAGACCATAAAAAGAGTTGGGGAAACCATATAATCCATGCAATTTGGAATAGGCAAGTCTCCTTTCCAGTTAGTTTATTGCAAGGAAGTTTATTTTCCTACTAATTTAGCTTTACCTGTTATGATATTTCTTCATGAATCTATGAAGAAAAAGATGATTTCTCAAGAAGGATTAATCAAATTATTGAGTTGAATGAAGACAAATATGAAATTTAGTACAAGCTAAGGAAATACCAGAATAAGATGAAAGAAATGTTTGACAAAAAGGCTAGAGAAAGAAAATTCAAGAAGGATGACCAAGTGCTTGGATGGGATACAAGGAGAGAAGACAAAGGCGATGTTGTACCATTATTTAGTTTTGATAAGTTAGCATATTAGTTAAAATAATTCAAAATGTTAAGTTAGAATATGGATGCAAAAGAAAGAAAATTTAAAATGATAGGAACATTTAATGTTTTATAGGCATCCATATCAATAAAATGTTAGGTGTTAGATGCCCTAAATAAAGAAGGCAAAAGGAAAATAAAATGTTAGGGAAGCAAAAAGAAAAGAAAGGCTTCATTTTATGCTTTCATAAATGCACAGGCTGCTAGTCTAAATGTGCCACAAGTCAATTATCAAATGATATTTTCATGTGCAGAGAATAAGGAAAAGGAGTAAAGGTTTACTCAAAGGTTTATATATCAATTATTTTGGTATTTATCCCTATCCCTAAGTTTTAAAATCCCAAAACATTATCCTTCCGCTCATATTTCCCTTCACCCACTATCCCTAAGTCGATATACTCTTCATATATCACATATATTCCCTATCATTCATTTCCTGACCCCACCAAATAGCCTCGTCATAATTAACCTTTTGTTACATCATGCTCCATCTCCACCTATCTTCCCACATCCGACGGTCTGTATACAATTTCGTCCCCCCCCCCCCCATCCGAGCTTTACCGGCGAGGGGGTCCGAAATGGGTGATATACCAAACCACACCTGCCCCTACGTGTCAACTCCTTAGCATTTCAGACCCCCATCGAGTGAAACCACTAACCACTCTCCCCCCCCCAACCTCGAATTATTTGATTCCATCACTCCCGATAACACTTTCCTATCCATTTTGTTCCTCCCATTCACCTTCTGCCACCTCATATGTCCATTAAACTCCATCAAATCACATTTATTCCCTCCAAAATTAACTCGTTAAACATTCAATTAGCTTAGTCATTAATTCAACGGCAACGCGCCACCTTAAACGAAAAACCAAATTAGTTATATAAACCTCTTTTCTATTTGAGAAATGGTTAATGAATCCAGGCTCTGTCACTGTTAATTGATTTATTACAGGTATTGTTGGACTCAATTTCGACAATTTCAATCACCTCGACATCTCTGCTCAATCATTATCAGCCTGTTACTTATGCTTTTTCCTCCAGAGCATGACTTTTCTCTGCATTTTTCCACTCTCAAACTCCCAAATCCCATTCACTATTTCTCTTAGCCATAGCCAAGCTGCCTCCAAAGGACAAAGGACCAGAGGAAATTCTCAATCCTCTGATCCATCCTCCTCTAGACCTTCATCACATTCCTATGGCTGACTGAGATTACAAAATCCATGAGACACTTTGTGAACTTGACCTCTTTGAAATGTATTGTTGGCTCGAAGAAAATTATATAGATAAATTAGATGATATCTAGCTCTGGGAATCAAATTTACCTCACTACATGTTTCCTCTTACCCACAGCACCCTAGATTTTATTAGAAAATGTCATGCATCCTATTTTCCAAGCCAAAGGGCCATAGTCACTCCCATTAGAGAAATTTTTTTTGCCATAACACATTAGGCTATTGATCAGATGATGCAAGCCCCCTTAGTAGAGAATTCCACCCCATTTTCCTATGAAGCATTGATTGAACTTTACCGAAGCTAGAATTTGCCAAGAGAGCCCAAACTCTTGAGTTGGTTTTGACACAAGATGCTTCATTACCAAATAAAAATCCTCCTTATCCCTCTTCCATTTTCCCTGCTAGAGACAAGCATATTATCACCGTTGTTTCATACTTCCTTGGCTACTTCTCTAATCAATGGGTAGATGAGGCCATTATAGGACTTTTGTCCATCTTTTCTATTGATTCTAAGCCCTCCATTGTGTTTAATTTTAGCCATTTTCTTGCAGATTCCATTCATTAGCAACTTGTTAAATTTAACTCAGGAGGCATTCAAACATGCCTTTGTATCAATTTACATGTTTCTATACTTTCAGGGGGACAACATTAACCTTGCTTTGCAAAAACTAGATGAAAAAGGCAACTAGCAATCAGTCATCTTTTGGACTACTCTGGTCATGAAAGAGCAGAAAGAGTACACTTATAAATAGTTTACAAAGATGTTTGTTCACCCAGCAATAGGTCTCCTGAGCAGCAAAATAGAACCGAGGATTAGTGAAGAAATCAAAAGGGTGTTGCAGTTGTCAAATCAAGTTCCTACAGGGGACTGGTACCTTTATGAAAATTATACAGAAATAAAAATATTTGGATGTGAGCTCCCACCTTACAAGCTGCCAAAATTCCTCCCAATGAGGATTTTTTCCTTGGAGTAGATAAAGCAAATGATTAACATGGATGAAATCCACTTTGTTTCTGCCAACAAGAAATCCCAGTTTAAAATAAAAACGTAGGTTGGCCCTTTCATTTGCAACAACATGGAAACAGGGGAAGAGGAAGATGAGCTCTTGAAGGATATTAAGTTTAGCCTTAGTTTTACCTGGTCCTATGATCCATTAGGGATCATTTCTAGATTAAGGGTAGAAACTAAGTCTACTCCTTACTTTCACACTGCCATGCCAGAAATAGAAAAGTACAAGAATCAATTAGAGTAGGGTGAGAACACCTTATAGGAGGCAGAAGAACAGCAGGTATCATCATCTACAGTGCAGACTCCTACCATGCATGAGAAGACATCCAAGAGGAGCAGAGAGGAAGACTGACATCTTCAGTGAAGGGTTTAAAATAATGTACAAAAAGAAGGCCAAGCTTAGTTCCAGACTAAGCCTTAGCAAAGATTCAGAGCAGCAGACCATTATCACCACTAATGAGCCACTTGTTTCCTCATTAGTGGGTGATTAGTCCACACAGTCTCCTACCACCTCCACAACTTCACAAGAGCAACAAAAAATAATGCAGACAGGTACATCTACTTTAGGCGAGTCAGAGAAAAGCATAATGGACATCTTCAAGGAGATAAAAGTCAGAAATGAAGCCTTGAAGATTAACACTTACAACTAGTTTTGGAAACAGACTTCTGGTGCCCAAAGTAGGTTGTTGTCAGCCTTTGACTTAGAAAAGGGGAAAATGAAAATGGCATTCCTCCAAGCACAAGTTCCCCAGCCCAAGGGAGCATCAGACTACAAAAAGACAACTTTTGAGTTTGATGTAAAGGATATACATCCCATTGACCAAATGGAGATGCATAAGCAGACTGGGGAAATGATTTTCTCTACTATCACTAACACTGCCATGACTTTGTCCAAATTACAGGTTACATTAGAAAATGTCCAGTCACAGATAAAGATGGAGAAGGTCTCTGCACTTGCTAAAGACACCAGGATTAAAACCCTGGAGGATTTGGTAATCAAGCTAGGTTATGATCCCGCAAACATCAATGTTGTAGAGGAACTTGTTAAGAAGAAGAATTTGGATATAGCAGCGTTAAGGAATTAGTTAAAATTTCCAGCTACTGAAGATCCTCTGGCTAAGGATATTACAGAGACAAAGACTCAAAAGGCAGATATGATGAATCTCATCATGGAGCAGACTGCACAGATCAAGCAAATGGAGACAAAGATGGAGAAGCTAATTAAGGAAAAGGAAAAATCTTCTAAAAAGACTTCCCCATTGGAAGCACTCCCTATCACAGTCATTCCTACAGCCATACCAGCTACAACAAGTATAGGAGATGTTGCAGACTAGTTGGCCAATGCAATGCAAAACATGTCTCTCTAGACTGAAGAAATCAA
The DNA here is from genome assembly GCA_031772625.1 of Pinus tabuliformis. Classification (NCBI taxonomy): domain Eukaryota; kingdom Viridiplantae; phylum Streptophyta; class Pinopsida; order Pinales; family Pinaceae; genus Pinus; species Pinus tabuliformis. The sequence goes on from CM062811.1 coordinate 272,750,917, forward strand.
GAAGTTGCAGGATCAAGTGAAACTTCTAGAGGATCATCGCTAGAAATCTGAGATTTTTCATGCAGCAGAGCTTCAGAGAGCTCAAAATCAAATAGAAGTATGGAAGAAGTTAGCAGTTGAGTCTTCTATTGGCCACACTCTGGGTCATGTCAAGGAAATCATATGGAACAACATCATTGAGGAGATAGATGAAATAAGGCCATGCATCCAGATTATTTTTTAGCAGAAGGAGTTGATGGAAAAGTCAAATCAGACCATTTCCAACATAAATGCTCAATTGGGAGAGATGCCTTCTACAACCAATAGCATTATAAAGTTCCTCAACTCTAAGAATAGATATGAGCTGGATGATCTAGGAGTGTATGATAGTACCGAAACCATCCTGGAGCAAGAAGAACTTAGTTGTACAGTTGACAAAGAAGTGTCACACTCTTGAAGTAGAACTCAACAGATTTTTCACAAGGATTGATGCATTGAATAAGAAGAGTCGTCCTTCCCTGTTTGTAATCAATGATAAATCAATGACCAAGGAAGACTACATGAAGAAGCTTCAGGATATTGCTAGGGATACAGCCAAGTCCTCCAACCTTAAAGGTTCCATGATAGGCAGGGCATTTTACGAAGTCATCAACAACATATTTTTTATTCAACATGAGATAAAACATATTTTCACTGCAAAACCCACTTTTGCCCAGTATACTGAGGTAGATGAAATCTACTGTAAGGTAACCAAGATAGCAATCCCAAATGAAGAATGGTGGGAAAAGTTGTGTGAATTTTAGGATTAGAGGATAGATCAGCTTCACCAGCGCAGCACCCGAATAGTGGCCACTCAACAACATCTTTCCTTCAAAACAGGGCCAGATGTTTAGATTCATTCTTTTGATCCAATTACTTATGTTTCTATTAGTTTTAAGTAATAATAGAATGTCGTTTCACTCAGGCATTTATTGTAATATTTTGTAATTTTGTTTAAATACTTCAGCCTGTCAAAGTATTGGGGTTTGCACCCTTGAACCAGTTATCACACAGATTTTTACTAAGCTGGAGCATTTTTTATATAATAAAAGATTCTATATTTACTTCATATGGCTTGTCTCTCAGTGAGTTGTTTTCATCATGTTTTTCATTATGTATTCTTCATATGATTTAATTCTTTTACAGTCATCCGATTGAAAATTTAATTGAATCTCAGTTTCATTTTCAATCCACTGTGAAGTTGCATTTAAATAAGAGATTAATTTGCAGAACTATCTGTTATTGTAAATTCCTCTTTGAACTTAAATTGCACTAGATTTCTGTAATAGTTTAATTATATTCTTTTGATCTAGGAAACATTGTTTTCTTGATTTCTGCTTATAAATGGTTAAATACTTAGTCTGAATATTAAATCACTTATACTTCTCTATATTCAACTTATCCATCCCACTTAAATAAAAATAACCAAATGTATTTAAAGAACATCCTTTTGTTTTATTAAGGATCTTTCCAAGTCTAAAGCACCCATTTTGTTTTAGAGTTCATTGGTCATCCAAACCATTAAAATCAACAAAACATTTTAGATGCTTTGGCATAGCCAATTGACCCTTAGGTTATCTCAAAGGACAACACCATCCTTCTTCTTCACAAACAATATTGATGCACCCCAAGGTGACACACTTGGTCTAATGTACCCCTTGTCAAGCATTTCTTTCTATTTGAACATCAATTCCACTAACTCTAGAGTACTCATCATGTAAGGTGCCTTCAATGTTGGCGTTGCCCTTGGTACCAACTCAATAGAAAAGTTCACTTCCTTGTGAGGAGGCAACTCCAAATTATCTAACGGAAACACATCCTAAAACTATTGCAATACATGGTACCTCTCAAATATTTCTACATCCTCAACATGCTTATCCTTGTTACTAGGAATATGGTCTACAAATAGTACACACCCCTTTCTGTGACTACACTTAGCTTGCATAGTTGTATTCATCCTCACTTATGTAGACTTATTCTTTCCCTACAGGATTATATTTTCCCCATTATCATTTAGGCACTCAATAGCCTTTTCATATCAATCTACTTTGGTCCTATGGAGATACAGTCAAACCATACCCAAAAGCATGTTATAAGATTCCAATGCAAGCAAATTTAGATGTGTCGATGTAGGAATACCATTCAACTCAAATGCATAAGCTCTTACCCAATGAAGAACTCTCTTCTTAGTACTTGTATCCAGCTGTAACAACTAATACTTTGCATGAACTTATTGTCTCAAACCACACTTATCCACCAAGTCAGGATTAACATAACTATAATTAGATCCAAGGTCAATAAAAATAGAAACAACTTGACCACAAAGCTTATCTTCCATATCAATAATGGATGCCTGGTGATATGCCTGCTTGTTGTCCATAGTTGCATGAATTTGAGGAATGATATGGCCCACATCCTCAAATATCTGTGCCTCCTGAGCACTATAGATCTGAGACATGCCACCCTAGTACAATGGACAATCCTTCTTGTGATAATCTTTGGCACATATCTAACACTACAATGATCCCCTACCATAACCTCTATTCTACTTCTCTCCAGGCTGAGATCCATACCCCTTCTCAATTGTATTAAACTTCTTGTAAGGAACCACATTCTCTTTCTCACCTGCATCCTAAGGTCTTCCCCACTTCGATGGCTACTTCCATTTAACTTTCTCATTTCCCTTCAAATCATGCTTAGGCTCAACTTTATTATTTGACTACTCATAAAAATGTTTTAGTTTCTTGATGGCTTCCTCCACCGACTAAGGTGCATTGAACTCAATCTGATATCTATATGTTGTTGGCAACCCACTGATGAACCTTCAAATATTTTCTTTCTCATCCTTGAGGTAAGGCACATGCCTCAACAACTCTAGGAGCATGCTAGTATACTCATCATCTATCATAGAACCCATCTGCAGCTCACAAAACTCCTTAGCTTTGTCATCATAATACCCCTCACACGGGTACTACTCCTTGAAGAGTCTCTCAAACTCATCCCAAATAAAATCTTCTTCCTGAATTCCCTTGACATTCTTCACCTATTCCCACCAAATATCTTCTTTCCCTTTCAGACTGAAGGTGGTTATTTTGGATTTCATATTCTCTGAGTAGTTATGCAATCTGAAGAATTTATCCATTCCAAGAAACCATGCCTCTACATGTTCTGCTACCCTAATCCAATGGACAATTCTTCTTGTGATGATATTTGGCACATATCTAACACTACAATGATCCCCTACCATCACCTTTATTCTACTTCTCTCCAGGCTGAGACCCATACCCCTTCTCAACTGTATTAAACTTCTTGTAAGGAACCACATTCTCTTTCTCACCTGCATCCTAAGGTCTTCCCCACTGCGGTGGCTACTTCCATTTAACTTTCTCATTTCCCTTCAAATCACGCTTAGGCTCAGCTTTATGATTTGACTACTCATAGCAACGTTTTAGTTTCCTGATGGCTTCCTCCAGCAACCAAAACGTGTCGAACTCAATCTGATATCTATATGCTGTTGGCAACCCACTCATGAACCTTCGAATATTTTCTTTCTCATCCTTGAGGTAAGGCACATGCCTCAACAACTCTAAGAACCTACTAGTATACTCATGATCTATCATAGAACCCATCTGTAGCTAACAAAACTCCTTAGATTTGTCATCATAATACCTCTCTGATGGGTACTTCTTCTTGAAGATTTTCTCAAAATCATCCCAAATAAAATATTATTCCTGAATTCCCTTGACATTCTTCACATCTTCCCACCAAATATTTGCTTTCCATTTCAGACTGAAGGTGGTTATTTTGGATTTCATGTTCTCTGAATAGTTATGAATTCTGAGGAATTTATCCATTCCAATCAACCATGCCTCTGCATGTTCTGACTTCTTCATCTCACCATCAAATGTAGGCGGCTTGACTTTCCTGAACTCCTCAGGTAAGTACTCACTCCTCCTATAAGGATGATGGTGGTGACGATTGTGATGATGTCCCCTGGATGAGGAACTAGAGTGTACCAATACATACCAATCCTCTTGTTAGGTGTATCCAATGACCTTCCACATATTATTATGTCCCCTTTATCCAACCTGTAATATCCTGACCGAGACCTACTACCATAGGCTCCATTAGTATATCTTCATGTTCTTGACTAATCCTCAACTGTCCTTATCTTTGCAAGCCTAACAAACTCTGAAAGATGACTACATTGACCTCTACTTGCTTTTCCTGATCCCTTGCAAGTCTTTCCTGAGCCTCAACTAACATGTCATTGTTTGCTTTGTAACTTTTGATCTCTTCCCTCAAACTCTTCAATGTTTCTACTATATCATAAGAATACCCATCTCCTTATTTCCCAATTGATCTATAGGGAGAGTCACATGAACTGTAGTCTACCATTTTTCTCATCATCTTTGATTATCTTCTTCTTGCAAGTATACCATGTCAGATAAACCAAATAGATACCATAACCAAAATCATACCTCAATGACGTTCAGGGGAGGCTTATCTCATCTACAGAATCAATCCGCATCACGATACATGTATAATAATAATCATATCAATATGTCAACATCATGCATGATAATACCAACTACATAGCATGACCTCATGCATGAAATCCATAACCATGACAATGCATGCATAACCACATGCATCTATCCCATCCAGTCCAAGTGTTTAAACCATGCTCTGATACCACTTTGTGTTATCAGATATTACCCAAAGAGAGTGCAACCTACTCTGATACCACTTTGAAAATGCCTCCTCCCATATCTACCCACTTTCACCAACCTTCCCAGGGTAAACATAAGCTTAGGGCTACTATGACATGAATAAACCTCCTAGATAACCTTAAGGAAATGGAGCAGACAAAACAAGTCCTTACTGTCTTCCCTCAGGTGCTACAAGACCACCTAGAGCTAACCAACCACTCCAAGTGCCCAACCCCTAAATTAAATTTCTTTTTCTCACTAACGTAGAGCCTCAATCTCTCCCATGATAAGGCCTCCATGTTACTAGAACCCTCCAGTCACTCTGACAGGCCTGCTTCCCAACAACTGTAGTCTTTTTCACTAAGTTTTGTGCCAACGACACCAATATTTGAGCCACTTTTTCAGGGTTAGGATCCATACCTCTACCCAGAACTTATTGAAACTCCCATAAATGATATATAACATAGAGAAAAATCCTTTAACATGGAACTTAATCAAGGAATTGACCTAGCCTAGTCTAACCATTACGGTCATTTCGAAAAATGCATGGTGAACATGAAATCTACAAGTCATGAATGCATATCTGAACATAAAGATCTAAAACTTATATATGAATCATCAAGAAGGTCTAATTCCCTCTCACAATAGATGAAATAACATATATTAGGACATGCATTCAATAACCATTCATTTACAAATCAAAATCTGATGAGAGCCATAACTTGAATTTGTCATCAAACCATGCTTCTAACCAGCATATAACTAGGTAAAAAATGATGATAGAACAACCATTAAAGCCACATAATAACAAGTACAATTAATCATGAGTTACAAGGGAAGAGAGATCTTATCAATCATATGCAAAATCCAACCAAGTTAGAGACTTCCATGTACCACCCAACCATAGATTGAGATGAACCAAATCTTTCTTTCAGCTAATCACACTCCTGCCATATTCCAAGCATGAATGTGGGATCTCATGGGATAAACGAATCCATAAAAAACCAAGGGAATACAAAGGTTAAACCACCTCCACCCTCACACTACTGTGCTATCACCTAAATCGGTCCTGATATCACAAAACCAAATTGGGCTTGGATGCCTCATAATTCCTTCACCATCCCTTGAAGAATTTTCCTGTCTCCACCCACCTATTGAGGGCTTGTTAGAGAAAACCATCTCCACCCCCATCCCTTGGGATTTCCTTGAGACCACCTCACCTGGATCCAAAACCTTCTAGCAATCCAAATCTCGACCAATAATGAATCCCATCACACCATGGCTATCCAAAAATGGCAAGGCAAGGCTAAAATTGATGTCGAAACCCAGCAAAACCCATGCCAATGACAACAATGAACCAAATACACATATTCATATACCATGCATACCAAAACTAGCTAGGAAACCATACATGCAACATGTTACGTGTGAGTATTCCCACTGAAGCACTTGATCCAACCTTTCCTTGCTCGATCCTTACTTTCATTTGCTTTCCTTGTCCTTACATTGCTTGCTTTCTTTCCTTCTCCTCTTGGTGCTCTTCTCCTCTCTGAGACTAATTCCAAAACTGAACTCACAAAAGGCCCCAAATTAATGCTCTGATGTCTTTTTATTATTGATGCCTCTAATTTCTTCATTTCCCTCTATTTTCCTTCAATTTCCTTCTCACATGCAACATGTGACCTTTCACCTTCCTTTTCTCCTAATTTCCTTTATTTTCATAAATAAAATGCCAAAATTTCCTTTTTTCCCTTTCAATGCCTATGCCAATTTCCCCTTAGCCATAATAAACAACTAGTGATGGCCACTAGGATGCTTTGCCCAACATTCAACTTGGAATATGTGTCCCATGAACTTGGTTTTATTTTTCCTTTATTAACTTTATTACATTAACTTTTAACCCGGGGTTGTTACAACAAAATTCATGTCAAGAAGAAAGTTATCCATTTTAGCATATAAGGGCCAAAGATCTTGCTTAAGACCATATAGAGATTTCCTAAGGTGATAAACTAATATGGATTCGTTTTGAACATAGACAATTTTATTCCATTTAAATTTATTCATGCTAATTCCCATGCAAGAAGGAAGATTCAAAATCCATTTGATAAACCTCCCATTTATGTAAAGTGGAAAGGGATAAAAAGGTCTATGTAATTCATATTGTCTAAGAGGGAAAATGTTTCATTATAGCTAATCCCTTTAACTTGAGAAAAACCTTTAGCAACTAGCTAGGCCTTATGTCTTTCAACACTTCCATCTGATGCATACTTAATTCTATAGACCCATTTATGTCTAACAAGTCTTCTTCAATTAAAGGAAGTTAAATGACCCCAAGTATCATTCACAACTAAGGAACAATATTATTCATGTTGTATCCCAATTTGGATGTCCAACAACTTTTGTAAATGTTTTTGGATCATGAGTCTCTAAAATGCGAGCCAAGATATAGGTGGTTCTTTCGAGCTATGGATGTGTATGATATTGACCTATAGGATTATTAACAATATTACCAATTGCCTCTCATGTTGTATGAACCAATTTGGGAAGAGGTGGTGTTGGTGAAAAATCATATTCAATGGACCAAACTAAAGGATGGTGTGTATGTGGAGGTGGATTTCCATGCTCACTATCATCATCTAAATAAGGAATTAGAGTAGAATCATTAATAGAAAAGTTTCAAAGATAAGATGCCATGAACACTAAAATTTCTTACTAGCCAAATATGGCACAAATGTTGAATTAAGCTTTAGTTTGAAATACATCTTCGAACTTAATATCTCTCCTGACGATACTTTCAATGCAATGAGATCTAAAGAAATTTATAACCTTTTACATCTTTAGAATATTTGACAAAAATATACTTCTTACAAGGAAAATTTTAAGGATGGTATTTTATCTTAAATTTTAGTGATATCTTTCTAAAAAAACTAAAATTTATAATGATTTTACATATATTCTTTGTAAAATTTTGGTGATTTTTAATGTAAAATAATTTTATACTATAAAATTTGGGGAATCATTTTTAGAAAAAAAAAAAATTGAAATTGGAAAATCTTGTTTTTGGAAAGAACATGAAAAATTAGCCGCCTACAACTATTAGCCCCTAAAATTTTTCGTAATCTTATTACTTTTAGGTTGTAATACTTTCCTTTTTTCATCAAGAATGTGAGCCCATGCATCAGTATCTACCACACATAGGTGGCTTACATCTAGTTTAATTTTACTCTATGTTTCTTTAGGTGTTATATTTTTTAAAACATATGTGGAAGTGTAATTGACTATGTAATTGGCACAATGGCATCTACCTAAAAATGAGACTTAATCCCTTACATTGGATCATACAATTTTCCATTCCCTTTAACGTGTGATTTTTTTTCTAAACACCACCATTTTGTTGTCACATATATGGAACATTGTGTTATATGTGAATGCCGTGTGCAATGTAGTAAGTTGTAAATTTGTTCACGTCCATTATTTGTTCTTAATTTCAATAGTTGATATCTAAATTGTTTTTCTACAAGGGTCTTGTAAGCCAGAAACATGTTAAAAACTTCACCTTAAGTTTTAAGAAATATACCCAAGTGTGCTTAGAGAATTCATCAATTAAAATTAATAGATACTTGAACCTACAGAAAGAAGGATAAGTGTACAAAAAAAACACTATGGACAAGCTACAATCTGGTTTAGGCATGTTTGTCAAAACTATGCTTGTGATGTTTGCTAAAAATACAATCGACATAAACATCACATTTGTAAGAAGGGAGAAGAAATCAATCACCCTATTTTCATTACATAACTACTGCAATGCATGATAATTTAGATGACAGAAACACTCATGCTAAAGTTTTCTCAAGTCATTGTTATGAGAAAGAAAAACTAATGGAAAATGTGATGATCCAAAGTTGTCAAATTTGGACAACTTGGTAATATCATCAACAATTTTGGTTGCTAGGACATGCTTAGGAGGTTTTAAATCCATGATTACAACTTGGCAAGGTGAAAACTCTACTATTTAAACTTCACCTAAATGAGTGGTTTGATATATTGATAAAATATTGTGGGACATATTTTTCAAACATAATGGATCATTAAAATGGCCACCATCTAACTAAATTATTATTGACCCTATAACATAGAGAGATATATCATAACCAACAAATATTTGTGGATTTAAATTCATTGAGAGAAAAAATTAGATTTATCCTTAGTCATACGATAAGATGCTCTACAAATCAATAAATCGTTGATTAGAAGAAGTAGATGTTAGGAAAAAGTAGAATAGAAAGTGCAGTCCATGAGAAAAATAGTTATAGAGTAAAAAATGAAAAATGAAAAAAAAAGATTGATGTTATGCTTCTCGATTGGAAATTTTAAGGCCTCCGTTGTCTTAAACCTTCTAGACTCTGGATGACCATCTCACCCACAAAAATTGCAATGTCTCTTGGTCTTCTTACTTTTTAATTTTGTTCATTTGTCACCATTAGGATTAGGAATTGGTTGAGAGGGTTTGGGACCCTTGATTTGCTTGTTGTTACAATGATGTTGATTCTTCATATGCATGGTTTTATCCTTTTAGTTGGCCACTAAGGATTCTTTAGATGCACAAGATCAAGTGGTGTGTAAGCAACCCCTAAAGTGATCCAAGTTGATGCAACTCCCAGATTTAACCAAGATCTTTTGCTTTCGTGATGTGATTAGAATTGCATTTAAAAGAGCATAAAGGAACATAGATGCATGCTGTAAAGAAGAGGGAACATGACAATAATCAACAACATATAACACAAGACGTTGATAACAGAGTTCGTCCATGAGGGACTACATTGTAGGTTTTAACCCCGTACAGAAATTACCTGCATACGAATTCTAAAACACAAGAAATAAACAATGCGAGAGCATAACACATAAAACACATATACATAGAGATTTTCCCCTGGATCCCAAAACAGGGACTACCAACTTGATTTTTCATTATATTCCTTTCAATGTTCCAATACATATATATACATGTGGAAGCATCCAATACCCTGGACCGAAAACCATCGCGCCCAAAACCATGCACAAAACCATAGCTAGGTCCGCCCAACCTAATATAAGGTCCAAAAAAAATTCCCCGGGGCACTGCCCCAGACTCGATAGAGGGGGGCTACCCACTTCCCTCAAACCCCCTGTGACCCCCCCGCTACGCAACAAAGGGGGGGCTCCGCCCCTCCTCTAACCCCCCAGTTGGAAAGAATATAACACAACCCAACATACGTCTCCGGGCCCTAGTGTCAAGATGGTGTAGGCCGCTGCATTAAGTGCTAGAAAGAGTGATGATGTACATGCATGTGTTTTCTCTATCATACAAGGAATATGCCCTCACGCAAGAGTGGCTCCAAGAGATGTTCCGCTGTAGGAAATCTCATTCAGAAAGGACTCTTATCATCATGACATAATTTCACGTATGTTAATAATGAGCATCCCGCCAACATGGCATCAAAGGGATGTCAATTCAAACATACATGTCGACACATGAGTATCCTGTCAACATGGCGACAAAGGGATCTCAATCAAAACATGACAATAAGTACATCTCACATCAAGAAAAAAACAAGATCCCACATCAAACATCAAACAGGGATCTATACAGCACAATGCATCTCAAGCAAAGAGACAAAGAAGTACATGATCACACTGCACATACCTCACATCAAGGAGTTATCTAAAGAAGAGGATGATAAACAACTGGATCTGGCTGCACCATCAATCTCGTGGTGTTGTATCTATGAATGCTTGCATATTGAATGCTAACACCTGCACTCCACTTTGAAAATTTTCTAAAAAATGAAATGATGAATTGTAAAATCTGATTACACCATCAAATTTGTGGTGTCGAATAGTGCAAAAACGACTGTCAAATTTTTTAATTCTGACAAAGTGAAAATCTGGGGCTATAAAAATCTTTTAGATTCCCCCTAGATTCCTCAAAGAATCCCTCCTCCGAGTCATCTAAAGATTTGTTGCTCAGATCAAAATTCTGTCTGTGCCATCATGTTCCTTACGAAATTTTGAGAAGAATGAGTATGAAGTTGGCTGCATTCTGACTCTGGCGAATTTCAGCCTCCAAGGAATCTAGAAGATTCCCCCAAGATTCTCCTCCGTTAGGAATCTGAAAATCTGTTGTTCAAAAGGTGAATCCAACCTCGCCATTGTGTTCCTTGTGAAAATCTGACAAAAATGAAGGTAAACTTGGTTACATTCTGATAAAAAAAAAAATTACCTCCCAAGGAATCTTAAATATTCCTCAAAGAATTTGCATGAGAATATTCCCTAGAATATTTTGGGAATATTCCTCGATTTCTATGCCCAGGGTATACCCCCTCTACGTTGACACACTTCCATTCCGTCGCTCTGCCGTACAGTGCTCCGTTCTCCCCCGTGCAAATGAAAACGAAGGTTTAAATATTAAAATGTGGGCAGAGCTATCAAGGTTGAGCCCCATGGCCCAATGGTGGCAGAGTCGTTTAGGAGGGTGGAGGTTGCAGTTTCAAACCCTTGCCTCTCCAAAATAGCATGTTATATTTATTTTTTTGCAAACATTTGTATTTTTTTCAGGCACCGTTGTTATTTTGGTAACCGTTATTTTAACGTTTTGGGCACATTTGTTGTGGGCGGAGTAATGAGCCGTGTATTGGAGTTTGCGTGTTGTTGTGTGGGCACTCGAGCAGCGGGCCGGCCAAGCAAGTTCAAACCCCACTGCCCACGATTCATTTATTATATGGTATGGTGGGGCATGGGCCGAGTCCACCAGAGGTGGCCCGCCCACCCCATAATATAATATGGTTTTGTGTGTTGATCGAGGGTCGGTGTGGGTCATGGCCCTCAGCCATTTTTTAAATAAAATTTGTTATGTGGTTGGGTCAGCAGGGGTCACATCTTGTTGACCTTTTTTAATCGAAATTTTGTTTTTTTAAACTGTTATGGTTTCGGTCCGATGGGGGTGGCGGGGGTCATGGCCTGCCACCTATTTTATAATATATTTTTTATTTATTTTTCTCAATAATAGGTCATTTTTTTATTTTTTCTAATATAAGGGTTATTAGACAAATTAAAGAGGAAACAATTTCGCCTGCTCTCGGGAGCTAGTTTCCCACACCGGTTGACGGTGAATTTATAGGACACTTAAACCTGGCCCACTGCCCAACTTTGACCAAAAATTCGACTGGCTCTTTCTCCCTCATACGAGCTCGAATTGACGAACCATTCACACCGTTCTGATCAGGATGACGAGATCTACGCTCTGGTCCTGGTTTGAAAACATTATGATAACTTTGATTTTTGACCCTTTCTGAGTCCTCTGGGACTTCTTCATGTGTCTGGAGCCACCTGGATCAATCCTCCCCACTGAGGAGCTTTTGGTCCTCCAGAAGCATGAAAATAATATGCCACTTCTTTGTACCCTGTCTGCACTTACAAGTATCTAATATGTCACCCTTCCTTCTCCTTCACCTTTGTTCTTCGAAGCCATAAGTGATGAGCCGACACCTGCAACCTCTACAAACCTGTATTACATTGTTTTGCAAATTACATGCTTGACTTACATGACCAACTAATGACCCAAGCATCCCATAATTGCCACGAGTTTATAACACATACTCGGTGGTCAAGTTTACATCAAAATGGAAATAATACCCTAGCTATGAAAACAAGGCCAAAATATCATTGTTGCTTCAACAAGTGATGGAAAACACATCATCACTGTAACACATGATTTACAAAAATAAGGCCAAACACTATTGTTGCTTTGACAAGTGATGGAAACACAACATCGCTTTCACAGTTTAAAATGCAACACAAAATAAGACCGGACATTATTGTTGCTTAACAGGGGATGGAAAACACATCATCACTTTTAGATTTTAAAATGCAACAAATGATTTAAGAAAGCACGACCATGACAAGCTATCATATCTAGAAACCATTTTTCACTTATTGATGTGAATGGTTCATCCCCCTGTGGTGGTTTTGCTTGTCGAACAATTGCTTCACCTGGTTCATGCACGGATGCTTTGTCTTTAAGGTGTTGCTCTGGATGGAGCCTCCAACATGTGGCTCTTTTTTGGCCACCTATGTTGCAATGATTGCAATAGGTCTTCTTCCTCCAGATCTCCTTAACATGTTTCTTTACCTGTTGTTGAGAGGGTCTTTCATGCCTCCTCCTTTTGTGTGTTGCTATTCTTTTCCAGCACTCAACAAATGTATGGTTATGTAATCCAAAGAAGGTACAGGTTTTTTGATTCCATGATTTACGTTCATCTTTAACAACATGATTATAATCGAAATGCACATTCGAATATTGAGACTGGTTATACCTTTCCTTGCTGCCTCTGGTGTCATTATGGTGATGAGAGCTTGCCTCAGCTCTTTCCCTGCAATGGGCACTACCATGGGATGACGGTGATGTGTTTCCATCATTCTCTTTCCTTGACGATTTCAATTATGTCTCGGAAGAATCTGACACCTTCGAGCATTCTCCTTCGGTGTATCCCAAGCCTGCAAATCGAGGTCTCTGCACAACCTCCAATAGTTGAGTTATGCCTTGGTTATTAACACCAAGTTCTTCTTTCTCCTTGTACCTCATCCTGGTAAGGAGCCTCATGTTTGTCCCTGTACTTGGTATCTCCACATATCCAACAGAAATCATACCATGTGAAGACGAAACTAAAGTGAAATCAACATCTTTTACCTTCCCTGTCGAGTTAGAAAGAAATGATGAGGGTTGCTCATCATCTATTGTTGGTGGTTCGTTGTCTGTCTTGGCAAATTCCCCAACTTCTTTCCTGACATACCCAAGTCCTGCCTGATGGGGTAATTCTTTACTTTGATGGGGTTGACAATGCCTTGGCCATTAATGCCCAAGCCTTTTCCTTCATACCCCATTTTCTTCAATAGTTTGGAGCCAATTCCTGTGGTATGATTTTCAAAAACAGCAAAATCATCATCAGAAAACATACATGAAGACCGTTAATTTTTACCTCACATGGGTCACACTGCAACTTTTCCAAGGCCTCATCCTTAGCTTGTAGTTGTCGTAGCAAACTATTTTTCTCCTCTTTCTCTTCATGTAAAAGCATCTTCAATTCAGCGTTCTCTATTTGAAGATTCTGATTGTTGTGCTTCAGTTCTTCCAGGGCCTCTTCCATGGCTCACAACTGAAGCTGCAATCGCTCCTTTTCCTCTGTCTCTTTTTGTAGAGCTTCATACATTATTTCCACCTTTTGGGAAATTCTGAGCATGGTCTCATACATCTCTTTGTCATCCTCCATCTCTACACGTCCCATTGTTGACACTCGCGAAGACCGCTCTGATACCAAACTTGATCCGAGTTGACTCAACTCCTGGATTTAACCAAGATCTTTTTCTTTCGTAATGTGATTATAATTGCATTTAAAAGAGCATAAAGGAACATAGATGCATGCTGTAAAGAAGAGGGAACATGACAATAATCAGCAACATATAACATAAGATGTTGATAACAGAGTTCGTCCAGGAGGGACTACGTCTCTGAGCCCCAGTGTCAAGATGGTGTAGGCTGCTGCATTAAGTGCTGGAAAGAGTGATGATGTACATTCATGTGTTTTCTCTATCATATAAGGAATATGCCCTCACACAAGAGTGGTTCCAAGAGATGTTCCGCTACAGGAACTCTCATTCAAAAAGAACTCCTATTAGCATGACATAATTTCACGTATGTTAATAATGAGCATCCCACCAACATGGCATCAAAGGGATCTCAATTCAAACATACATGTCGACACATGAGTATCTCGTAAACATGGCGACAAAGGGATCTCAATTAAAACATGACAATAAGTACATCTCACACCAAGAACAAAACAAGATCCCACATAAAACATCAAACAGTGATCTATACAGCACAATGCATCTCAAGCAAAGAGACAAAGAAGTACATGATCACACTGCATATATGTTATGAAACCAGCTCAAGAAAAGATAGAAAAGATAGATCAACGCCTTAGAATTCAGCCTCTTCGAGGGGGCAACCTCCTTTACATTACATAAATGAACAATTCTTCGATGATACAAATGACAAAACCTCCTTTCTATATATAGGAGTCTAAGGAGTCACAATATAATCCAGCCGACCTAACAATAATAATATAAAGCCACAAAAATAACAATAGAGGGATTCTATGGGGCACAGAAATAACAACATGGGGGTAATAGGGGCACAACAATATAAATAAGGGGTATAACTACAATAGTAATGGGGTAATCACTAGTATTATAGGGACCCAACATGCCCCTCTCCTTCAAAAAAGTGTTGTCCTCAACGCTTGAGTAGTTCTGGATACTTCTGCATAAAATTCTCATCCTCCCATGTGGAATCTTCAGCGGATAAGTTCTTCCACTTGATAAGATACTCTGAAATTGATCGATTTCGTAGCTGTCGAGTTCTTGTTTCTGTGACTGCTTCCGGTTCCAATATAATTTTTCCTTCCTCGTCAAGTTCTGGCAATATTGTTTGAACTGGGAGCTTGTCGCCTATAAATTTCTTTAAACATGAAACATGGAAAACTGGGTGCAATCGAGAAGCTGCAGGAAGCTCCAATTTGTATGCCATAGTACCAATCTTTTGCAACACCTTGTATGGACCATAATACTTTGGTGATAATTTATTATCCTTCTTAGCTTGCTTTAGGGACATTTTCTTATATGGTTGTAGCTGTAGGAATACCCAATCACCTACATCAAAACTTCTTTCACTGCGATGTTGATCTGCCTGTTGTTTCATTCTATTTTGTGCCAACACGAGGTTATCCTTTAAGAGTTGGAGGACTTGTTGTTGATGTTCGATGTGATGTTCCACTGCCTGAACCTTAGAATTTTCTCTTAAATATGGTGTGATGGATGGTGGTTGATACCCATAAAGTGCCATAAATGGGGTCATTTTTGTTGTTGTATGGAAGGAAGTGTTATACCACCATTCAGCCAGAGGCAACCATTTGACCCATTGTGTCTGTTTATCAGATACAAAACAACGAAGATATCCTTCCAAACATTTGTTTACTATCTCAGTTTTCCCATCAGATTGAGGATGATAAGATGAGCTATGAGCTAACTGAGTACCAAGACAAGAAAATAATTATGTCCAAAAATTTCCAGTGAAAATGGGATCTCTGTCACTTACAATAATCCTTGGGTTTCCATGTAGCTTTTGAATTGTTTCCATAAATGCAGTAGAAACTGTACTGGCTTTAAATGGATGTGATAATGCACAAAAGTGTGCATACTTGGTAAGTCTGTCAACTACCACCATGATGACACTCTTTCCCTCAGACTTGGGTAAACCTGTGATAAAATCCATTGAAACCTCCTCCCAACGTTGGCTTGGAATGGATAAAGGTTGTAATAGACCCAGTGTCTTAATTGTTTCAACTTTATTTTGTTGGCAAACCAAACATTCCGCCACAAACTTTTGAATATCTGATTTAAGGCCATCCCAAAAAAATTCCTTCTTAACCCTGTGGTAAGTTTTTAAAAATCCTGAGTGCCCTCCTAAGGGAGAAGTGTGCAATTCCATAAGAATCTTTTGTTTTAGCTGGGAATTCTTACAGAGGTATAAGCAATCTTTGTACCATAATGAATCATTTTGCCAACTAAATGTATCAGACGTACTGGAATCTTGTTGTAGCTTTCGAATAAGTGCCCACACTTCTTCATCATTCTTCCATTCCTCCCTTGCTTCGTTTATCCAATCTGGTTGGATAATAGAAATGGCACACAACAATGCTTCCACATCCTCATCCTTTCTTGAGAGTGCATCTGCCACCACATTTTGCTTCCCTTTTTTGTAGATGATTTCAAAGTCATAACCCAACATCTTTGTGACCCACTTTTGTTGCTCTTCAGAGGATAATCTTTGTTCTAAAAAGTATTTAAGGCTATCATGATCCGTTTTTACCTTGAAGTGTCTTCCCATTAGGTAGGGTCGCCATTTCTTAAGTGCATGGAGTATTGCCAACATTTCCTTCTCATAAATAGCTTTGCTGAAAAAGTTTCCCTTGATTGGACGACTTTCAAAAGCAATGGGTTTTTCATCTTGCATTAGAACAGCACCAATTCCATTTCCTGAAGCATCACATTCCACAATAAAGGTTTTTGTAAAGTCTGGTGTAGCTAAGACCGGTGCTTGGCACATTGCCTCTTTAAGATGTTCAAAGGCCTTTGTTGCTTCCGGAGTCCATGAAAATGCATCTTTCTTCAATAATGTTGTTAGAGGTGCTGTTATTCTCCCATAATTCTTAACAAACTTGCGATAATACCCTGTCAACCCAAGAAATCCTCGCAGATGCTTTACGGATGTGGGAATTTTCCATTCCTTAATGGCTTTAATTTGCTAGGGTCTACCTTAACTCCTTCATGAGATACAATATGACCCAAGGTTCAGTGCGATTTCTTCTCAAATGGGTTTTTTTTGCGACTTCTGAAACGTCACAGAAAAAAAAGTTATAGCGAAAATGCCACGATGACCTGTTTGAAGCAGCGAAACCCTAGAATCCAAAGCTCTGATACCAAATGTTATGAAACCAGCTCAAGAAAAGATAGAAAAGATAGATCAACGCCTTAGAATTCAGCCTCTTCGAGGGGGAAACCTCCTTTACATTACATAAATGAACAATTCTTCGATGATACAAATGACAAAACCTCCTTTCTATATATAGGAGTCTAAGGAGTCACAATATAATCCAGCCAACCTAACAATAATAATATAAAGCCACAAAAATAACAATAGAGGGATTCTATGGGGCACAGAAATAACAACATGGGGGTAATAGGGGCACAACAATATAAATAAGGGGTATAACTACAATAGTAATGGGGTAATCACTAGTATTATAGGGACCCAACAATATACCTCACATCAAAGAGTTATCTGAAGAAGAGGATGATAAACTATTGGATCTAGCTGCACCATCAATCTCGTGGCGTCATATCTCATGGAAATGACTGCTCGCACATTGAATGCTAACACCTGCACTCCACTTTACAAAGTGGCCGAAATTGAAATGATCAAATGGAAAATGTGATTACACCATCAAATTCATGGCATCGAATAGTGCAAAATCGATTGTCAAATTTCTGAATTCTGACAAAGTGAAAATCTTGGGCTACAGGAATCTTTTAGATTCCCCCTAGATTCCTCAAAGCTTCCCTCATCTTGTTCATCTGAATTTTTGCTACTCAGGTCAAAATTCTATCTGCGCCATCAAGTTCCTTGCGAAATTCTGAGAAGAATGAGTATGAAGTTGGTTGCATTTTGACTCTGGCGAATTTCAACCTCCAAGGAATCTGGAAGATTCCCTCAAGATTCTCGAATATTCTCCTCCGTTGGGAATCTATAAATCTACTGCTCAAAAGGTGAATCCAACCTCGCCATTGTGTTCCCTGCGAAAATCTGAGAAAGACGACTGTAAACTTGGTTACATTCTGATAAAAAGAATTTTTACCTCCCAAGGAATCTTAAAGATTCCTCAAAGAATCTGAATGAGAATATTCCCTAGAATATTCTGGGACACTGCCTCGATTTCCATGCCCAGGGCGGACCCCCTCTACATTTCCACACCTTCATTCTATCGCTCTGTCGTTCGGTGCTCTGTTCTCCCCCGTGCAAATGAAAACAAAGGTTTAAATATTAAAATGTGAGCGGAGCTATCAAGGTTGAGCCCCATGGCCCAACAGTGGCGGAGTCGTTTAGGAGGGCGGAGGTTATGGTTTCAAACCCCCGCCTCTCCAAAATAGCGTGTTATATTTTTTTTTGCAAACATTTGTATTTTTTTCGGGCGTCGTCGTTAGTTTGGTAACCGTTATTCTAACGTTTTGGGCGTGTTTGTTGTTGGCGAAGTAACGCGTCATGTATTGGAGTTTGGTTGTTGTTGTGTGGGTGCCCGAGCGACGGGTCAGCCATTCCAGCCGGGCGGGTTCAAACCTCGCCACCCATGGTTCATTCATTATACGGTATGTTTGGGCATGGGTCAGGTCCACCAGAGGTGGCACACCCACCCCATAATATAATATGGTTTTGTGTGTTGGTCGGGGCCAGTGGGGGTCATGGCCCGTCGGCCATTTTTTAAATAAAATTTGTTATGTGGTTGGGTCGGTGGGGGTCACAGCCTGTTGGCCTTTTTTAATCGATTTTTTTTTTTAACTGTTATGGTTTTGGTTCGATGGGGGTGGCGGGGGTCATGGCCCACCACCTATTTTATAATATATATATTTTTTTACTTTTCTCAATAATAGGTCATTTTTTTTATTTCGCTAATATAAGGGTTATTAGACAAATTAAAGAGGCAACAATTTCACCCACTCTCGGGAGCTAGGTTCCCACGCCAGTTGACGGTGAATTTGTAGGACACTTAAACCTAGACGACTTCCCAACTTTAACCAAAACTTTTACTGGCTCTTTCTCCCTCATACGAGCTTGGATTGACGAACCGTTCACATCGTTGTGATCAGACGAAGAGATCTACACTCTAGTCCTGGTTCTACAACATTCTGATCACTTTGATTTTTGACCCTTTCTGAGTCTTCTGGGACTTCTGCATGTTTCTGAAGCCACCTAGATCATAAAATTTCTCTGGTGAAGTGAAAAGTAGATAGAAAAACATAATATGCACTACCAAGCATAGCAAAAGTAACATTATTGGTCATATTTATTTTATATGTTTTAATCTTCAAGAAAAGTTTTGAATGTTTTGAACTTAGATAAAAAGTAACAAAAAGCATTGGGACTTAAAGAAATTAATTGGTTTTCAAGATGGTGGGATCATCTCGCCTGTTAATGCCTTAAAGGTGAAATGGGCATTGTGATTAATCCGCATGCTTCGCCATTTTTACTCTTCCCTTTTTCTTTCTTTGAGGCATTAGTGTGGGTAGTTTCTTTTTCCAAGGTAATCTAATAAGTTCCTTTACTTTGTAGTACATCCTCTATATATGATTTCCTTAAGAAGTTACTTGAAATCATGAGAAAACTATCACTTAGACTAGTCATATTGAAATATACAAGTAATATGGCTTTAAAAGAAGAAACTAACTATCTATATCGAAAGCTCTTGAAAACCTAGGCGGTTTAGAAAAAAATGACACTTAAGGAAACCTCTGGAATGTCAAAGTTATTCCATTTTTAAGAAAGGTATAAATGGTAACCAAAGTGCCATGTGGCAGGTAAAGGGTTCCCACATGGTGATGTGTGCACAATGATTTTGTTGAGTTAAAAATTTTCTCCTTCTTCTTTTACTTTACCTATAATCTTACTTTTACCTGATCTATGAATGGCAAAGGGAAATGGTCCTTTTGGGTGGCCTTGTTAAGTTCTCTATAGTCTACAAAGACTCTCCACTTTCCATTCTTTTTAGGAATGATGACAAGTGGGAATACCCACTAACTATCAGAAATTGGATAAACGAAATTGGAATTTAGGAGTTTCTGCAATTCTTATTTTACTACCTCCTTAAGTATTGGGTACATGCATCGCTACGACTGCCTAACTGGATTGCAACCCTCTTTTAAATAGATATGGTGAGTGCACAGTCTAAGATGGATTCCTTTCATGTCTGTTTAATACCACACAAATGCCTTTTTAGACTTCTTCAACAACTGTAATAGAATTTTGTTTTGTTCAGAAGTTGGGTTCGGATTAACATTCAGATTTTTACCTGGTTCTATTTTGGCCAGGCTGCTCTTGATGTTCGAAGTCATCTTCATATGTTCAAAGCTCAACTCTTCCACAACATCTTCCTCCCTCGAGTCCTCAATAGAAGTAATAGAAAGAGGATTACTGATAAAACCATTTATAATATCATCTTTTGTCTCATCCTTAAAGTACTGGGCTTTACCAAGGGTAAGAAGTGGCTGGGAGTTTTCTGATTCAGGTTCAAATTCATCCCACAAGGGATTTCCCAAATCCTTACTTGGTTTTGTAGGGGGATAAAGGTTGAGGTTCTTCATAGCCTGGCCATTTGAAATTGTCATAAAGCCTGACCTACAACCTATAAATGCATCCGCAGTAGCCAACCAAGGCCTTCCTAAAATCAAGGGATGCCCCCCCAGGTTTGATTTGGTCTGTAAAATAAGAAATTTTGTTGGATACCTCCAGGAATCCACCATAATAACCACATCTTCTAACACCCCTTCTGGTTTAACATGGGACCTGTCTGCTAATTCTAGTACTATAGGTGTTTGTCTCAGCCCATGCAATCCTAGGGTGGTAAAGACTTCTTTAGTCATTACATTGATTGTTTCCCCTAAATCAATTAGTGTATTTGGGATGGACATCTCATAAATATAAACACTAACTATAGGATTCCATGGGTAGTTATATTTAGTCAACAGAGACTAACCAGTCATTAACTCTAATAATTTCCCCATTGCATGGATAGTGATAGGGTCCATAGGATTTCTTCCAGGTTTTCTAAAACACATGCCCCTTACTGTTTTCGCATAAATGGGAACATCCTTGATAGCTTTCAGTAGGGTAATCCTTATGTGTAGTTTTTTCAACTCTTTGAGAAATTCAGATTTAGGTTGTGAAATCATCTTCTTTTCTGATAATCTTTGCGGATATGGGGGGTCCTTAGCTACTATAACAACTGGGTCATCTGATACATATGTACCAGCATTATTTGGGTTATGTGTTACAGGTTTACTAGCATCACCTTGACCTATTGTAGTACTTCCATTAGAATCTACAAGACCATCCTTAGGAAATTCACATCCGTCTTTAATAATAACAGGAGAGGTTTTTACTACTTTTCCCGATCGTAGATGGATTTCATTTCATTCAACGGGAGTAATGTAGTAGGTTTGGAAGGAAGCAGGAGCTTCTAAATCCCGAGTTGCCTTGGTATTTGGGTTATTATTAGGTTGTATAGGTAATTGGGGTCGTATGGGAGGTGTAGAAGTAAGGTGTCGAGAGAGATGACAGTTGTAATTATTGTTGCATCGATAATGCAGGAGGGGCTAGACCTAAGGAATTTCCTCTCCAATTTTGGGGACAAGGATATGGCTGAGATGGAGGGTATTGGAAAGGTGGAGAGGGAGACCATTGGTTCCATGGTGAAGGAAATTGAGCTGGATGGGGTTACGAGTACTGCCATGGATATTGTTGAGCATTATATACATTATTCCATGGATTAAAAGAAAAATCATGAGACATACCTTGTGGTCGTGGCTATCAAGGCTTCTTAGACCCAGTGAAGTAGGAGGACTGAACTTCCTCACTTGATTCCTTGAGCACTACTTTTAGTATGGGAAGCTTTGGACAGTATCCTGTAGAATGCTCCGGATCACAAATACTGCACAAGCTGATGTTGTCGACTCTACCTAGATAGGGTCTATTCTCATAGACAGGAAAAAAAATAATATATATATATATATATCCCATAGAAATATTGGATAAGATGGGGAAGGCCTTTTGCACCCTAAAAGGTTCAGGGCGAGTCTATATAGTTTATATTTGTCATTTGTTAATTCCTCAACCTTTTGGTGTAATTGCTACATCTGTTCTTCCTTCTCCTTCTTAGCTTTCTTTCTTTCCCACTTTGTCCATTCTTCCTTCAACCTCATCTTGGCCCACTTTTCTTTGAGAGTATATATGACTTTTTTATGTTCCTCCAGAGAAATCACCCCCTTTTGCAAAGAGAGTGTTAGTTGCTTCTATTTCTATAACTCTGATATCAGCAAAAGTTTCTCTGAACACAACCTGCTTCAGAATCCCATATTATCTCGCATGCAACACCAATAGGGGGTGTAACAACATCTCGCGATTCAAGTTGTTCTACTCCGGCTGTTGGTTCTTGTGTAACAACAGCTTCATCAGCAAGTTCTTGTGGATCAACTCTTACCTCTTCTTCCTGGGGAACCTCTGCCTCAATTGTTGGTTCTTGTGTAACAACAACATCGTCAACAGGTTCTTGTGTTTCGGTTTCCAGGTCAAACACCGTGGGATGCTCCATTTCAGTTGTTGGTTCTTGTGTAACAGAGCGTCATCAATGGGTTCTTCTGTAACAGCCTCCCAAGGTTCTGTTTGGGT
Organism: Pinus tabuliformis; assembly: GCA_031772625.1. Lineage (NCBI taxonomy): Eukaryota > Viridiplantae > Streptophyta > Pinopsida > Pinales > Pinaceae > Pinus > Pinus tabuliformis. Next base: position 272,773,738 of record CM062811.1, read on the forward strand.
TTCTTCTGAGATGGTACTTGCAGCACAAACTTTATACATTGTTGTTACTAAATTCTTAGCACATGTTTTACATACAAAACCTTGTGTATTTTATGTTCTCATCTTTTCAACAACCTTCACTAGAGTATCAAGACATGGAACCCTTGCTTCTACTTTATTATCCTCTATTTTATACCTTAATTTTTTATTTTCTTTTTCTAACTCTTTAATTTTACATAGTAGGGTTTGGGTCTCATTCTTACCTGGCGAAGGAACCTCTTCTTGCTTCCTTACATCCTCATTCTTGCTTGGCCTCTTTTTGGATGGAGGCAGGGGTTCTAGTTGGGTGCTAACTTTGACCCTCCATTTTGGTGTTCTGCCACCTATTGGCTTTTCTAGTGATCTTTTCTTGTTTTTGCTTCCAAAGGATTGCCCTTGCTCCTCAGCTACCCCAGCTTCTTTCGGAGCGTCGATGGAGTTTTCAAATTGTTTTCGACGTGAAGACCTTATCTTTTGGCTCATAAAATCTTCCCAGCTTCGGCCTTGGCGCTCTAGGGCCTCCATTATGATTAATTTTATAAGGTCGTGATTGGTGACACAACTTTCCAGATGCGAAGCAACCTTCACAGTAGCAGACATATGCTTCAAATTATCCAACAGGAAGTAAGGAAGGTTAATCAATTACCTGTGTCAGAGATGATTTAACAGTGGAAAATGATAGTTAAACACTATCGTCACCCATCCTTCACATGTAATATACTTAATGATGAATAAAGAAACATCTCCCCATGGCTGAGGAAGTGACAGTCGGTCAATTCCCCTGCCCTTCTTAACCAATTGTTCCTCCCCTTGCAGAAATTTAGCTTTGAGGGAAGGGTCATTGATTTTCCAATTAAACCATCGCTTTCCTTCAGGTTGCAATGTTGATACTCTAGAAATTACCTCCTCAACGACTTCTAACTTCAACCCTCTAACTTTCGTCTGATTCCTGCTCAAATCTTATCAAACTCCAGGGAAACAGTTTCTTCCGACTGAGTTGTTCGAAGAATTTGAACCACCCTGCCTATTTGAAAATCTGACATGCCTCCGGGAAATTCTCCAATTCCTTTGTGGAATTAGGCTCGTGCCTTACCGCTTCACCCCCCACCTCTACTTTAGACAATAACCTTTGTGCTATGTCTACTTGCTCTCTGAGAATTCTGTGAATTGAAGATGCAATGCTTCGTTGGGATAGATATCAAGGAAGTAAAGGAAAAGATGTCGCATCGGGGAGTCATACGATATGTGTTGTTGTCTCATTATTAATTCAAGGTTGTGCAAATTTGTCTTAAATGTAATTTAAACCAATGGCACAATTGGCATAAAAAGATGATAACGATTGCAGGATTTTCTAATGATTACAAGGTTTTTCACTAGTTAAATTACGGATCACAAAATGATTCACCCTCCCCCGAGTTTTAATGTGACGGTCGTCCTCATCCATAAAATGAAACATCATATTAATTCCCATAATCTTTAAATAAAGAAAAAGCAATATACCTTTTGAAATGACTTACCGACGGTGATGTGCGGAAAAGTACTGGTTATGTGGCCAATTCCGGCGGCAGCATACTGATTATGTCATTTATTCCAACGGCAGCATACTGGTGATATCATTTATTGAGGGGGATAGTTGTGCCCAATTTGTTGCTAATACAACAAATGTAATTGCTAATACTACTCTTTATAGCAGAACTCTTATTTACAATACTTTTGAAAGTACTTTAAAAACTTTTAAAAGAAGAAGAAAAAAACTTAAGCTTGTAACAACATAGGATAAAATATATGAAATAGATTATGCTGTTACAGGGAAAAAACATGTAACAACCGCCACATAGTGGTTTTCAATTGTTACCATTATCTACCTGCGCCCCCATAAGAGGTTTTCACAGGCATAATTTTTACTTATATATTTATTTATTAGTTCTTTTTTCTCTGTTAATTTTTCATTTTTTTTATATTTTGGTGTATCATCCACCAACAAAAGTTGGTTTTCAGTTGTTAAACTTATTTAAGATTTAAAAATTTGGTAGTGCATGAGAATTCCCCCCTGCCCCTGTAATTTGAAGGTCAGATTCTGAGACAATGTTGACAAATAAATCCCTTGAAGTTGGTTTATGATATAACTGAAGACGGTGCCCATTAGCAAATAATGGTGTCCTAGCATTGTTGATAGTGACTAAATTCATAGTCCCATTGTCAAAGAATGTATCAACTTCATAAGGACCTAGCCATCTGGTGCAAAGCTTCCCCTTGAATTTGTTGAATCGTGAATTGTATAGTAGAGCCCAATCTCCTTTTTGAAACACCTTATTTTTATGAATATTTTGTGCTACTTAGCCCTCTGTTGTTGGATGATATATTTTTTTTGAATGGCAACCAACCTCTTCTCATCAAGTTCATTTAGCTAATTTAACCGTTGCTTCTGTGTTGTAGCCAAATCTAGGTTCACTTGTAGTGTTGTTCTGAGTGTCTTTATTTCAAACTCTATGGGAAATAAAGGATTTTTACCATACACTAATTTGTATGGTGAGAATCCTGTAGTCTTCCTCCATGTAGTCCTATATGCCCATAGCAGCTCTGGAATTTTATTAGCACAATTCCTCCAGTGGTTGGCCACAATCTTGGTAATAATTCCCTCAATGACCTTATTGGTGCTTTCCACTTGGCCATTTGCCTATGGATGATAAGGTGAAGTGATCCTATGATAGATTTTGTATTTCTCAACTAGCTTCTGGATCAAATGAGATGTGAATTGCGGTCCTCCATCTGTCAATATTTCCCGAAGTATCCCAAAGCGAACAAAAATGTCTTCAACAAAAAGCCTGAAACAACCTATTTTGTGGCTCTGGTTAGTGCCTTTGCTTCAACCCAATTTGTGACATAATCTTTGCAGAACAGGATGTAGGAATTTTGCTGAGATGAAGGATTAATTGGCAATACAAAGTCCAAGGCCCACTTCTCAAATGGCTCTAAAAATATCTGATGGTGTAATGACATCTCGTCTAACTGGAGCGGTTGACCCATTCTCTGGAAACTGTCACAACCCTCCATAAACTTCTTTGCATCCTGAAATATAGTGGGCCAATAGTACCTTGTTGAAAGCACCTTATACCCTGTCCTTTTATCTGCAAAGTACCCCCCAAGAGGTTCTTCATGGCAAGCTTTAAAGATATCAAAGATCTCGTCCTCCCTCACACAATGCTTGATCTAATGATCTCGCCCACTGTAATAGAGATTTCCTTCAATCCAAGAATATCTTGCACTTTTCTGAACAACTATCTTCTTTTCTTTTGAGTATAAGTGTTGTGGGAATCTTCCTGCAACAAGATAATTAGATATGTCTGCATACCACAGTGAGTGAGTTGAAATAGCAAAGAGATATTCATCGGGAAAAGAATCTTCGATATGCATGCATTCATTATCAATAGTCAACCTAGAAAGAAAATCAGCCACTACATTATCTTTCCCAAGTTTATCTAGGATTGTTATATCAAATTCCTATAACATCAATAACCAACGTGTAACCCTACCATTAGTGACTGGTTTATTCATTAAAAAATGAATAGCAAAGTGGTCAGTATGTACAAACACTTGATATCCCATAAAGTAGTGTCCAAATTTGTTGATGGAATTCACTATTGCAAGACATTCTTTTTCTGTCACCATGTAGTTCAGTTCAGCTGGAATCAAATTATTGCTTATGCAATAGATAGCATATGGTTTTCTATCCTCTAGATGAACCAACACAGCTTCCACAGCAGTATCAAATGCATTTGTGGCTATGTGAAACAGCAGACTCCAATTTGGTCCTTGTAAAACAAGGGCTGCTGATACACATTTTTTTAATTTTGCAAAGGCTTGATTACATTTCCTTGTCCAAACAAATTCCATATCTTTCATAAGCAGAGAAAATAAAGGGGATGCAATTCTTGAAAAATTTTCTATGAATCTTCTATAATACCCTGCATGTCCAAAAAACTACGTACCTCTTTTTGTGTTTTGGGAACAAGAATTTTAAAAATTACCTCTATCTTAGCAGGGTCCACTTTAATTCCATCAATAGAGATAAAATGTCCCAGCACAATTCCTTCATTCATCATCATGTGACATTTTTCAGTACTTAAAGCAACATTAGTTTGTATGCATCGTTCTAGTACTTTTTCAAGATTAACTAATGTTGTTTCAAAGGCATCACCATAAGGTGTAAATTCATCCATGAATACTTCTAAACAATCATTTAACAGATCTGAGAATATCCCAATATCGCCGTTTGGAAATTTGTTGGCACATTATAGATTCGAAAAGGAAGAATTCTGTATGCAAAGGTTCCCAAAGGGCAGGTAAAGGTCGTTTTATCCTGATCTTCTAGGGAAATATATATCTGATTGTAACCACTAAACCCATCTAGAAATGAAAAGAATTACTTTCCAGACAAGGTATCAAGGACTCGATCTATGAATGGCAAAGTGAAATGGTCCTTTTGGGTGGCCTTGTTAAGTTCTCTATAGTATACACAGAATCTCCACTTGTGTTTCTTTTTAGGTGACAAGTGGGGATACCCACTGACTATCAAAGATTGGATAGATGAAATTGGCATTTAGGAGTTTGTGCAATTCTTCTATTACTACCTCCTTAAGTGTTGGGTTCATACGTCATTGCGGCTGCCTGACTGGATTGCAACCCTCTTTTAAATAGATATGGTGAGTACACAAAATAGGACGAATTCCTTTCATGTCTATGTAATCCCACGCAAACACCATTTTATACTTTTGTAACAACTGTAACTGTTGATCTAAAGATGATCTGAGGTTGCCGTTGATGTCAACCTAAGCAGCACCAGGGGCTACCCTGATCTTGCAAGGAAATTTTGACTTGAAAACTTACTCTATTTTCAGTCAAGGATCTTCTAGATAGATTCTACTTGTCGAGATGTTTCCATTGATATATGGCATGCCAAGTAATTCTTCACGGTTTGAGAGATATTCATGTTTGAAGTTAGTAACCCCAATTAGTGGGCTAAAATCCTATGGGGTTGTGGCATGGCACTCATAATTGGTTTGGTCATTGAATAGTCATTAATTAGTAATTTCTTAAGCTCCTAAAATCCCTCCAACACTCTCTATAGAAGCCCCTCTCAACTCTATAAAAATAAATCTCATATATCATCCAAATGTAGTGATCGTGGCATTTTTGCTATAACTTCATTTTTTCGAAGTCTTAGATTCTGAAATTAAAAGCCATTTGATTCACAATCCTGATGAACGTCGTGACCAAATTTCAGATCTTGGTTCGCTATATTTTTGGAGATATGATTTGTGGAAGTTAGGGTTTTTGCAGGCTGCCGAATTTCATCTCAAAGAAGTGACCTTGGGAAAATCGTCATAACTCTCTCTCTCTCTGAGAAGAGGATTGGAATTCTGTAAAAAGTGGCAGATACTGCACGAACTGTAGTTTTCTGTGAGGTGTAGCAGCATCACCTTGACTTGTTGTACTAATTCTGTTAGAATCAACAGGACCATCCTTAGAATATTCACATCCTTCTTCAGTAATAACAGGAGAAGCTTTTACTGCTTTTCCCGATTGTAGATGGATTTCATTGCATTCAGCGGGAGTAATGTAGTAGGTTTGGAAGGAAGCGGGAGCTTCTAAATCCTGAGTTGCCTTGTTATTTGGGTTAGGATTAGGTTTTACAGGTAATTGGGGTTGTATAGGAGGTATAGCAGTAGGTGTCGAGAGAGGTGACAACTACAATTGTTGTTGCATCGATAATGTAGGAGGGGGTGGACCTAAGGAATTTCCTCTGAAATTTTTGGGCCAAGGATATGGCTTAGATGGAGGGTGTTGGAAAGATGGAGAGGAGACCATTTGTTCCATGGCGAAGTAGATTAAGCTGGAGGGGGAGAGAAGTACTGTCATGGAAATTGTTGAGCATTATATACATTATTACATGGATTAAAAGAAAAATATTGAGACATACCTGGTGGTAGTGGCTGTCAAGGCTTCCTAGACCCAATGAAGTAGGAAGATTGAACTTCCTCACTTGATTCCTTGAGCACTGCTTTTAGTCTGGGAAGCTCTAGAAATTAGCATGTAAAATGCTTTAGATCACAAATACTAAATAAGTTGATGTTGTCGACTCTACATTCCCTCAAGGAATGTTTCTCTTTACATTTCAGGCATAACACAACCAAAGATTTATCAGCTTCATCCTATGCCTTTTTCACTTGCGTTGTTGTTAGTTGGGTAGATAAGGTACTAAGGAGATCAGTCTTAAGATTTTCGAACAAATTTCCGATCTCGGCTCTGGTCACACCTCCATTTGCAAATTTTTGTATTCTAACGGAGGCATCTCATACCATACTTCTTCCTCGTGATGATCCTCTCAAGCATCTTAAGCAGAGTTTTATTATCTCTTCAAATGATTCCTGAGATATATCTCCTTTCCCCAATAAATTAAATGTATCGAGGAAGTCATCTCTCATTCCTCATATGAATATAGTTTTCAATATATCTGGATCCAAATCACTATGTTTAGATATCTATAGGTTATAGTGGAATTGTTCCACATAATCCTCCAGGTTTTCTTCTTCCTTATGTGTCATCCTAAATATTTCTTCCCTCAAGTCCCTAGTCCGACAATAGTCTTGATATTTTGACAGAAATCTGGTTTTCATGCCTCCCCATGTATGAATAGTAGCAGAGCCCAGTCCTAAGGACCATCTTAGTGCTGCTCCCTTTAGAGTAGCAGGGAACAATTTCAACTTCTGAGCATCTGAAGTATAATCATATCTCCTGCACAAAACATCAAATTCAAACAAAAAAGTATCAGGATCTTCTACAGCCAATCCTTGAAAAGATGGAAAGGTTGATAAGGGAATGTTTTTCATGGGAGCTTCGCCCCTTATATCACCTATTGGAAATTCAAAGGTGGTAACAGTGGCATATTTCCTATCATTGTTATTGTTATTGTTGTCTCCCATTGTAGATTCTCCTGATCTTTGTTTTGATGAGTCTCCTCCCAAAGATTGTTCAGGTGGGTTTCCTATGGATGAATATTCTTGTGATGATTGTTTGGGTTGCTCTGGGGTTGGTTATTTTACTGCACTACCTGAATCTGGGTATTGATAAGTAAAATAATATTCTTCCAATTCTAGCTCTTGGTGCTCCCCACTGGTTTCCCCTTGGCCTTTGAATCCAAAGTCCTGGCCACTAGTTTCTCCTTGTTGTTCTTGAATTGAATCTATAGTTTTGGGAGTATGTATACTAGTTTGTGGCTTATAAGTTCCTAAGGCAGAGGAACCAGATACTTCTTACCTTAATATGGAGGTAACATCTTTCTGTGGTCCTATTTTTCTTGTATCCATCTGCGAATTTGATTGTTCTCTCTCTGCTTTTGAGATTAATTCCTGAATGAATGTTTTCCTCCCTAAATATGTGCTTTTCTTATTCCTTTTGTGATCTGTTTTTCGAGTAGATTTATTAGAGTTACTATGTTTTGTGCCTCTTTTATTCATACACCCTACACATGGACCCTATGTGTAATTATTTCACACTCCAATTTCCTCATTTTTTACAACGGTGAACCCACTTAGGTTTGTTAGAGTGATGCACAAGTTCTTACCTCTCGTCTTACCACCCAGCGTCTGTAAAACTAAGGACACTTCTAAAAAGAAAATTCAAAATTTTTTGCACACCCTAAGTGTTCTAATGATCACAGTGGTGTTATCGGTAAATCTAGTGTCCACTTGGAGCTGCTAGTCCCACTAAGACTGGTAGCTATCTTAGAAACAAACAAACTAAAACTACTTTCGCTTTCCTTTATGAGAAGTAGATAAGAGGGGAACAAAGGACACCAACCTCAGTCTTGCGCTTGATTCCTTGCCTGGTTCCTCTCCCTTCTGGCAGATCCTTGTCACTTTTCCTTCGTCTACCCAGCTTCAAAGAGCACCTGTGGGATCAGATCAGCACAATACTATCGAAGAATAGAGATCTACAATCATAAACAATATAGCACCAGATATATATTGACCACACAAATGCATATATCATCAAACATACAAGAATGTGGAGGAAAACTTGAATAGCTTTATTAATATCAAGAATAGCAAAGAGGATTACAACCAATTGTTCTGACCCAACGTCATCCTCTCAGCATGAAAGCCCTTCTTCACCTCATGAAAAGCTTAGATCACCCAACACTATGATGTTCCACCAAGAAACCAACAGCACTTCCTTACAAGATACAAAATTCCAGCCTCTGGATCTCTGGGATGAGGGATCCATATATAGATGATTGCAGGGGGGTGAGTCAGCTTCTGGGATTTTGATTAGTGTCCTCTCTCTGATAGTCCTTGATTCCACTTGGAGATTGGTGATCTCTTACTCATCCATGGGCAAATTCAGAGAGGCAAGTGTCACAGGAGAAGTTTCTGGAAGATTCCATGACGATCCACCTTGCAAATTGTCTCTGCCATTTGTCTACTCTCACCCATCACACCCTGCAGAAGGGATTTCCAGTATGCATCGCACCCTTTTCACTGAGCAGGTGAGATGCATCGCACCCTCTGCACTGGGCAGTCTGTATGGTCCAGCTTTGACCAGTTCTGAGCAGTTTTCTGTGGAGAACTTCTGGGAGATGATGTAATCAGCTGACCTTGTTCCTTTAGGGTGTGAAGCAACAATTTTAGGGACTTAGGAGCCCTTGGTTTATGGACATGTATGATTGGGGTTGCAGTGCCCAAAAATGTCTATAAAAAGTGGTGAGCCACTTAGGTGTGTTAGAGCGATGTGCAAGTTCTTACCTCTCGTCTTACCACCCAACACTTGTGCACTAGAAACATTATACTAACAAAACCACACTGGCTGACTGCATCGTCAACTGCCTTCCCCGGTAACATCACTAAAATGTTGACACAGTTTAATCACTTTTTAATTTGACTAAACCGTAATCATTTAATTGTCAACCAGGGTAAGCCTCTTTATTTCACAGGTTTCTGCATTGTATGTGCCGATACATAACAGCCATGGAAAGAAATGAAAGAAATGTTGTTGAACACAATTACAGAACTTAAAGCACTCATGCAGAAATTTAAAAGACATTCTACATGAATGCAATCCACTCATCACACTTCATGTTTTTCTCAAAGAACAGGCGTGCCACACATTATTAATGAAAATGCATCAACTCGTTAAATATTGTTGTTCTAACCAACCCCGTAACATCATATAATGAATCCTAAAACAGAAGTGCATCTGTGCCACAATTTATACAATGAAGTAATAAATCCACACTTAAAAGAAATAAAAGCAATTAATCTACTATTGTTGCGATCCCTACTAAAGAGGAGGGCCCTTCCTCCCTAGCAGGGTGCAGGGATAGAATGAAAACTAGTTAAAAACTCAACACGAGATCTGTGTAAACATCACTAGATGTGTTCTGTATAAAAAATGATTGAAAGTTACAAGATCAAAATGTTGATACTGTTCTTGTGTTGTCATCCCTTTTCATGGAACTGAACCCTTTTTATAAAGTTTTACAAGCCCCAAAAATTAGGGAATAGATCATTCATGAGAATCTCACGATTCTAATGTTGATCTATAGTAAGAGTAAAATAGAAATTGTTACAAACAATTTCCAAATAAGAGACCTATCAAAATTACACCATCTTTTACAATCATAACCTCTCATATCCTTTAACTACTCATATAATTTCATGATTCTCAACAGTTGTCTTTTAAAACAAAAACCACGGTCTTTGGCAGTTGTAATGACTCAAATTTTCCGAGAAGTTGTAAAAAAGGGAAAGTAAATCTGAGGTAACCACAAACCAATCTTTTAGATACAGATTCTAGCCAATCTTTATCCAGAGAGGGCTCTCTCTTTATGATTTAGCTTTGTTTTTTGAATGATGTTAAGCTAGCTATGAAGTTTGGGGGGTTTTGTTTGAGTTTGGGTGGTGAGATTCAATAGCAAAGGGGTAAAACTGAGTAGCTTAGTCCATTGGGCTGATGGAGTCAAAGAAAATGGCTTAACTGGACTTGGTTTCTTCACAAAGGAGGGTTTAACAGAGCAAGGTAGTCAAACAGGGAACAATCAGAGACTAGAAAATGGGATGGACTTAAAGGGTTAAAAGGCAACTAAGAATCCTTTAACATACTTTAAAAGAGCAGAATGTGACTAACCACCAATAAAGAACAATTAAGAATTCTTTATTAAATTATTAAAATGAACAAACTAGGAAACAGGAGCAATCAAGAATTCGCTATTTATACTAGTTCAGTAGAAAACATTGAGAATAATAATGATTGAAAACAGAGTGCAATTAAGCAAATTCTGAGTTATCCTTTTTCATTTATCATTCAGATGTGAAACAGAGATGATATTTTAAACAAGGAAAACTGTAAAACACAAGGTATAGATGAACTTATTGATACGGTGTTTGATTCAAGAATTTTGAGAAAAGTCCTTAGCTCCAATTCTTCATCCACCAAGCCACAAAGTTGGTCCAAATAGCACTTTTATTCCAAAATAGTCAATATTGCAGCAATGTCTAAGAATCCACCCTCAATACTCCAATTGAGGGGGTATTTATACAAAAAATATTTACAAAAATATCTCATAACAGAGTGAGATATATTCTAGTGATGACTAATTATTTTTACAGAAAAATAGAGACACTAAGTCTCGAAGATAGGAGAAAGGTGAACTGATGTTGTGCTGTTCCTTTTCTCACTGAATGTGCTGGAGGCAAGCCCTTTTATTTGGCTTGTTGTTGTCCTCTTTAGTAACTCTGTGCTGGCTGCCTTGTTTTGACCAATGCTTTTCACCTGTTCTGATACACTTCGACCTGTTTGACCCCTCTTCATCTTTGTTCATCTTGCTATGGTAAAAGCCCAAAATTTACATTTTACCAAAAGTAAATTTACAAAATTCTCAATATGTCTTCCCACCATTTTTGCTCTGGCAATCTGTGTTTTTTAAAGTTTCCTCAGAGTCTCATCAGTTCCTGTATATCTGAAAAAATTAGGTTGGAGTTGAAACAAGTGCTTTACCTCATGTTCCATATAGAATAAGTTCTCCAAGCTGTCATAGAGAACTCGGCCTGTGGGAAGTGCTTTTGTTCCTGATGCACTTGTTGATGAACTAGCTTGATTTCCAGCATACTTATTCAATCTATCTACATAATTGATGTGCTTCATTAACCTGTCATTGACCAAAGGACTTGGTAGGCCTTTATTCTGCAAAACTGTGAACTTATCCATAAAAGAATTGATTTATGCTTGCATATCTTGGCATCTTCTCTCTAGATTCTGCATCAAAGTTCTTTTAGTTAGCACCCTTTTGATTTCCAAAATAGTGTCTATCCTCTCTGGGATGCCAAGAGCTTCCAGTTGTTCCCTGTTTCTGTTATTCAAAAAATGTTTAAGCCTATTGGCCTGTTCAGGCATTTGTCCTAACTCTGCTCTTGTTCTTTGAATTTCTACATGTGCTACTTTTATTAAATCAATCTGTTCATGGATCACTTGGATAGATGCCCATACATCATTTATAGATTGAATGATGTTGGCCCAAAGGATTTTCTTGATCTCTGTCAAAGGCTTGTCAAAAGTGAGCTCTTGTTCTAATGTTTTAACTTTACTTTCTAAAGCTTTGATCTCCCTTGTTTTCTCTGCAACACTTATTTTGGATTTATCATAATTTATTTCTATCTTAGCCAATTTTTCCTTTGCTTGTTTCAAATCTGTGACTTGTAATCTCATTTCTTCCATGGCCTTTATCAATTCTTCAGTGCTCATATTAGTACTACTGCCTGTTGTTGTTGTTGCGGTTGATGTACCTGTAATCACCTCTACTGTGGCTGCTGGGACATTTGGAGCCAATGTTGTTCCAAGTACAGAAGGGACTGTTGTTGATGTACCTGTAGGAATTACTTCAGGAGGCTGGGAGGTCGACTCTCCCTGCTTTTCCTTCAGTGCTTTCTCTAATGCCTGCTCTGTATCATTCAATCTTTCATTAAGTTTCAGGAGCAGGTCCATCATATCTTCTTCTGATTTCTGTTGTACAACTTCTGTTGTCTGAGGATGCCTTGAAGGAGGTAGCTTCAGTTGTTTCCTCAAGGCAGCAATGTCCTCTTCTTTCTTCTTGATCAGAGCCTGTATGCCTTTAGCATCTTTGGGATCATGTCCCAATCCAATGATGATCTCTTCTAATGATTTGATTCTGTTATCCTTAGCCAGAGAAGAGGCTTTCTCCAAATGTAATTGAGCAGTTGTGTTATCCAAGGAATTTTGTCACTGATGGGCTAGCATTGCTTTATCAGCCAGTGTGGAATACACCATTTCCCCAGTCTGTTTTTGAAGTTCAATCTGGTCCATAGGATGAATATCTTTGGCCCTCCAAATTTGTTCTGATGTAATCTGTTGCTGACTGGAGTTGCTGCAGCTTTGGCTTAAAATAAATCATTATCATTTTTCCTTCTTTAATATCATAAGCTGACATCAATCTCTGCTAGTTTGAGGGGGCCATCTTCAGATACTGATTATAAATTTGAAGCCTTACTAGATCATTCCTGGCTTTTATCTCTGTAAATGTCTTCTTAATGTCTGATGCCTGTTTGCTTTGTGGCCTAGTGTATGATACTTCTACACTTTGTCGTCTTTCTAGCTCCTGCCTTTGTGAGCTAAGAGATGTTTCTCCCAATGGAGAAGTTTGCTGGCTCACTGCCCTTTCTTCTCTGTCGCTGTCTGTAGTCTCTTTCATCATTTCCTCTTCTGACAGAGGATTCAATCTTTGTCTTTTAGTCCCAGGCTGTTCCATGGGTCCACTAGCAGGAGTGGTGGTTTCCCTGTCCCTCTTTTTGCCTCTTTCCTCATTTAGAGGAGTTTGCAATGCTAGAATTTCTACTGCTTTAGTAGGGCTGGAGGAATCTGTACATGACTCTGTTCTTTGGTCTTTCTAGGTCGATCAATCATTGTAGGCTGCTCTGTGATCTCTACCTCTTTGCCTTTGGAAGTTCCTGTGGCTGGTATGTTGACTTCTGGTGGAGGCTGTTGTGCTCAGAGCTTACCGACAGAAACGAATTGACTTATACAACCCCTTATGGCTCCGGTGGGGAGAAGTGGATTTACGTACCATTACCTCAATAAACCAAGAAGCCCAGATAGCTTGAAAAATACCTACCCAAAAGAATCCAGGTCAAGGGTTTTCTCAAGATCTCTCATAGCATTTTCCATCTTTTCTTTTTCACTAATCTCTTATGTTAGAGTCCCTTCTACCCATTCATCCTGATATGCAAACTATTCAATTTCTGGGATCCTATGATGTATATAAACTGATAGCATGTTTCTTACCCTTCTGTCACTTATGAAACTATTTGGGTCATATGGCACCCACCAGAAACTTTTCTTCAATCTAAGGTGGTCTTGTAAAATCTTTTCAGCTTCTTGCCAGGCATCCCTAGAATTGATGACAAAAGGGCCTAACTGGTTTTTGATTCTCAGCTGAGCCTTTTTCTTTGCATTACAAAAGTGGGTTAAGTCTGCATTTATGATTTGTCTAAAATATTCTAGTGCAAATAATCTCATGGGCACATATTTAGGCAATTTGAAAGGGAAAAGTTCACACCCATACATTCTGATTTTTGTGTAATTTTGGTACAGGTACCAGTCAACTATCCTGTACTATTTGGAGAGCTGCAGAATCTTCTTCATGTCACCAGTGATCCTAGGAGGGGGAACTCCTATCAATAAAGTGTTTGTTGGGTGTACAAACCAGTCAATGAACTCATCATAAGTATAAGGGTACTCACTGGTTTTATGAAAGATGGAACTCCAAAAGATCACAGACCTTCAATTTCCTTTTGAGTCCAATTTCCTGATGGGGAAAGAAAAGCTGTCTGGTTGATGATACAAAAAAATATGGTATATAAAAGTTGTATATTTGAAGACTCCTTCCCTATCCAAACTTATGATTTGATCATGGATTTTGTTGGCAATGGAAGTGGCATAGTCATATCTGACAGCAAGGGGTTGTCCTGGAGTAAAGATTGACATTAAAACTAATGTGACATCATCAACATATTCACTGGAATTGAATCCCATGATCAGGGATATCATTTCAACAATGAGTCTGCCAGTGTCAGTGAAAAAAGTCCACAGATAAGGAGGTGGACCTTTAGGCTGGTGCTTTGGTAGCATGAAGGTTTGAGCAATACGGCTTATCTCTGATGTGGGCAATTGAGATGCTTTTTGAAGCAAATAACCCATGGAAAGAGGAGTAAGGGGCTTAGTGGAGTGGAACTGTATCATTTCATTAATGGACTCAGTAGTTATGGGAAAAAGAACAGTCTGGGATGGGGACATAACTGCTCTATGGACAGGGTCATAGTTGGCATAGCAATGATGAATTAACTCTGGGAAAACATGGACTGAAGGGAGGAAATACATGGGAAGATTAGATTCCCATAGTCCAAAATTGTCAAACTTGTTTAGATGGCTATCTCTGACTTGGAAGAAGGCCTGAAGATGGTTCTTATCACTAGATAAATCTTTTATTTGGAAATCTTTGTCAGCCAAGGTTAGATAATCTAAGTCTTTATGAGGAGCATTTATGGGCACGACATTCAGGGCTATGGGAGTTTCCATATTTGGTTCTTGTGTATTCAAACTGGAATTCGGGCTTTCTGGGGAAAAATTGACCAAACAACAAGTTTGGGGACTGTTTATGGCAGCTACAGACTGTTTTCACCTTGAATTCGGCTTTCGCTGGTAGAATTTTCAGTGAAAAACGGAAATTGCAGGGTTGCAGGGCAAAATGGATAAATACCTGGATTAAGTAGGTAAACTGTGTACTCGCAGGTTCAATGATGGACGGTAGAGCACGTTGCTGTGGTTTTTTTGGCCGGGTGGCGGACTAAACGCTTGTACAGTCGACTGAACGTTAGTTTGCATGGAGCACAGGACGCAACGCATTACAGCGAAAATGACATTTTATTTCTCTTTTAACGGAAATTGGTTTGGCGGGTATTTTTTGGCATTTATTGGGCAAGTGACATCAGCGTGATGGGACGTTTTGTCGTCACATGGAGGGTGGTAAGCGGTTTTCCCCGCACCGCTTTTGGGGTCGGGTGGTTTCAGACGGAGGGCAAGCGAGCATGTTGGGAGCGCGACGCGTGGCGGAGGTACGGCGGAAAACCACCGAGTGATCGCGACTTAAAGCGAGGCGGGAAGGGTGGTCACGATATCATTATAAACCGTCGGATGAAATGGCAAAGATCGAACGGCTGGCAGGTGTTGGAGATAGCGGGGAGTTATGCAACGGGGCCTGATACATTACATAAGTTAATAAGTACATTGGGTGGTTTATGAATGGCGGGGATAGTTATTAATTAACCTCAAGGGTTAATTAATCTTGTATTATGCGGAGCGGGATAGGTTATTAATAAACTCCAAATAAGTTTATTAATTCCTTTTCATAATACATAATGGTTATATACCATCAGGGCGGGAATTATATAGAATGTCGGGGTTTATAATATAAATATATAATATGGGAAAGGGTAAATGTTTTTGTCGGGAGTTATATAATCATTGTTAAAATTAATATGAAACAAATGATAAGCGCAAAGTTAAAATGTGAGACATTTACATTTAAAACTTAGGCTAGAGTGGGAAAAGGGGTTTTTCAAGTGATATTAAGCATTTCCTAAGTAAAATAGGTTTTTTACTTAGGCAAAACTTTATGAAATGAAATGAATGATGGATGAATGGTTTTGAGTACTCAGGATTTTTAGATCATTGGACCGAGGGTTCGGTCCCTCCAGAAGTCAGAGAAATGCTCTAAGCCCCTTTGATTTTCGAAGTCCTTAATACTTTTTAGGGGGAATTAGTGAAATCTTTAGGGGAAAATGTGAATGGAAGTTAGTTATTTATCCTTGCCTTGCTTGAATTGCATCCAGTGTAATGTATGCCTTGCCCTTGTGATAAAAGTAAAAGTTACCACATTTTAGAAGCATTTTTTCATCACAAGTATCATTCTGCAACATCATCTACCTACCCTACCTACTTTAGCCTGACATTTTTTCTTCTTTATTAGGGTGCACTTAGACTGGCAAACCCTTATCACACTTTTTCTTTTACATATGGAAGTCTATCTAAATCTAACCTTATTACATCCAAGGGCTCATATTAAACTGTTGAGCTCATTTTATTCACTCTACCTATCTACTTATCTACCAAGATTAAACAATTTGGTCAGATTTTATTCTCTATCTCTACAGCATGAAATTGAAAGATGAAAGAGCCAAGTTTGAACAGTTTGACCCTTCATCAATTGTGGCATAAGATTAACAAGTTGCACACAATTACTTATTACAGAAAATGAAATAGTAGTGGCATTTAGACTTGCACACTTTCCTGGTCTATTTTTGTTTGGGGTTCATTTCTTCTCATTTTTTCGACCATTTTATTCTTTTTACCCTTTGATTTTTCTTTTAGGGTATACCCTCTTTACATTTTTTAAATTTTTTTTATTTTTTGACAATATGGAAACCTTTGCAACAAGGAAAGGTGTGAACATATTACAGAGCTCATGAAGTCAATCATGAAATATGACACCTATTGGTATAGGAGCATAACACTAGCTCCACTTAGGGATGGCTTTTGCTAGTGGAAAGTCAAAAATAGTAGATCAAATGGCCTTCTGAATGACTTTGACTATGCTCTGAAATCTCCTTCTACTGGTTGCTTTATTGTATGTATGACAGTAATCCTTCTGAAGCTTAGGGCCTTCTCTCCGGGCTTCAACTCCAGTAAATTACTATCCAATCCAAACTGTGACATTACCAAGGATATAGTATTTACATGTTAAAATCAGAATACATTAAAAAGTGGGATCATAGTAATGCTTCAGCATCTGACCATTAACTGGTCCTTCTTCTATTCCTGTGTCATCCAAGTTTTTTAGATAGTAGGTATGGCTCCCTTGTAAAGCATGGATAACAAAAGGTCCTTTCCATAGGAAGTCAAACTTCCCATGTATTCCCTTGTCCTCTCTCCTGGAATCCCATCTCAAAACTTTGTCTCCAATGTAAAATTCCTCTGCCTTGGTTCATTTATCAAATATTTTCTTAAGTTTCTCTTGTACCACTTGATATCTCTGATATACTTCCTCTCTGGTCTACTGCAAATGGATGGTCTGATTTATTCTCCTTTGAATGTCATTGGGTTCCACTTGAGCTTCCTGAAGTAGTTTCATTACTGGAACTCCTAAAGATGAAGGAAATACTGCTTCCATACCATAGACTAATTCATAAGGACTAGTCCCAATGGATTTCTTTGTAGTAAGTCTGTCTGCCCATAGTGCATTAGTAAGTTTCTTGTGCCAGTTTTTCTTGTTCTCTTCCAATAATTTCTTCATGATATTAATTAGGCTTTTATTGGAAGACTCAGCTAGACCATTAACTTGAGGGTAATAGGTTGTGGAATGGCCCAAAGTGATATGGTATTTATTACAGAAACTTATCATTTTCTTGGATTTAAAGGCAGCAACATTATCAGTTATGATCTTCTCAGGACAGCCAAATCTAGACAATATGTTGGTTTCTAAGAATCCTATAATCACAGTATCATTGGCTTGTCTAGAGGGAATGGCTTCTATCCATTTGGTGAAATAATCTGTGGCAGTGAGAATCCATTTATGTTGGCCAGAAGATGGAGGATGGATTTCTCCAATGAAGTCTAAGCCCCATTGTTGAAAGGGTTTCTCAATGGAGATTGGTCTCAGGGGTAAAGGGAGTAGTTTTCTCTTGCCCTCAAAAATTTGGCATTTATGGCAAGAAATGACAAATTTCTTTACATTGGTGAACAAGGTTGGCCAATAAAATCCAGCCCTCAGGATCTTGTCTGCAGTTTCCTTCCAGTAAAGGTGTCCACCACAGTCTCCTGCATGAAATTCTTAGAGAACCTTGTCAGCTTCTTCTTTTACTAAACAATTCAATAGAATACCTTCATGATTTTTCCAAAATAAAGCATTATCTAAAATACAAAAATTTGCAGCTTTCAGTTTTAAAAACCTTTTCTTTGTCCTGGAGGAGCCTGCAGGTTTAATAATACATGAGTTATATCAGCATACCATGGTGAATCTAAGAAGGCCTAGCTGATTTGTGGAATCGTCATCTCCTGTTCATTATCCAGTTCATTAATATCTAGGGCTTGACAATTGGTTTCAGTCATGATTTTAGCCAATCCCTGTCCTTTTATAAGCTTTGTAGGTCTAATTTCAATATCATATTCCAATATAGCAGCAATCCATTTACCTCGTTTGCTCTCAATTCCATCTTGAGTTAAGATGTCTTTGACAACAGCATTTGGCACATAGGCTATTACATGGGAATACAATATGTAAACTCTAAAGTCTTTAATAGCTTTTACTAGTGCAAAGGCTTGTTTTTCCATGATTTTGTATTTTAGTGGTGCATCCTTAAGTGCTTTACTAAAAAAGGCTATTGGTTTTTCACATCCTTGATCATCCTTTTGTAGTAAAACAGCAGCTATGGTGTGTTTTGATGCAAAGGAAAATATTATGAAATCTCTATCAAACTTTGGACTTGTGAGGACCGATGTTCTAGTCAAGGCCATTTTAATTTCTTCAAAAGTTTGCTTGACTTCAACTGTCCAACTAATACTAGAATCCTTTTTCAACATATTATTAAGCAATCTAATTAATTCAGCTAAATTAGAGATGAATCTTCTCAAAAAATTGATCTTTCCTAGGAAAGCTTGAAGCTCTTTAACATTTCTGGGGTGGGGTATTTGCAGAATAGCTTCTATTCTAGCAGGATCAATTCTGATGCCTTCTTTGGAGATGATATGGCCTAAAAGTTTTCCTTCCTCTAAACCAAACAATGACTTCTTAGGATTTAAGGAAATACCATATTTTCTACATTTCAAGAATACTTGTCTCAAATGATCCAAGTGTTGCTGATCTAATTTAGAAAAAACAGTCAGGTCATCTAGATATATAACCAGAAAATCATGAATTTCCTTTGCAAACGCTATGTCCATTGCCCTCTGAAAGGTTGCCCCTGCATTTTTAAGTCCGAATGGCATTTTAACATATTTGAATGTACCCCATGGTGTTGTAAATGCAGTCTTTTCCTGGTCATCAGGATGAACCAGAATCTGGTTATAGCCTAAGAACCCATCCAAGAGTGAAATCCTAGAAGCTCCTACCACCCTCTGTAAAATGTGATCCATCTTGGGCAAGGGGTAGTTGTCCTTCAGAGAAACTTTATTAACATTCCTTAAGTCGACACATAATCTGATTTCTCCAGTTTTCTTCCTAGTAGGTACTAAATTAGACACCCACTCTGAAAACTTTATAGGAGCAATTATTCCTACTTCATACATTCATTTGATTTCCTTTTCAATTAAGGGCAGAAGTACAGGATTAATTCTTCTAAGCTTTTGCTTGAATGGTTTCTGGTTTTCCTTCAAAGGTATTGTATGTTGAATTATGGAGATGTCATAAGATTTCAGGTCTTCATAACTCCAGGCAAAAACATCCTGGAACTCTCTCATTAGCTCAACATATTTGAGTTTTTGGTCAGGGGGCAAATATTTAGATAACTTCACTATTCTAGGATCATCCTCAGTTCCCAAATTATAGTCCTCAATATCTGCTCTTAAGGGTTCCATCTTGGGTTTCTTAGGAATATCATTGAAATCAAAAAGGTCTTCCAAAGGTGTTAATCCCCGAGGCAAATGATTGTCTTTTAAATTGATTACATCAGATTCTCCTTCAACAATTTCATCAATATCCATCTCTTGAAGTTCCTGCATTTCTTTTTTGGTGAATTTGGTTGGGTGAAGCATTTGAGTTGCACTTTCTATTGAAATGTGTGTTTCTATCTTGTTGGTTTGATCAAATTCATTTACTGTATCTACATCTATGTTTATGTTACAAAATTCCTCATCTAAGGTTAAGAAGTTGTTAATCTGCTTATCACCATCAAACACTTGCCATTTTTTTAAATTGTCTGGTATAGCTGGCCTATGTCTAATCTCAGATGTGAACTGATGATTGGGTTCAAATGGTAACTTGCAGGTGCTGGCAAAACATTGCTAGACTATGAGCTTGCAAATTGTGTTTTCTTGGGATTTTGGCAAGCTTAGTTTCTAAAAATGTGTTGAGAATCTCTATCACTGTATCTCTGTAATACTTCAGTCTGGGATCATTTGTTGAATATTGTCCTTTAATCTGTTAAACTATTAACTCAGAATCTCCTAAAACAGACACCCTAATTGCTCCTAATTTCTTAACCAGTTTAAGTCCTAGCAACAGGGCTTCATATTCTGCCATATTGTTGGTGCATCTAAAGTTTAATCTGTAGGCATGGCCTTCAGCATGGTCGTTTTCAAGATTATGCACCCAGACTCCTGCTCCTGCTCCTAATTTGTTAATTAAACCATCAAATTCTAAGTGCCAGAGGATTTCATGTTCATAATTGGTGTCAGGAGTTTCAGGAATCTGTTTAATAGGGAGATTTGTTTCTTTGCTTTCTTCTGTTTTCTCTTGGGTGTCTGGTGTTTCCTTGTTTTCAGAAATTTCATGTATTTGAACACTAGATTTATCATTTGCAATTTCTTTTGGTTCTGCTAAAACTTCTGATTCAGTTGAAGGATCAATTTCAGCATTGTAGAGAATGAAAGAGTCCATATCAGAGTGAACTGAGTAGATAGGGAAATTTTGAGGTTTCTCCTGACTACTTACAACGTATTTCATTAAGGTTTCTCTGTACAGTTTCTTGGGTTGACCAAATATTGAAATAGTAGCATAAGACATGTCTAATTGTAGAGATCCTTGAAGTTTTGCACCCCAAGACCTAGACAATAACATGCCATATTTCGGTGGAATGTCAGCTACTACTATGTCCATTAGAATTGTTTTGGTAGGATATTGAACTAGTGACACACATAAGTCTTTGATTAAACCTAAACATCTGACCTGACTTGAATCAAAGGAAAAGAGGTCTTTATACGGTCTGGTGATGTCTAAGTCCAATTTCTCCATCACAGATTTAGGCATTAAGTTATGAGAGGCACCAGAATCAAACATGGCATTATGAAGTATCTTATCATGTATGTTCAAACTCACATAGAAAGGAGGGACTCCTCCATCTACTGATTTCCCATTCACTTCAGGGCCAAAAATCAATTCAGGTTGATCATCAAAAACATTTACTGAATCTTCATTTACTGATATTTTTAGTGACTTGTTAATTTGGCTTCTGTAGACATCATGTTTAGCTAGTTCAGATAGTGGAACAACTATCTTTAATTTGCCTACTTCAGCTTCCAGATTAAAAGGCATTTCAGTTTGAGTTTTTTCATTCCGGACAGCTATTTTCTCTGTGTTTCTTTCCTTTTCAAGAGTGGGGTTATGGGCTGAAGTTGTTTCCACATCACCTTCTAGGGGCTCTTCCACGTTTCCTTTGGATGGAATAGAAGTTGAAACTTGTCTATTATTGGGTTGACTATCGGATACATCTTCAATAATTGGGTTAGCTGGGTTAGGGTCTATTCTTGAAAGAATATGTACAGGGATATTATTGGCCTTACCTTTGTTAGGCTGCTTGGTGGCTTTCTGTTTATTGGTTTCAGGAACATCTATTCTTCTGCTCCTCAGATTGTATTGTTTATGGACTTCATAAATGGCAGTATCATATCCCTCTCTAAAGTCAAATGATTCACCTGACTAAGTTTGGAATTGTTTTAGAACGTAGGTTTCTTGATCATCTTAGGTCAAGAAAACTTGTTCTCCATTGTTGAGTCCCATCAAATTGATTTGGGTGTCTTCTGTTGGTTCATCAGAAGTGGAGGCTTCAACATAATTTTCCTGGAAAGGGGGCCTAAGGTTTTGATCAGGGCCAGTCTTCCCAGTATTCTGATTTTGGTTCTTCCTGAAATTTGGGTTTCTCCCAGTGTTGCTAGGTTGTCCCTCCCAGGGGGATTTCCTCTCGATTGTTTCTACTCTATCTCCTAATCTCTCCATACCTTTGATAATAGCATCAAGTTTTTGTTCAAAGGCTGAGGGTTCTTCTTTCAAAGGTATCCTCCTTTCAGCTCTAGCTCTAGCTCGTTTGGATATTAGGTTAGCTTCAACGCTAACAGCTATGCTTTGCATTTCTTCTAGGGTTCGAGGAGCTCTTTCCCTCAGTTGGTATGCCATATCTGAATCAAATCTATCAGGGAATTTGATTAATTCCAAATCTGGAGGAGGTCTAAGGTTTTGAGGGATAGCATTGTAAACATTATTGAACCTAGTACAGTAGTCTTGTACAGATTCTTGTGTTCCCCTCTTCAAGGCTTCGTACTCTGACAAAATATGGAGAGGGTCCTTCTTCTTTTCCCATTTGTTCAAGAATGTCTGATAAAGAGCTTGTAGGTCATTAATACTATTTGCAGGAAGGGCTCTAAACCATGTTCTAACATCTCCAATTAAACTTTGAACAAATATCCTCATTCTAACATCATCAGCATCAACTTCATATATCTCAAAGTAATCTGTCATCTTTTTGGTATGTTGTTGTGCACTGTAAGTACTAGAGCCATCAAAAGGAGTGATTTTTCTTTGATAATCTTGGGGCATAGCCCCTAGGTTGGCAGGTAAGTGCAAAGGAGCATATATGTTTTCCATGGCTGGAGGGGTAGGTGTGGCAACTGGTTGGGTAGGGATAACAATGGGAATGTGAGTTGTAGATGGAGGGGTGGAAGGGGTGGCTTGGGGTTGAGATGAACTTGGAGAGGCTGAAGTAATAACATAAAGGTTTGATGTTCCTACAGAGGTAAGTTCAGATTGAATGGAATTCTGCAAATATCTGTCAAGATGTGAAGTGACAACCTCAAGTTGTAAATTTTCGATGAATAAGGGATCATGAACCGTGCGGGCTAAGGCAAATTCAGAAAAGGTTACAAATAAATAAGTCTCAAAATACTCATCAAAGGGTTCCTCCTCAAGGTAAATCCACTTATCTGGACAGGATGATGATCTATGTAAAGGTCGTGAACTAGCAGAACTCTCTTGGCTTTCTTGCCTCCTAAGAATCCTAGGGATCAGATTAGGGTTCTTAAACACTTTTGGTGGATTTGGATCAGGGTTAGCTCTGGTGTAATGAGTCCTTTCTGAAGCCAAGTTTCTAGGTGTATTTTTGGTTTTTTCTCTAAAAGGGGTTGGGCAAAACAACTTCTTACAGTTTCTTTAAAAAGCTTTAGGTATGGGATATTAACTTTCTTAAAGACTTATTTGGTAAAAGGAACTGATCAAGAATTTGAAACTAGATGTTCAAACCATAAACTAGACCGGAGATAGACTGAAGCAGCATTCATTTACTTCTGCAATTGCAAAGCAAGAGCATTTCAAAGGCTACCTGGCTAACTTTAGGCTCCGTCTGTAGTTTATAAAATAAACAATAGTAACAAACAAAATGTTCAGGTCCCTAGTGGAGTTGCCACTATGTTATCACTCAGATTTTCCCAGAAGTTGTAAAAAGGGGAAAGTAAATCCGAGGTAACCACAAACCAATCTTTTAGATACAGATTCTAGCCAATCTGTATCCAAAGAGGGCTCTCTGTTTATGATTTAGCTTTGTTTTTTGAATGATGTTAGGCTAGCTGTGAAGTTTGGGGGGTTTTGTTGGAGTTTGGGTGGTGAGATTCAATAGCAAAGGGATAAAATTGAGTAGCTTAATCCATTGGGCTGATGGAGTCAAAGAAAATGGCTTAACTGGACTTGGTTTCTTCACAAAGGATGGTTTAACAGAGCAAGGTAGTCAAACAGGGAACAATCAGAGACTGGAAAATGGGATGGACTTAAAGGGTTAAAGGGCAACTAAGAATCCTTTAACATACTTTAAAAGAGTAGAACGTGACTAACCACCAATAAAGAGCAATTAAGAATTCTTTATTAAATGATTAAAATGAACAAACTAGGAAACAGGAGCAATCAAGAATTCGTTGTTTATACTAGTTCAGTAGAAAACATTGAGAATAATAATGATTGAAAATAGAGTGCAATTAAGCAAATTCTGAGTTATTTTTTTTCATCTATCATTCAGATGTGAAACAGAGATGATATTTTAAACAAGGAAAACTATAAAACACAAGGTATAGATGAACTTATTGATCCGGTGTTTGATTCAAGAATTCTGAGAAAAGTCCTTAGCTCCAATTCTTCATCCAGCAAGCCACAAAGTTGGTCCAAACAGCACTTTTATTCCAAAATAGTCAATATTACAGCAATGTCTAAGAATCCACCCTCAATACTCCAATTGAGGGGGTATTTATACAAAAAATATTTACAAAAATATCTCATAACAGAGTGATATATTCTAGTGATGACTAATTGTTTTTACAGAAAAATAGAGACACTAAGTCTCGAAGATAGGAGAAAGGTGAATTGATGTTGTGCTGTTCCTTTTCTCACTGAATGTGCTGGAGGCAGGCCCTTTTATTTGGCTTGCTGTTGTCCTCTTTAGTAACTCTGTGTTGGCTGCCTTGTTTTGACCAATACTTTTCACCTGTTCTGATACACTTCAACCTGTTTGACCCCTCTTCATCTTTGTTTATCTTGCTATGGTAAAAGCCCAAAATTTACATTTTACCAAAAGTAAATTTACAAAATTCTCAATATGTCTTCCCACCATTTTTGCTCTGGCAATCTGTGTTTTTGAAGTTTCCTTAGAGTCTCATCAGTTTCTGTATATCTGAAAAAAATAGGTTGGAGTTGAAACAAGTGCTTTACCTCATGTTCCATATAGAATAAGTTCTCCAAGCTGTCATAGAGAACTCGGCCTGTGGGAAGTGCTTTTGTTCCTGATGCACTTGTTGATGAACTAGCTTGATTTCCAGCATACTTATTCAATCTATCTACATAATTGATGTGCTTCATTAACCTGTCATTGACCAAAGGACTTGGTAGCCCTTTATTCTGCAAAACTATGAACTTCTCCATAAAAGAATTGATTTCTACTTGCATATCTTGGCATCTTCTCTCTAGATTATGCATCAAAGTTATTTTAGTTAGCACCCTTTTGATTTCCAAAATAGTGTTTGTCCTGTCTGGGATGCCAAGAGCTTCCAGTTGTTCCCTGTTTCTGTTATTCAAAAAATGTATAAGCTTGTTGGCCTGTATGCCTTTAGCATCTTTGGGATCATGTCCCAATCCAATGATGATCTCTTCTAATGATTTGATTTTGTTATCCTTGGCCAAAGAAGAGGCTTTCTCCAAATGTAATTGAGCAGTTGTGTTATCCAAGGAATTTTGTAACTGATGGGCTAACATTGCTTTATCAGCCAGTGTGGAATAGACCATTTCCCCAGTCTGTTTATGAAGTTCAATCTAGTCCATAGGATGAATACTTTGGCTA
Source organism: Pinus tabuliformis (assembly GCA_031772625.1). Taxonomy (NCBI): domain Eukaryota; kingdom Viridiplantae; phylum Streptophyta; class Pinopsida; order Pinales; family Pinaceae; genus Pinus; species Pinus tabuliformis. The sequence continues at coordinate 272,799,183 of CM062811.1, forward strand.
AGACCTCCAAATTTGTTCTGATGTAATATGTTGCTGACTGGGATTGCTGCAACTTTGGCTTAAAATAACTCATTATCATTTTGCCTTCTTTAATATCATAAGCTGACATCAACCTCTGCTGGTTTGAGGGGTCCATCTTCAGACACTAACTATAAATTTGAAGCCTTACTGGATCATTCCTGGCTTTTATCTCTGTAAATGTCTTCTTAATGTCTAATGCATGTTTGCTTTGTGGCCTGGTGGATGATACTTCTACACTGTGTTGTCTTTCTAGCTCCTGCCTTTGTGAGCTAAGAGATGTTTCTCCCAATGGAGAAGTTTGCTAGCTCACTACCCTTTCTTCTCTGTGGTTTTCTGTAGTCTCTTTCATCATTTCCTCTTCTGACAGAGGATTCAATCTTGTCTTTTAGTCCCAGGCTGTTCCATGGGTCCACTAGCAGGAGTGGTGGTTTCCCTGTCCCTCTTTTTGCCTCTTTCCTCATTTAGAGGAGTTTGCAATGCTGGAATTTCTGCTGCTTTAGTTTGGGCTGGAGGAATCTGTACATGACTCTGTTCTTTGGTCTTTCTAGGCTGATCAATCATTGTAGGCTGCTCTGTGATCTCTACCTCTTTGCCTTTAGAAGTTCATGTGGCTGGTATGTTGACTTCTGGTGGAGGCTGTTGAGAAGTTCCAGCAGTGGATGCCCCGCTTTCTGGCCCTTGAGATAGCTTGAAAAATACTTCCCAAAAGAATCCAGGTCAAGGGTTTTCTCAAGATCTCTCATAACATTTTCCATCTTTTCTTTTTCACTAATCTCTTCTATTAGGGTCCCTTCTACCCATTCATCCTGATGTGCAAACTATTCAATTTTTGGGATCTTATGATGTATATAAACTGATAGCCTATTTCTTACCCTTCTGTCACTTATGAAACTATTTGGGTCATATGGCACCCACTAGAAACTTTTCTTCAATCTAAGGTGGTCTTGTAAAATCTTTTCAGCTTCTTGCCAGGCATCCCTAGAATTGATGAGAAAAGGGCCTAACTGGTTTTTGATTCTAAGCTGAGCCTTTTTCTTTATGTTACAAAAGTGGGTTAAGTCTACATTTATGATCTGTCTGAAATATTCTAGTGCAAATAATCTCATGGGCACATATTTAGGCAATTTGAAAGGGCAAAGTTCACACCCATACATTCTGATTTTTGTGTAATTTTGGTACAGGTACCAGTCACCTATCCTGTACTATTTGGAGAGCTGTAGAATCTTCTTCATGTCACCAGTGATCCTAGGAGGGGGAAATCCTATCAATAAAGTGTTTGTTGGGTGTACAAACCAGTCAATGAACTCATCATAAGTATAAGGGGACTCATTGGTTTTATGAAAGATGGAACTCCAAAAGATCACAGACCTTCGATTTCCTTTTGAGTCCAATTTCCTGATGGGGAAAGAAAAGTTGTTTGGCTGATGATACAACAAAAGATGGTATATAAAAGATGTATATTTGAAGACTCCTTCCCTATCCAAACTTATGAATTGATCATGGATTTTGTTGGCAATGAAAGTGGCATAGTCATATCTGACAGCAGGGGGCTGTCCTGGAGTAAATATTGACATTAAAACTAAGGTGATGTCATCAACATATTCACTGGAATTGAATCCCATGATCAGGGATATCATTTCAACAATGAGTCTGCCAGTGTCAGTGAAAAAAGTCTGCAGATAAGGAGGTGGACCTTTAGGCTGGTGCTTTGGTAGCATGAAGGTCTGAGCAATACGGCTTATCTTTGATGTGGGAAATTGAGATGCTTTTTCAAGTAGATAACCCATGGAAATAGGAGCAAGGGGCTCAGTGGAGTGGATCTGTATCATTTCATTAATGGACTCAACAGTTATGGGAAAAAGAACGGTCTGGGATGGGGACATAACTGCTCTATGGACAGGGTCATAGTTGGCACAACAATGATGAATTAACTCTGGGAAAACATGGACAAAGGGGAGGAAATACATGGGAAGATTAGATTCCCATAGTCCAAAAATGTCAAACTTGTTTAGATGGCTATCTCTGACTTGGGAGAAGGCCTGAAGATGGTTCCTGTCACTGGATAAATCTTTTATTTGGAAATCTTTGTCGGCCAGGGGTAGATAATCTATGTCTTTATGAGGAGCATTGATGGGCACGACATTCAGGGCTGTGGGAGTTTCCATATTTGGTTCTTGTGTATTCAAACTGGAATTCGGGCTTTCTGGGGAAAAATTGACCAACCAACAGGTTTGGGGACTGTCTATGGTAGCTGCAGACTGTTTTCACCTTGAATTCGGCTTTTGCTGGTAGAATTTTTAGTGAAAAACGGAAATTGCAGGGTTGCAGGGCAAAATGGATAAATACCTGGATTAAGTAGGTAAACTGTGTACTCACAGGTTCAATGATGGATGACAGAGCACGTTTCTATGGTTTTTCTGGCCAGGTGGTGGACTAAACGACAGTCGGGTGAACGTTAGTTTGCATGGAGCACAGGACGCGATGCATTACAGCGAAAATGACATTTTATTTCTCTTTTAACGAAAATTGATTTTGCGGGTATTTTTTGCATTTATTAGGCAAGTGACGTCAGCGTCATGGGACGTTTTGTCGTCACATGGAGGGTGGTAAGTGGTTTTCCCCGCACCGCTTTTGGGGTCAGGTGGTTTCAGACGGAGGGTAAGCGAGCATGCTGGGAGCGCGACACGTGGCAGAGCTACGGCGGAAAACCACCGAGTGATCGCGACTTAAAGTGAGGCGGGAAGGGTGGTCGCGATATCATTATAAGCTGTCGGATGAAAAGGCGGAGATCGAACGGCTGGCGGGTGTTGGAGATGGCGGGGAGTTATGTAGCGGGGCCCGATACATTACATAAGTTAATAAGGATATCAGGTGGTTTATGAATGGCGGGGATAGTTATTAATTAACCTAAAGGGTTAATTAATCCTGTATTATGCGGAGCGGGATAGGTTATTAATAAACTACAAATAAGTTTATTAATTCCTTTTTATAATATATAATGGTTATATACCATCGGGGCAGGAATTATATAGAATGTCGGGGTTTATAATATAAATACATAATATGGGAAAGGGTAAATGTTTTCGTTGGGAGTTATATAATCATTGTTAAAATTAATATGAAACAAATGATAAGCGCAAAGTTAAAATGTGAGACATTTACATTTAAAACTTAGGCTAGAGTGGGAAAAGGGGTTTTTCAAGTGATATTAAGCATTTCCTAAGTAAAATAGGTTTTTTACTTAGGCAAAACTTTATGAAATGAAATGAATGATGGATGGGTGGTTTTGAGTACTCAGGATTTTTAGATCATTGGGCCGAGGGTCCGGTCCCTCCAGAAGTCAGAGAAATGCTCTAAGCCCCTTTGATTTTCGAAGTCCTTAATACTTTTTAGGGGGAATTAGTGAAATCTTTAGGGGAAAATGTGAATGGAAGTTAGTTATTTATCCTTGCCTTGCTTGAATTGCATCCAGTGTAATGTATGCCTTGCCCTTGTGATAAAAGTAAAAGTTACCACATTTTAGAAGCATTTTTTCATCACAAGTATCATTCTGCAACATCATCTACCTACCCTACCTACTTTAGCCTAACATTTTTTCTTCTTTATTAGGGTGCACTTAGACTGGCAAACCCTTATCACACTTTTTTTTTTACATATGGAAGTCTATCTAAATCTAACCTTATTACATCCAAGGGATCAGATTAAACTGTTGAGATCCTTTTATTCACTCTACCTATCTACTTATCTACCAAGATTAAACAGTTTGGTCAGATTTTATTCTCTATCCCTATAGCATGAAATTGAAAGATGAAAGAACCAAGTTTGAACAGTTTGACCCTTCATCAATTGTGGCATAAGATTAACAAGTTGCACACAATTACTTATTACAAAAAATGAAATAGTAGTGGCATTTAGACTTGCACACTTTCCTGGTCTATTTTCGTTTGGGGTTCATTTCTTCTCATTTTTTCGACCATTTTATTCTTTTTACCCTTTGATTTTTCTTTTAGGGTATACCCTCTTTACATTTTTTTAAATTTTTTGATTTTTTGACAATATGGAAACCTTTGCAACAAGGAAAGGTGTGAACATATTACAGAGCTCATCAAGTCAATCATGAAATATGACACCTATTGGTATAGGAGCATAACAGCAGTTACAGTGTAACAACATCCTCGAGCTGTAACAACAAAACTTCAGAATGTAACAACAAATATTCAAAGTGAAACAACAAGCAACATCAACAGTTGTTCATCCCTTAGTCCTTAGTATATGGGCAACACCTGAAAGAAAAATAGCCAGAAGACCTCTTCCACAATTACCCTAGTTAGTCATCCCAAAAAGACATCACTTCATTCGATATTTAACAAAAAATGGCAAAATAATATGTTGGAGAGATGATTCCTCTTATAACCAGGGAAAGTGGTATTTGTGACATAAAGTTCATAGGTTTAAAGAAAAAATGATCAAAAATAGGGAAATAAGTGTCTAAGATATGCTCAAAAACTGCACCGAACATTGGCCTTGTCTTGATCCATCTTATTTCCTATCGTTATAATCATTGTACCCATCGATTTTATGATGGTGTGGTTTTCAAGGCTTACATGCAACCCTAATTTTAACCTTCTCATCACAAATTTGAACAAATTTACTATTTTATATCATTAAGACCTCTATCTGAATGAATCTTGCTACAGTATGTGCAATTATTTGAATTTTACAAAATAATTCAAATTATACCATGGTGAGCACAGTATGCAAACTTGGTCGTTAAGAAAAAAATAGTCGTGGTCGGAAACATATCGTTGACTAATTATGAGATAGTTAAATAATAATAAACTCATTTATAATGAAGAATTAATTATGAAAGTGTGTACCTTTTCACCATTTGTCCATTCATGGGATAGTTTTTTTTAACATTATGTTGTCTACTAGATAAGGTTGGTTGAATTTTTATAAAATGTTCATCCATCTTTTCTTCCAATCCTATTCTTGGTTCCAAGTCATGATTCAACTCCTAATTGTTAAGACAAAGAAAGATTATGAAAATAATGGTGATACACAAATATAAATGTGAACTTCTAATAAAATTGTGTAACTTACTACAAGCAAGTTTGGTGACATTGCATAAAACATAGAAACACTAAAGATAACATCCCCTTCCTGTATTTTGATTTCATTTGTAACCACATGTATAGATTTTTTATGGCATGTGCACCGAAAACACAAATTATTATCCATTGGAGAAACATTTTTATTACATACCATGACTCTGAAACAAATTCATTTCCACTACTATTCCATTGCCACTAGATCTCAATTCATGAAAGCCTATTTAATCATTTCATTAAGTTCTCCTCATTTTTAGGATTAGTAGCATGTGCTAAAACTTATTTATATTATTCATTTCCATTTCATTTTCCAAGGCCTACATAAGACATCAATCCATTGTCTTCTAATAACTCAAATAATATCCCATATACGCATCCACATCAATCCTAATATTAACAAGAGTAAATACCAATGACTCCACTTCTAGACCTTTATTCATATGGTTTAACCATGAAGGAAGCATATAACTTTACCTACTTATCGCTAACTTTATTTTTGAAACCATTAGTTCTATCTTAATCCATATCTATATCCTCAACTTCTCTTCTCCAATTTTTCATTTCCTTGGAAAATGATATTATATTAACCCCCTTTAGTAAACCATGAGAGTTAATACACTTCAAAAATTGTGGTACGTAATGACTCATTCTTGATTAAGTAAATACCAAGTATAAAATTCCTAATCATAAAATTATTATGTATATATTAAACAATATCTCATTGAATTTTATCCAGTACTCCATTTAGGTGCTCAAAAACGTCATCAATTTCATATTCCTCACTCAATGTTTTTACTCATAAAGTACCAACTCGGACAATAATGTCACTTTCATCTACATTTGAAGTGAATTTCTAAAGAACTGTCAATTAATTTCCTTAAAAATTGTCTTCCACTTATTTAGTTTGTGGTAATACCATCTCCACTACTTCTAAAGACCTAATAAGGATGTCCTTATGTAGTTTTGTGATGACCTAGTAGCATGCATAATTTGATCTATTAGACACCCTTCACCTACTTTTGTAGTTGAATTTCTATCCATTTGTTCATGAAATGTTGTTCTTTCAAATATTTTTGACTTCTAGATGCATCCAAGTTCTTAAGAGTTATATATTTCAATTGCTTCTTATTAAGTAATACTACACTTTCATTCCCTTCAATAGTAACTCAGGTCAAAGGTTGCCTAGCATGTTGAGAAAAACAACCTTTTATGTGATGATTAGAGTAATGTTTTATAGCATCAACATTAATCATTGATCTTTGAGGAAAAATTGTGGCCTCATTCTATAAAACAAAGTTGATTCTATAGTATAGCCTCTAGAGTTGTATTTTGTACATTACCCTCCCCTTCAACTATAATTGCATATAAACATTCCCTTCAATAGTAACTCAGGTCAAAGGTTGCCTAGCATGTTGAGAAAAACAACCTTTTATGTGATGATTAGAGTAATGTTTTATAGCATCAACATTAATCATTGATCTTTGAGGAAAAATTGTGGCCTCATTCTATAAAACAAAGTTGATTCTATAGTATAGCCTCTAGAGTTGTATTTTGTACATTACCCTCCCCTTCAACTATAATTGCATATAAAGGTTTCCAAGGTAGTTGAGCAACACATTCTTATATAGTTTTATAAGAGTGATTTGTAATCATTGTAGCATCAAAAATTGATATTTGAAGGAGATTTGGGACCGCATTCTATGAAACAAAGTTATCTCTATGGTAAAGAGTTTTATCTTATACATTACCATTCCCTTCAACCATAAATCCAAGTGAAGGTTATTTAGGTTGTTGAGAAAGAGAACTATATATATTTTGATAAGAGTAATTGTAATGGCAGCAAGATCAATGATTGAGATTTGAGGGAAATTTTGAACCACATTCTATGAAATAGAGTTAACTCTATGGCAAAGAGTTCTATCATGTACATTACCATTCTTTTCAACTATATTTGTAGAAAAAGGTTTCCTAGGTTATTGAACAACATAGCTTTCCATACTTTGATAGGAGTGATTTGTAATGGTTGCAACATCAACAACTAATATTTGAGGGAAATATGGGACCACATTCTATGAAATAGAGTTAATTATGTGGTAAAGAGTTATTTCTTGTAAATATCTTCAACTATAATTTGAGAAAAAGGTTACATATGATGTTGAGCAACTTTATTGTTTTTCATATGTTGCTTATATAGATGACATAGATTTTCAATAACTATTTCATGATTATCTTATGTTTGAGGGAAACTCACGATTTCATTTTACGGTTTGGAGTATCCAAGTGTTCTCATTGTTTGAGTTAAAGATCTGGGGTAGGGATGCATGAACTATATAAGAATGAGAAGTGTGTACCAAAGGTATACAAGGAACTATGAGTAATGATGTGCCCACTAGAGATAGACCCAGAGTTTTAGGGTGAGGGAGAGTGTCTTAGGAGGTATACAAAGGCTTAGACCGGATACAAGCCAATGCTCCCAACAACATGCAATGAGAAATTGAAATGACATTTGAGCTCAAATTCAGATTGAGTTACCATGAACCTTGAAATTATCTGATAAATTTGAAGGTGAGAGGCGACCCAATAAGCTACATCCCCAAAGCTTCCTTTGCTTGGTTTTGGTATGGTCAGCGAGCTTTAATCATCATGACCCTTTCCTATGACCAACCCAAGTAGTGTGCTAAGATCAAGCATGGAAGATTAATTCTAGAGGATGATTTAAGGGGGACGCTAGGTCAGGAATACCTTAACCCTCCCCTGGAAGTAAGAACAAAGAAACAATAATACCTGGCATGATGAGGAGAAAATTAGTAGGTTTGTATTTCTCTGATAGCTTATAATGAAAATGGCTTGAAATCACGTGTGAATTTCCTTGCTTAATCCTGCATTCTGTGATTCCCATCATAGTCCAAATCACTATTGATTGTATGATGCATTCCATTTATGACAAATCTTCTCTCACTTAATTTGGTCGTGTGGCACAATCTTGGTTGCAAGTTCTAAGAATGTGTGAGGCAGGGCTACCATGCCTCCTCTTGCTACGACTTGGATTGATGGTGACGACATGCCTCCCACCCTGACTTGTATTATCATTCTAACACCTTATAATAACACCTTATGTAGGGGTTGTTTCTACTTATCTTAATTACATATTATTGCTCAATATTCATTACCTACTACTAGTTAGTATTTATCATCTATTATGCTCAATATTTATTCCATTCTACTACTAAGCATTGTTGAGATAATTTTTTGGTGCGCAATTATAAGGTTTATGAATCACATGTCCCAAGATTTCCTGACTTGTCATATACCTTACAAGACTCTAAGGGAGAATGCATCAAACTGTGTTAACCAGTTTCACACATATGCCATCATAAAGTCATCATTTATTGTTAGTCATGACCTGCATACAAAGATACTGAATATGCTAACATAATTATTAAAAATTAAAAGTTATGTCCTATCAAATAAGGGGCTTGCCTTATCTTCATCCATATTATTTCCTATGGTTATAATCATTTTACCCATGTCTTTTATGATGGTGTGGTTCCCGAGGCTGATATGCAACCCCAATTTTATCCTTCTCCTCCCAAATTTGAACAAATTTATTATTTTATATCATCAATACCTCTATTTGGATGAATCTTGCTACACTCTTGTTCAATTCTTTGAATTTTAGAAAACATCTTCAAAACAATTCTAATTCTAGCATGGTGAGCACAAAATACAATCTTGAACATTAAGAACAAGTTTAGTTGTAATTGGAAACATATTGTTGACTACTTATGAGTCAGTTAAATAATATAAAACTCATTTATAATGAAGAATTAACTATTAAAGTGTGTACATTTTCACCATTTCTCTATTCATGGGATATTTCTTTATAACATTATGTTGTCTACAAGATAAGGTTGGTTGAATGTTTATAATATGCTCATCCAACTTTTCTTCTCGTCCTTTTCTTGGTTCTATCAACTCCTAATTGTTAAAACAAAGAAATCTTAAGAAAATAATGGTGATATAGAAATAGAACTTCTAATAAAGTTGTATAACTTATTAGGAGCAAGTTTGGTGACATTGCATAAAACTTAAAAATGCTAAAGATATCATTCCCTTCCTATTTTTTTATTTCATTCTTAACCACATGTATAGATTTTTTATGGCATATACACTAAATACACAAATCATTTTCCATTGGATAAACATTTTTATTACAGACCATGACTTTGAAACAAATTCATTTCCACTACTACTCCATTTCCATCTAGATCTCAATTCATGAAAGCCTATTTAATTGTTTCATTAAGTTCTCCTCATGTTCAAGATTAGTAGCATGTGCTAAAACCTATTTATATCATTCATTTTCGTTGCTCTTTCCAAGGCCTATATACGACATCCATTGTCTTCTAGTAACTCAAATAATATCTCACATAACCATCCATCTCGATCATAATATAAACAAGAACAAATACTAATGACTCCACTTCTAGGCCTTTTTCATATGGTTCAACCATGAAGGAAGCATATAACTTTACGTACTTCACTCTAACTCCATTTGTGAAACCGTTAGTTAACCCATATCTATATCCTCAACTTCTTTTCTCCAATTTTTCATTTCCTTAGAAAATGATATTGGATTAACCCCCTTTAGTACACCAGGAGAGTCAATGTGCTTCAAACATTGCGGTACACAATGACTCATGCTTGATTAAGTAAATATCAAATCCAAGTTCCTAAGCATAAAATTATTATGTATATATTACACAATAACTGATTGAATTTTATCAAGTACTCCGTTTATGTGCTCAAAAACATCATCAATTTTATATTCTTCACTTAATGTTTTTACTCATAAAGTACCCAACTCAAACAATAATGTCACTTTCACCTACATTTGGAAGTGAATTTCTAAAGAACTATCTATTAATTTCCTTAATTTTTTCCTTCCACTCATTTAGTTTGTGGTAATACCCTCTTCACTACTTCTTAAGACCCAATAAGGATGTCCTTACGTAGTTTTTTTATCATTCTAGTAGCATGCATATTTTGATCTATTCGACACCCTTCAACTATTTCTATTAAATATTACATCTATATAATTTTATTCATATAGGTGCATTTCTATCCATTTGTTCATGAAATGTTGTTGTTTCAAATATTTTATGACTTTCAGTTACAAACAATTTCTCAAGAGATATATATTTCAATTGCTTCCCACTAAGTAGTACTACACTTTCATTCCTTCAATAGTAATTGGAGTTAAAGGTTGCCTAGGATGTTGAGCAAAACAACATTTTGTGCAATGATTAGAGTGATCTTTTATAGCATCAACATCAACAATTGATCTGTGAGGAAAAAGTGTGGCCTCATTCTATAAAAAAAAATTGATTCTATGGTATATACTCTAGATTTATATTTTGTACATTATCGTCCCCTTCAACTATAATTGCAGATAAAGGTTTCCTAGGTTGTTAAGCAACACAACCTTATATGCTTTGACAAGAGTGATTTGTAATGGTTGTAGCATCAACCATTGATATTTGAAGGAAATTTGGGACCACATTGTATGAAACAAAGTTAATTCTATGGTAAAGAGTTCTATCATATACATTACCATTCCCTTCAACCATAAATGAAAGTGAAGGTTATTTAGGTTGTTGAGGAACACAACTATCTATACTTTGATAAGAGTAATTGTAATGGTAGCATGATCAATGATTGTGATTTAAGGGAAATTTTGAACCACATTCTATGAAACAAAGTTAACTCTATGTTAGAAATTGTAGCAATAAAAAGGCTCAATTTTGACTTGTGCCTTAGTCAAATTGAGTAATTTGATTTTCCACATCAACAAGGTGACTTGGATTGTAGTTAATTTGAGTGACATGGCCTTGTCTACTCACTGGGTCTTCACTGGGGAGCAATATTATACCACGTGCATTCATATTGGGGGATATATATTGAGGAAAAAATGACATAATATATTGAGCATATAATAGGGGGTAAAGGGTTTTTATATTGGCAAGTATAAAAAACAAAGCTCAAAGTTAATGAAAAAATATAAAGGGGTATAAAAAATGTTAATGAAAAAATTGATACCTACAATATCTAATGAAAGTAGGGTTTTTTTAAATTGAGAAGGTGTATTGGGTTCATATTAGTAGAGGGTTAAATAATGGGATTTTTAGAGGTATTTTCCAATATGTCATCAAATTAAGGGTATTTTTTAGTATGCCACGAACGCACGTGCTATGTTAGAGGTTTATTGAGTGAAACCCCCATGTGTCTACTAGTTTACTCAGTAAATTCGAGTTATAGGCTAGAAGTAGAGTTGTGCATGTAGTGATTGCTAAGATTTAACAATATATTTGACTTATTATTAGTTGAACTTAGTTAACTGAGCTCTAGTCACTAGCTGAGTCAGTTGAAGGTCAATTGAGTAATAGAACTATTGTTAACTCAATGATCTCTCAATTAACTAGTCAATCAACTAAAAATAGACACAATCATGCATGGAATTCGAATTTCCTAGTTGAGGTGGAGGGAAAGGCATGTTTGTATTTATATTTGTATACCGTAGAGTGTACTGTGTGGATTGCGCAAGGAAATAGGAGGTTGGTTGAGACTTGAATTGGCTAAGTGTTGGCCAAAGAAGGTCAGGAAGCAAGAGAACAAGATTGCAGTGTAGGGTGTGCTTCAAAGTTGAAGCAAGAACTTGTGATTGTTTCTCTTTTCATGTAAATTAATGCAAAGTAGTGGAGGGGTTTTTCCTAGTTGAATTACCTTGTAAAATCATTGTGATCCTTGTTTTTTTATGGTTGCATGTTATTTCATGTGTTTCTATCATGTGTTTTCCTTTCTGTAGAATAGTAGAAGAAATTTGTGTCTCTTGATTCAATTCGATTCCATTAGCAGTAGAAAATGTTTTGCAATTTCTACCTAGTATCAGAGCCACAAAAGACTACATAGAAACCTTGTTCCTGATCTTCTCTCAGAGAAATTTCAAATAATTGATTTGTGGTGCAGGAATTTCTTTAGTGTAGGAGGACAATGCGAGTTTCTAGGAGGGAGAAAATAGATTTCCCACAGGGAGATTGACACTTAAAGGGAATCTAGTTTCAGAGGGAGCATCCCTATGGAAGCTAGTACTTCATGTTGGAAAATGTAACTATGTTCGGTCTTCAATAATGTACTTGATTCGTCGTGTAACGTACTTGTCAAAAGAATAAATAAAATTATTATTATTATTATTATTATTATTATTTATTAAAGCATGGGTTTCATGCTTGGGTCACCTTGTTTTAGTTCAAAGTCCCCATTGTGTACTTCTAGGATTTATTCTGAGTCTATAGATTTATTGTACATTTAAAGACACCCTTCTTGGTCTTTTGAATCATGTAAAAAGGTTAAGTATTAAGTCAAATATTAATTATGGAACCTCCACACCATGTCGGCCTAAGGACCCTATTCGACCCCACAAGAAGCCTATAAAAAGAAGGTCATTGAATTCATTTGGAGCATCATTCTCTCATCAAGTTCAAATTCTCTTATAGCTAGGAAGAAGTGCGAAAATCTCTTATTGCTGGGTAGAAGTGCGAAGTTCTGTTGTAGTTGGGAAAAGGTGTGAAGTATGCTGCTGGGAAGCCGAAATGAATGCGAGTTTGGGGAAGTATAAGGAGACAAGGAAAACAGAAATTTTGGTGTCTCTCTCTCTCTCTATTTCATGCCCTAGATTAGGAGATCGAAGTATTCCAAGTTTCACTATTGCCGGAAGCTGCCAGTTGTCGTAAGTTGCTGCATAGTCGAAGTTGCTGGGAAGAGGTCGAAATTTTGGGAGGCTGACTTTGTGTGGAGGGAAGGTCTAGTCTTGGTCTAGGGTGAAAAGTCTCAAAGAATACTATTGAAAGGAATAATTATCTTGACTGAGTTTTCCCCTTGAGGGGGATTTTTCCCTGGCATGTGCCTACATCTGGTGTCTATCGTCTTATGTGTTGTTGCTTTTGGTAATGGCTTGATGAACTAAAGAAAGAAGATATAAAGAATGGTAATAATAAGAAACATCACAAGTAATTATCAATATCAAGAAAATATTTATTGCCTTTTTTATTTTCTAACATGGTATCAGAGCTTTGGTGAAGAGGAAAGAAAAAGGCAGTCTCAGGCACTTGATCCATAGGTACTATCTCAGGGAAGGAGTCTATTATATTCAAGGAAGATGTCTAACTCAATCAAGGGTGATAACAAACTTGCAGGAGCATATAACTTTAGATCTTGGAAGAAGAGGATTGACCTAATCCTCGAGAAGAACAAGGTGTTGGATTTGGTAAAAGGAAATGTAAAGAAGCCTACAGAAGAAGCCAGTGATGTTGATAAAGCAAAATTCAGGGATTTAGAATTGGTGGCTATGACTCTGATGGTAGAAGGGATAAAATACAATCTTGTCCCATTCATAGCTAAGATCGATCATGCTCAGGAGATGTATGAAGCCTTGTCAAAGTTGTTCACTATTAAGAACATTGGTCAAGTAGCAAGTTTGAAGAATGATTTGAAGACTACGAAGATGACTAAAGAAGATAATGTGGTAACCTTCTTTTTGAAGATAGCTAGACTGATGATCTCTTAGCCATCGATGAGATTGTTACGGACAAAGAACTAATGATCACTTCTCTATTAGGATTTCCACCCTCTTGGTGTGCATTTATTGCAGGTCTCAATAGTTGGAAGGTAGATCCAACTTTTGAATAATTATGGACCACCTATAGTCAAGAAGAATTAAGGATCTCAATGGTTGTCAATCCTGATGGAGTGTCAAATGCTTATGTTGCTCATCATAAAAGAAAGAGATTGAAGGGACCGAGGAAGAAAGTTGACATGTCCAAGATAGAATGCTATCAATGTCATAAGAAGGGTCACTACAAAAGTGACTATCCTTAGAGTCCAAAGAATAAGAGAGAGGAAGAGATAAAGCCAACCTTGATATAGAAGGAGACTCAAAGAAAGTCAATCCTGAAGAATCTGACATTAGGGACTTACACTATTAAGTCTTTTGCTTATAGTTTTACATATCTTGTTTTATATGTTTTAGAATTTATAGGTTTTTAACATATTTTGGAAAAGACATTTTTGTATTGTTTTAAGTTTGTAGGTTTCCCTCAAGCTTTGGAGGGAGCCCCCAACAACTCCCAAATATAAGTATCTCATGTCTTTTTAGTTTTGGGTTCATGTACTCATTTAGTTTTGATTATATTAAATACTAATCACCTTTCTCCCTCTATTGTCTTGATTAGGAAAAACATCTGCAAGAAGGAGGATCTCTCAAGACAAGGTTAGTCAAGAAACAAAGGTATGCTTTAAATGCAGTGATTGAAAGGATTATTAATTTGATGATCTATTACTATTTTTGTTATGATTAGTTGTATTGAATCATAGTGATTCTTGTTTGGGTGATTCATATATTGATAAATCTACCCACCCCATTCATATTCTTAATTAAGTATGTAGAACCCTAGACAAGTTCTGGATAACCCTAACTGAAGGGTATGCTATTGTGAATGTCTGAAAAACCTGAACTGCTTAGGGTGATTTTGAAATACTAGTTGAAATTTTATTGATATAACATGTTTGGGATTTTGGTATGATGAGGAAAACATAACTTGTTAGGGTCGAATTGATAAAGTCTAAAATCCCAAACCTTTGAAGTTTTGGTTATGTTGGGTTAGCTATGTTTCCACATTGGAACCCTAGCTCATTAGGGTTGGGTGGAATAGGTGAACAAGACCGTTATATTGTCTTAGGAATGCTTTCCTTGATATGTGTGTGTTTTTAAACTCTAGTGTAATCAAGATGGTTGTGTGTGTAACTCTTATTGATATTTGTGAAGTTGGGTTTGACTAAACACATGATATGAAATATATTTGCATGATGAAGTCTAGGCATGTATAGATGTGTCCTCTTGTTTGAATCCCTAACTTGGTCTAGGTCAGATGTATTAATGTTGTTGGACATATGATATGCTTATGTATGATATGCATGAACTCCTAAATACATGGGTTGACCTAGTCATTGATGGTGATAAGTTTTAGGATTTAATGGAAGTCCTTGTCTGTGATTCAAGGATGATGATATCTAGAAATCTAGGGTGTTATAGCTAAACCCTACTAAAGTTAAAATTGTCTAGTATGTGTGACATAACAATTTGAAATATATTAAGTGATTGTTGAAAATGAAAATCTAAGGTTTCTACAGTTAAAATCCTAGCAGTGACATTGTCTAGTGTGAAATGTAACAATCTGAGATCTATGTATTCAATGATTGTTGAGATTATGGAATTATAGGGTTTTGGAGTTAAACCTTAGTCAAAATAAAAACTCTAAAATATGATGATTTGGGATTTGTGTAAGATTGTTGAAAATGGAATTCTATGGTTTTGGAGTTGAATCTTAGTTAAAGTAGAAATCTCATATGAATATTGACTATATGATAATTTGAGATTTGTGAAGAGATTGTTGAAATTTGAATTTTTGGTTGAGTCTAATGATTGCTTGGAAATCTAGGGTTTGAAACTAACCCTAGTGGTAGCTGGTCATGTTAGTGTCTAATTGAGGGTGTTGGGTTGTGTTATATTCTTTCCACGTAGTTAACAGGGGGTTTGAAGGGCACCTATAACCCCACTTTATGGTATTGGACGCGATGGTTTTTGGTCCATGGTATTGGATGCTTCAGCATGTATAAATATGTATTGTAACATTGAAAGGAACATAATGAAAAATCAAGCTGGTAGTCCCGGTTTTGGGATCCAGGGGAAAATCTGTGTATATGTGTTTTATGTGTTATGATCTCGCATGGTTTATTTTCTGTGTTTTAGAATTCGTATGCAGGTAATTTCTGTACGGAGTTAAAACCTATATTTGGTATCAGAGTTGTTTTGGCTTCAAGGGGATGCCTCTGTTGCTGAGGGGTTTCGCTCGAGCCTGTGGTAGACCCTGTTCAGTGGGACATCTACGAGATCGATTCTGATGGGGAAAGAAGATGGCGAGTAGTGGAAAGATAGAGATCTAGAAATTTAATGGTCAAAGTTTTGAGTTCTGGAAACTCAAGATGGAGGATCTGTTGGTGGATAAAGACCAGTGGATCGCGGTAGATCCGGGTACTAAACCAATGGGAGTGTCCGATGAAGAATGGAAGAAGTTGGATCGGAAGGCAAAGAGCACAATACGATTGTGTGTCTCAGATTCAGTATTGCTGAATGTATCAGGGGAAGCTATGATGAAGGCTTTGTGGGACAAGTTAGGGACTTTGTACCAATCTAAGTCTCTGGTGAATAAACTGTTCCTACGGAAAAATCTGTATAACCTAAGGATGAAAGACGGAGACTCGGTGATAGAGCATTTGAATGCATTTAATACTGTGGTAAGTCAGTTAGCATCTGTTGATATTAAAATTTCAGATGAAGATAAGTGCATCAGTTTGTTGTGTTCTCTACCAGATTCGTGGGATAGTCTGGTTATTGCAATAGGTAGTAATGCAACTGCCTTGCATTTTGATGAAATAGTCTCATCCTTGCTGACGGAGGAGATGAGACGGAAAAATATGGAGAGCCAAAATGGTGATGCCTTGTCTATACGAGGGCAGACCCAGAACAGAAACAAAAATAAGTCATCGAGTGGGAGATCTAAATCTCCAGGAAAACCTGTAAAGGTGGTGTGCTGGAAATGTGGAAAGGAAGGGCACTACAAAAGGGACTGTAAATCTAAAGCTCCTGACAAAGGAAAGGGATCTGATGAGGCTCCTTTTGCAGAGGCGAAAACCACCTCAGATGAAGGTAGGGATGTGTACTTGTCTTCTTCAAGTACACATGTAGATCATGAGGCATGGTTGATTGACTCAGGTGCATCCTTTCACTTCACTCCGCATAGAGAGTGGTTCTGTGAGTATGAGAAATATGATGGTGGTGACGTCTTCTTGGGGGATGACAGGAAGGCTAGAATCGTTGGTCGCGGAAAATTAAAGTTGAAGTTGCAAGGTGGAAGGATTAGAACGCTTCCAGGTGTTCTACATATTCCTGCATTAGCCAAAAATCTGATTTCTGTTAGCAAGTTGGATGATGCAGGTGTAAAAATAGTGTTCGAGAAGGATACCTGCAAGATGGTTCAGGGAGCACTGGTATTGATGCGGGGAGTTCGGATTGGAACTCTGTACAAGCTGCAAGGTAGCACTGTTATTGATGGGTGCAATAGTTATGTGGTTCCTGAAAGTGGAGCAAAAAATCTAGTGGTCTCTAGAGAGAAGACCATGCTGTGGCATCAAAGGCTTGGACATATTGGAGAAAAGGGCCTTCGGATACTTCATGGTAAAGGTATGGTAGAAGGTATGAGTAATAGCTCTCTGGATTTTGATTTCTGTGAAAATTGTGTATATGGGAAGAAGAATCGGGTGAGTTTCCCCTCTGGTAGTAAGAGGGCGAAACAGATATTAGAACTTGTGCATAGTGATGTGTTTGGACCTGTGAAGGTTCCATCACTGGGTAAGTCTGTACACTATGTATCATTTATAGATGACTTCTCAAGGAATACATGGATATATTTCCTTAAGAAGAAATCTGAAGTCTTTGACAGGTTTAAATAATTTAAGGCTCTGGTCGAAAACCAGACAGAGAAGAAGATAAAGGTGTTGAGGACAGATAACGATGGAGAGTTTTGCAGTAAGGAATTTGAAGAATTCTGTAAGAAGTGTGGTATAGCATGGCAGAAGACTACTCCATATACACCTCAGCAGAAGGAGTTGCAGAAAGAATGAATAAGACGTTGATGGAAAGGGCAAGAAGCATGTTCAGTGGTGCCAGGTTAGGATAGGAATTCTGGGTAGAGGCGGTGGATACTGCATGTTCCCTGGTCAACAGGTCACCTTCATCAGCGTTGGAGGATAAGACTCCACAAGAGGTATGGACTGGTAAGAAACCCTCTCTTTCATATCTGAGGGTATTCGAATGTGATGCATATGTACATGTTCCAAAGGAGAAACGAACCAAGTTGGATAGTAAATCTGAAAAGTGCATCTTTATTGGGTGTAAGGATGGTTTAAAGGGTTATAAGCTTTGGAACCCAGTCACACGGAAGGTTGTGTACAGCCGAGATGTGGTGTTCAGAGAGGTGAAATATGTTATTAAACATGAATTCCAACGAAAGGAACCTGAGAAGATAGAGTTTGAGCTAAAGGAGGAAGAATCGGACTCTATAGCAGAGGAGGAATCAGAAGATGAAGAGCCACAAACTCCGGCTGTGAGAAGATCAGTTCGAGAAAGAAGGCAGCCTGAAAGGTATAGTCCATCTGCTTTCTGTTCAAATTTTGCTTTATCTATTACTGACGATGATCCCAGAACTGTGAAGGAAGCAGTAGATTCAGAGGATGGAAAACTCTAGAAAGAGGCCATGGTTGATGAAATGGCATCTTTGCACAAAAATGAGGCTTGGGATCTGGTGGAGTTGCCGGCTGGAAGGAAACCCATTGGCAGCAAATGGGTGTTCAAAAATAAGACAAATGCAGAAGGAAAAGTGGAGAAATATAAAGCTCGGTTGGTAGCAAAAAGGTTATTCCCAGGTGCCGGGAATTGATTTTGGTGATATTTTTTCTCCTGTTGCCAAGGTAACTTCTATTAGATTACTTTTATCTGTTGTTGTTGCTTTTGATTTTGAGGTAGAACAGATAGATGTGAAGACAACATTTCTTCATGGGGATCTGGAAGAGGAAATCTACATGAAGCAACCTGAAGGCTTTGCAGCGAAGGGTAAGAAAGAACTGGTATGCAAGTTAAAGAAGTCTTTGTATGGGTTAAAACAGTCACCAAGGATGTGGTATTAGAAATTTGATACATTTATACGGGGACTTGGCTTCACCAGAAGCAAAGCAGATCACTGTGTATATTTTAAATTAATTGGTGACTGTGTTATTTATCTGGTCTTGTATGTGGATGATATGTTGCTAGTTGGAAATGACAAAGAAAGTATCCAGGATTTGAAGACCCAATTGTTCTCCAAATTCGACATGAAATATCTTGGTGCTGCAAACTATATTTTGGGCATGGAAATTAAAAGAGATTGGGCAAAGAGGAAGCTCTGGTTAAACCAGAGGAAGTATGTCGAGACAATACTGCAAAGGTTTATTATGCAGGATAGTAAACTGGTGAAGGTTCCTATTCCTGTAGGGCGAGGTTATCTGCTGAACAATGTCCCAAGACACAAGAAGAGGAAGAGGACATGTCCCGTATTCCATATGCAAGTGCATTCGGTAGCCTGATGTATGCAATCGTCTGTACGAGACCAGACATTGCACATGCAGTGGGAGTATTGAGCAGGTTTATGTCAAAACCAGGAAAGGAGCATTGGACAGCAGTGAAGCAGGTTTTCAGCTATTTGCGTGGCACTAGTGATTATGGTCTGTGCTACCAAGGAAGACCAGGATTGGACAGAGTGTTATATATTCGTGGCTTTGTTGATGCAGACTGGGCTGGAGATCTGGATCAGAGAAGATCTACAAGTGGGTACGTGTTTAACCTATTTGGAGGTGCAGTTAGTTGGATGAGAAAGAAATAATCTGTAGTGGCACTATCAACTACAGAGGCAGAATACATGGCAGCCACTCATGCAAGCAAGGAAGTAGTTTGGTTGCAGAGATTGTGTTCAAGTATGGGGTTAGTACAGGAAGCTATAAGGATAGACTGTGACAGCCAAAGTGCAATTTTCTTGGCAAAGAACCCTGCATATCATTCAAATACAAAGCACATTGATGTTCAGTATCACTTTGTGAGGGATATGATAGAAGAAAAAAAGGTGTTGTTGGACACTTTGAAGAATACTACAGATGCATTGACAAAATCTGTGAGCTCTGAGAAGTTCTCTTGGTGTAGAGAGACAATGGGCATTTCAAGGCTGGGAAAATGACTAAGGTCTCTTGTGGCCCCCTGTGGAAAGAAAACAACAAGTGGGAGAATGTTGGGTTGTGTTATATTCTTTCCACGTAGTTAACAGGGGGCTTGAAGGGCACCCGTAACCCCACTTTATGGGGTCCGGGGCAGCGCCCCGAAAAATTATGGTATTGGACGCGATGGTTTTTGGTCCATGGTATTGGACGCGATGGTTTTTGGTCCATGGTATTGGATGCTTCAGGATGTATAAATATGTATTGTAACATTGAAAGGAACATAATGAAAAATCAAGCTGGTAGTCCCGGTTTTGGGATCCAGGGTAAAATCTATGTGTATATGTGTTTTATGTGTTATGATCTCGCATTGTTTATTTTCTGTGTTTTAGAATTCGTATGCAGGTAATTTCTGTACGGGGTTAAAACCTACAGAGGGTTGATTAAAAATCTAGGGGTTTGAACTAACCCTAGTGGAAACTGGTCACGTTAATGACTATGTTATGATTGATTTTGATTGATTCTTTTCTATAAAATCTAGGATTTATATGATCCCTAGTGAGAAGTCTAACATATGTATTTTGAAAGGTTGTTAGATTCTTCGTAGATATATATTTGTGTGAATTGTTTCTAGGGTTTTCTATATGTTGAAGGAATGTATGCCATAGCTTTCGAAGGAACATTGAAACCCTGGATGGAATGAAATATGTTATAAAGTAGTCTAAGGTTTATGATAAGTCCCTAGCAAGATGTTGAAGAGTATATGTCTCTTGTTTATAATTAAGTCTAGGTATCTGATGTGAATAAAGTTGAAATTCTTCTGTGTTTTTAATATAGCTAACAACATGCTTCTATATTTTTGGTTTTACTTGCTATTTAAGTTGTGTAGGTACAAAATCTTCAACTTGGCGAAGATGCTCATTGATTTGATAAGCATAATGAGGATGACGATAACTTTGATGAAATGACTGGAAGCCACGAAAGATTCTTCGATGTTGAAAAGGAAGAAGCTAATCTCCCAAAGGAAGCATGAATAGAAGAGATCTCCCTAAGATTAAGAGGGAGTCCGGATGAAGAGGTGCTTCCTGGTTGAGAGGGAGGGCATAGCTTGGTTTTGATTGAAAGAATGTATTTCAGAGGATATGTTGTTGGATGAGAAGTAGGAAGGAAAGGATATAATTGAGGAATCTCCTGTCAAAGATTCGGTTGATAGTCCTACTATGAAAATTGAGAAGCAACATCAAGTTGTTTGAAAGACCCCGGAGGTTTGTATTTGATTATGTGCATGTGAAAGTATATTATTAATAGGGGTTGTGTTTGAACAGGTGAATCTCTTGAAGGATTTGATAGCATGTTGGTTACCAATCAGTTTGATTGGGATAGATTGGTCATTCTTGATTTGCTGGATCAAGGGGATGTTGAGGCTTTGTGAGTGAAGAATTGTCTAGGAAGACATTTGGTTGACACTTTATGTTGATGTCTGAGTCCTGAAGTTGAAAAGGTGGTGTTGATCAAAGAAATATGTTTAGGATACACACCTGGATTTTTGAGTTTATGGTTAGCAAGTAAGCCTGAGGGTACCTAAAGTGGCTGAAAGCTTGAGTCCATATTAGTCCCACCTGGATAGATTACCTTGGTCAGGAATCTAGTCCATGGCATTGCGGTGCCTAGACTGTTGAGTGATTGTTTGGATAGATTGCCCTGATCAAGAATTTGGTCCATGGCATTGCAATGCCTAAAGTTATTCATGGTTCATATAGTTTGAGATCTTCCATTGTATTTGTACATTATGAATACCTCCCTAGTTAAGAGGGAGTGTTGGAAAATGTAACTATGTTCATGTAACAACCCTAGTAAAAAGTCCATGTAATAAAATTTAAAAACAATAACCATGGTTGATGGGACACTTATTCCAAGTTGAATGTTCAACAAGACATCCTAGGGGGTGTTCATTTGGTTGTTTATGGCTAAGGAAATTGGCAAAGGTAATGGCTAAGGCTTTGGAAAGGAAAAATGGCATTTTTGGCACATTTATTTATGAAAATAATGGAAACTAGGAGAAAAGGGAGGTGAAAGGTCACATGTTGCATGTGAGGAAGAAATTGAAGGAAAATAATGGAAAATGAAGAAAATAGAGGCCTCATTCATAAAAAGGATTTTGAGGATCATTTGGTAACCTTTTTTCAGTTGAGTTTTTGAGCTCTCTCATTAGTCTCTCTCTCTCTCTCTCTCTCACTCTTGGACACTTAGAGTTTCTTGGAGCACTTTGGCATTGGAGCAAGAAAGGCAAGGAAGGCAAGAGGAAGAAAATATCAAGAAGGGAAAGGTAGGATCAAGCAGCCACATTACGCTTCATTGTAGGTATCGACTTGCATGTGTATTTTACTTGCTAGATTTGGCATGCATGGTATTGCATGTGGCTCTTTTCTATCATGGCATGGGTTTTTCCAGGTGTGACAATGTTCTTCAGCCTAGCCTTGCATTCATGATAGTTTTGATGAGATGGGTTTCTCATATTCGGTTAATGTGGGATGGTTGGATGGATTTGAAATTGAGTGGGTGGATCTCCGAACTGAAAAACACATGGCGTAGTGATCCTTGAACCAGATTGTGGATCACAGTAAAGCCACTAGCCTAGTAACCCCTGAACCAAACTGTGGGTTGTGGTAAAGCCAGGATTGTGTGCCTCGGTGGGCATAGGAATCCTTGCCGATGAATGGCGGGATATACAGTAAAGCCAAGAGGTGGATCTCTCTTCGTTGGGCTTAGTAGTCCTGGGATGGGATATACGGTAAAGCCTAGAGAGTGTGTCTCGGTGTAGGGCCTAGTGATCCCTGGATCAGACTGTGGACTATGGTAAAGCTTGAGAGACTAGGAGGCACTCAAATTCCTCACGCTGTAGGTGGAGAACTTTGGTGGCATCCATGCTTAATTGGTGTTTTTGGCGTGTTCTATGTGTCCCACATTCATGCTTGGAATATGGCGAGGGGGTGATTAGCTAAAGAGAGACTTGGCTCAGCCAATCTACAGCTGAGTGGAATGTGGTAGTCCCATCTCCGTTTGGTTTATTGCATTCATTAATGAGAAATTCATTCCCTTGATTTTCATGTGTAAATGTACTGATGTATATGTGGATTTTATGGTTGATATGTTTATGATATTTATGTCCCTATTATGTTGGTTATATGTATGTTTTATGACAGTATCTATGTATGGCTCTCAGCATGTTTTTAGTTTTAAATGAATGGATAATGTATCTATGGCATAATAGATAATAATGCAGCAAATGACATGAGGGAACAATGGTTCATAATGATTCTCAGATAAGTATGAGATCCTTGCACTAATTATGTTGTTTACACTTGTAGGTTACATGTTGATGATATGTTTAACGAAATGCATGTCATGGCTAGAAGGGATCTGGTTAAGGTCTTGTTCAACTTATTGCTTTGGCATCATTGTTTTCTTGTTCTTTTAATGATGTTAAGCTATCACTCCATTCTGGGTAGTGACCTGGGCTCTGGGCCTCAAAAAGTGGCTTAAATCCAGGGGTCGTTGGCACAAAACTGGAAAATTGGGTCCCTGGACACTGGCACATAAGCTCGTGAAAGAAAATTTGGGATTCTAGACGTTGTCATGCCTATAGCATGAGAGAAACTAAGGCCTAATATGATAAAAAATTCAGTAGGAACCAAGGGCATGCTATCTGAAGTGTTGAATTGGTTTATGTGGGTCCTAAAGCTGATGTTGGATGACTGTGTGTGATGTTTTCGTTGATTCCACTTCCTTAAGGTCACATAGGAGGTAGAATCCAATCATAGTAGCCTCTCGTGACATGTTTACCTTGGTTGGCTAGTTACTTGGGTAGATGTGGGAGGAGGGTGTTACAGAGTGGTATCAGAGCATGGTTCACCCCTCGGACTGGATGGGTAGTGTGTGTTGGTCATGCATGCATGTCAGTTGCATGTGTGTCTCTTACACTTTCATTCCTTATGCTTGTTACATTTGGTTGATGATTGATTATGGTTGAAGTAAGGTTGTTAAGAAGAATTTGATGTTGAATCTCTTGAATGCATCGTCATGATTATATGACTAGTTACATATTTTTATATGTCACTTACATGTTGATTTTATGTTGCCTACTTACATCCTTGTATGTTAGGCTACATTCTTGTAGATTTGATTACATGTATCAGTCTTGTAGGTTGATTACAAGAATTGATCGCTTATGTTCGACTACATGCGTTTATGCGTATGTGTAGTTGATTAGGCATTGCTTATGCATGTTGTTGGTTGCATGTGGAAATGTGTACAATGGAGTAATGGTTGTTGTCATGCATGAGGTCATAGCATGCATTGTTGATATGGCCTTGCATTGATGACTGGACCCTAACTAGAACAATGTTTATGTGTTGATACATTTATTTATGTATGTCTATGTGTTGTTATGTTTATGTTATACATGTATCACGCTGATTTGTTGATCTAGCAGATGAGGCATCCTCCCCAAATTATGCTAAGGTACGTTGATTTATTGTGATTTGGTTTATCTGACATATTATGCATTGCATGAAAAAGATCAAATGGCTAGCAAGGTGATAGACTACATAGAATCTCCCTATGCATCAGATGAGCAGCGTATTGCATGCACACTTCTTGTTTGGCAGAAACATTGAGGAGCTTGAAGGAAGAGATACGGAGTTGTAAGGTAGATAATGACTGAATCATATAGGCACAAGAGAAGAAAGCAGAGGTTAATTCAATACTTCTTCAGAGTTTGTCAGACTTGTAGCGACAAGGGTCGCTTTAGATCAACCATGGACAGGAGGATGGAACTAATGGGGCATATCGCAGTAGGTCTCCTGGTAGACACAGGTCAGATAGATCTGATACGTTGAGAGATGGCAGGTTGTTGGACACTTCGGATAAAAGGGGTGATGAGCACAGGTACTATTCTAGTTCTAGTTCTAATAGACATCATGATCGTCATCGATATCATCCTTACAGGAGGAGTGATAGGGGATACTTGCCAGATGAAATCAAGAAAGAAAAACCACTTACTTTTGATTGATATATTAAGAATTCGGAAGATGCAAAGCTTGGATACTTGGGATGAACAAATTCTTTGAGTTGCATGAGTACACAGATAACATGAAGGCCAGAATAATTATCTTCAGCTTGAAAGATAAAGCAGACATTTGGTGGGAAGATGTTAAGCGGGTCGGAGTCATCAGGACATATGACTTGAGTTGGTGGGAGTTCAAGAGGCTTTTCAGGAAGAAATACTTGTCAGAGAGGTACTACGATGGTAAGGCAAAATAATTATATGAGCTAAAGATGGGTTCAATGACAGATAAAGAGTACGCGACCAAGTTTTTGGAGCTATTGAGGTATGTATCGTATCTTACAAATGAGAAGGCTAAAGTTCAAAGGTTTTCCAGTGGTTTTCCATTAGAATTTAGAGATCGAATTGAGTATGATGAGCCTCGGTCACTTGAGGAAGTCATTGGGAAATTGAAGCATTTCTATGAACATTCAAAGCGTAAGAATGAATTTCAGCAAGGATGGAAGGGAAAAGACAAAGGTATAGGTAAATGGCAGCCTAAGAGAACAAGGCCTCAAAATGTAGATGGGAAAGAAAATATGGCACCACAAAAGAATTTTAATGCAAGTAGATAGGGACACAGGTCACAACAGCAGCAACATAGAGGTGAGGGCACTGGTCAGTTGGAGTGTTGGACATGTGGTGAGGAACACCTTAGGATAGATTGTCTGTAGAATCAGGGTGGTAGACCTAAGATATACAATGCACAGGAGGCGCAAACTGTTGGTGATGTTGGCTAGAGTATTCCTTGTATTTATGCAGCAGTGGACAATATATAGGCAGAACGCTAGATATCTATCATTGAGATGGATGGTAAGATTTATGATCAAGTTATTTCTATTTTGATTGACCCTAGATCTAATTATAGCTATGTTAGTCCTGACTTGGTGGATAAGTGTGGTTTGAGTAAAGAATTGCATGCAAAGTCTTGGTTAGTGCAGTTGGCTACAGGTACAAAGAAGCGAGTTCATCATTGGGTAAGAGCTTGTGCATTTGATTTGAATGGTATGCCTACCACAACACATCTAAATGTATTACCGTTGGGATCATACAATATGTTGTTGGGCATGGATTGGTTGTATCTTCATAGAACCAAGGTAGACTGTTATGACAAAGCCATTGAGTGTGTGGATGGCAATCGGGAACCAAGGGTCGTGCAAGGTAAGAAGAAATCCACATCAGTTAGGATGGTGAAAACTATGCAAGAAAAGTGTAGTCGCAGGAAAGGGTGTGTGTTATTTGCAGTACACATTTCTAGTGATAAGGGCAAGGAAGTTGAGGATGCAAATGTGTTGAGCATGTACTCAATTTTGCAGTAGTTTCAGGAAGTATTTCCTTATGACATTACAGAGTTTCCACCTCACCATTGAGTTAGTGCCAGGGGTAGCTCCAGCATCAAAATCATCTTACAATATAAGCACACCTAACTTGGTCGAGTTAAAATTGCAGTTGAAGGAAATGTTGGACAAGGGATACATTAGGCCAAGTGTATCACCTTGGGGTGCACCAATATTGTTTGTGAAGAAGAAAGATGGAACTCTCAGATTATGCATTGACTACAGGCAGTTGAAAAAAGTGACCATCAAGAACAGGTACCCTTTGTCGAGGATTGATGACTTGTTCAATCAATTGAAGGGAGAAACAGTGTTCTTGAAGATTGACCTGAGATCTAGATACCATCAGGTATGCATCAAAGAGGAGGACATTTACAAGACTGTGTTTCAGACCAGGTATGGGCATTATGAGTTTGTTGTAGTTCCATTTGGCTTAACTAATGCTCCAACTACATTTATGTTCTTTATGAATAGTGTGTTGTGTCTGTATTTGGATAAGTTTGTTATTGTGTTTGTTGATGATATCTTGGTATATTCTAAAAATGAGGAAGAGCATGTCGAGCATTTAGCAGCAATGTTGAGGTTTTTGAGAGAGCATCAACTGTATGTTAAGCTCAGCAAGTGCAATTTCTTTCAAAATGAGGTACACTAATTGGGGCATGTTGTCTCCAAGGAGGGCATTGTAGTAGATCCAGAAAAGATAATAGTCATCATGGGATGGGTAGCTCCTAAGAGTGTGGATGAGGTGAGATCTTTCATGGGTTTGGAAGCATATTATCGGAGATTCATCATGAAACTCTCTTAGATTACTTATCCTATTAAATCATTGTAGAGGAAAGGTAAGAAGTTCGAATGGACATAGGAGTGCGAGGCTAGCTTTGAGTAGCTTAAGCAATTGTTGACACATGCACTAGTGCTACAAATTGCAGATCCGAACAAGGAGTTTGTAGTATGTGTAGATGCTTGCAAGAGAGGACTTGGTGGAGTCCTTATGCAAGATGGACAGGTGGTATGCTATGATTCTTGGAAACTAAACAAGCATGAATAGAACTACCCGACACATGATCTTGAGTTAGCAGCGATCATACATGCATTGAAGACGTGGAGACATTATCTTCTTGACAAGAGTTTTGTACTTATGAGTGATCATATTGGGTTGAGATATTTTTTTGACCAATCGAATCTGAACGCCAGGCAAGCTAGATGGTTGGCCACAATTAGTGAGTTTGACTTCGAGATCAACTACATCAAAGGAAAGGAAAACAGGGTGGCAGATGCTCTCAGCAAGCGGGTACATGTAAATCACTTGGCAGCTATGAGCTCCTATGGGACAGACTTATAGGATATGATCTTGCAAGCAGGTCCGCAAGATGTGAGGTATATGGAGATTGTGCACAAGTTGCAGCAGGGTGTTGGTACAAGTACATGTGATATTAAAGGTATAGGTACAGGTGCAGGTACATGTACATGTAGTGGTATAGGTACATGTGGCAGTACATGTACAGGCATAGGTGTAGGTGCACAGGGTATGGATTATTGTCTTACAATGAATGGATTGGTCAAATTCAGAGACAAGATATATGTGTCAGATAGCAACGAGCTCGAGAAGGTGATCTTGAGAGAGTTTCATTCGAAACCTTATTCATGTCACCCGAGTTATCAGAAGACATTGATTGCACTGAAGAAATTTTATTATTGGTCAAATCTAAAGAGGGATGTAATAGAGTTTGTGGCTAGGTGTTTTGATTTTTAGCGAGTGAAGGCAGAGTGCAAACATCCATGTGGACTGCTACAGCCGATTATGATTCCAGAATGGAAATGGGAATTCATTTCCATGGACTTCATCACAGGGTTTCTGAAGACAGGGAGACAACATGATTCCATCATGGTTTTTGTGGACAGGTTGACAATGGTTGCGCACTTCATTCCAGTGAAGTCTACATTCTCAGCTAGCAATGTAGCACAGGTATTCATTAGAGATATGGTTATATTGCATGGTGTTCCAAAGAAGATTGTGTCAGACAAGGATGCAAAGTTCACTTCCAATTTTTGGAGGGAGTTATTTGTAGGTTTGGGCACAGAGTTGGCCTTCAGTACAGTTTATCATCTGCATACAGATGGACATACAGAGAGGGTCAATAGGATATTGGAGGACATGTTGAGGATGTATGTGATGCATTAGCAGTAGAAGTGGGAAGAGTAACACCCCTTGGTAGAGTTATTATACAACAACAGTTATCAGGAGTCATTGAGGATGAGTCCTTTTGAGGCATTGTATGGGAAGAGTTGTAATACTCCTATCAGTTGGAGTGATCGAACCAAATATGTTGGTAGACAAGGAACATGAAATGTAGGTGATCAAGAAGAATCTAAAGGCAACACAGGATAGGCAGAAGATTTATGCAGATCCAAACAAGTTTTTCAGGAGTTCCAAGTCAAGGAACATGTTTACTTGTGCATCAAACCGAAGAAGAGCTCCTTGCGGATTGGATCTTGTGCCAACATGGCACCATGGTTTTGTGGACCCTTCAATATCATTGAGAGGATTGGGCCAGTAGCCTATCGAATTGCACTGCCTCCGACAATGAAATTCCATGATGTTTTCCATGTGTCATTACTTAAGAAGTATATTAAAGATGTTGATAATGTGATTGACTAGTCTGTATTGCAGGTGGAACTAGATGGAGAATTCCAACCAAAGCATCAGTGTATATTGCAGAAAAAGGTGCTCATGCTCCAAAACCGAGAATTTGATCAAGTTAAAGTGCAATGCAAGCACTTTGGGCTCGATGAAGCTACATGGGAGATGGTGGATCAGATGTGGGCTATGTATCCTTCCTTGTTTGCGGTTGAGGCAAAACAACTTTGATATGGTGTTTTGGTATATGCTTTGATACCAGTTTTGGTATATGTTTTGATATGATGTTCTAGTATGTGTTTTGGTACATGTTTTTGGTATATATTTTGGTGATATTGCTATATGTACATATGTATATGGATGTAAATACCGCCATGAGCTATGTTATAAAGCTCCACTAAGTGGTATGGATGTCATGTCATTATGATTATGTTGTCATGTTACTATGTTATCATGTGGTTATGTTTTCATGATGTTATGATATCATGTGGGTTGGCACTTAACAGGATGATCATTGTAAATACCATAATGAGCTATGTTATAAAGCTCTAGTATGCGGTATGTTGTCATGATGTTTTTCTTTTGAGCAGGTCTTTCATTGTAAATATTGCATCAAGCTATGCTATAAAGCTCCATGAGCAATATGTCTTCTTTCAACGAGTTACTAAGGTATATGTGTGGTTGAACACCGAGGATGGTGTCCCCTAAGGGGGAGGATTCTGTAACATCCCTGGTGAAAATTCCATGTAATAAAAGTTAAAAAAAAAAAAAAAAAAAAATAACCATGGTTGATGGGACACTTATTTCAAGCTAAATGTTGAGCAAGACATCCTAGGGGGTGTTCATTTAGTTGTTTATGGCTAAGGAAATTGGCAAAGGCAATGACTAAGGCTTTGGAAAGGCAAAATGGCATTTTTGGCACATTTATTTATGAAAATAATGGAAATTAGGAGAAAAGGGAGGTGAAAGGTTATAGGTTGCATGTGAGGAGGAAATTGAAGGAAAATAATGGAAAATGGAGAAAATAGAGGCCTTATTCATAAAAAGCCACTGGATCTGTTGGTAACCTTTTCTCAGTTGAGTTTTGGAGCTCTCTCATTATCCTCTCTCTCTCCCTCTCCCTCACTCTTGGACACTTAGAGTTTCTTGGAGCACTTTGGCATTGGAGCAAGAAAGGCAAAGAAGGCAAGAGGAAGCAAAGATCAAGCAGGGAAAGGTAGGATCAAGTAGCTACAACAGGCTTCATTGCAGGTATCGACTTGCATGTGTATTTTCCTTGCTAGATTTGGCATGCATGGTATTGCATGTGGTTCTTTTCTACCATGGCATGGGTTTTTCCAGGTGTGACAATGTTCTTCAGCCTAGCCTTTCCATTTCCTGATAGCTTTGATGAGATGGGTTTCTCATATTTGGTTAATGTGGGATGATCGGATGGATTCAAAGATAAGTGGGGTGGATCTCCGAACTAACAAACACATGGCCTAGTGGTCCTTGAACCATACTGTGAATCACAGTAAAGCCATTGGCCTAATAACCCTTGAAACAGACTGTGGGTTGCGGTAAATCGAGGATTACATGCCTCGGTTGGCCTAGGAATCCTTGCCGGTGAATGGCGAGATATATGGTAAAGCCAAGAGGTGAATCTCTCTCCGTTTGACCTAGTAGTCACCGAATGGGATGTATGGTAAAGCCTAGAGAGTGTGTCTCGGTGTAGGTCCTAGTGATCCCTGGATTGGACAGTGGATTACGGTAAATCCTGAGAGACTAGGAGGCACTCAAATTCCTCACGATGTAGGTGGATAACTCTGGTGGAATCCATGCTTATTTGGTGTGTTCTATGAGTCCCACATTTATGATTGGAATATGGCAGGGGGTAATTGGCTTAAGAGAGACTTGGCTCAGCCAATCTACAGTCGGGTGGAACGTGGTAGTCCCATCTCCAGTTGGTTTATTGCATTCATTAATGAAAAATTCATTCCCTTGATTTTCATGTGTAAATGTACTGATGTATATGTGGATTTTATGGTTGATATGTTTATGATATTTCTATCCCTATTATGTTAGTTATATGTATGTTTTATGATAGCAGTTATGTATGGCTCCCAGCATGTTTTTACTTGTAAATGAATGGATAATGTATCTATGGCCTAATAGGTGATAATGAAACAAATGAAATGAGGGAACAATGGTTCATAGCGATTTTCAGATAAGTATGAGATCCCTACACTTAATTCTGTTGTTTACACCTGCAGGTACATGTTGATGTTATGTTTTACGAAATGCTTGTCATGGCTAGTAGGGGTATGGTTAAGGTATTATTCAACTCATTTCTTTGACATCATTGGTTTCCTATTCTTTTACTGATCTTAAGCTATCACTCTATTCTAGGTAGTGACCTGGGCTCTAGGCCTGAAAAAGTGGCTTAAATCCCAAGGTCACTGGCACAAAACTGACAAATTGGGTCCCTAGACGTTGGCACATAAGCCTTTGAGAGCAACTTTGGGTTTCTGGATGTTGTCATGCCTATAGCATGAGAGCGATTGAGGCCTAAGACGTTCAAAAGTTCAATAGGACCCAAGGGCAAGTTGCCTAAAGTGTTGGATGGTTTTTGTGGGTCCTGAAGCTAATTTTGGATGATTGTGTGTGATGTTTCCATCGATTCCACTTCCTTAAGGTCACATAGGAGGTCGAACCCAATCATAGTAGCCTCTTGTCACATGTTTACCCCAGTTGGCTAGTTGTTTGGGTAGATGTGGGAAGAGGGTGTTACAGTTCGGTCTCCAATAATGTACTTGAGTCATCATGTAATGTACTTGTCAAAATAATAACGAAAATGATTTTTATTATTATTATTGTGACTTATTAAAGCATGGGTTTGATGCTCGGGTCACCTTGTTTTAGGTCAAAGTCCCCATTTTGGACTTCTAGGATTTATTCTAAGTCTATAGAGTTATTGTACATTTAAAGAGACGCTTCTTGGGCTTTTGAATCATGTAAAAATGTTAAGTATTGAGTCAAATATGAATGATGGAACCTCCACACCATATTGGCCTAAGATAAGATCAAGTCGGCTTAAGGACCCTATTAGACCCCACAAGAATCCTATAGAGGGAAGTTCATCGAATTCATTTGGAGCATCATTCTCTCATCAGTTCGAATTCTCTTGTAGCTAGGAAGGAGTGCGAAAATCTCTTGTTGTTGGGCAGAAGTGTGAAGTTCTCTTGTAGCTGGGAAAAGGTGTGAAGCTTGTTGTCAGGAAGCCAAAGTGAATGCGAGTTTGGGGAAGTCTCTCTCTCCCTATTTCGTGCCCTAGATTGGGAGATCGAAGTCTTCCAAGTTTCACTATTGTCGGAAGTTTCTAGTTATGTTAAGTTGTTGCATAGTCGAAGTTACTGGGAAGAGGTAGAAATTCTGGGAGGCTGACTTGGTGTGGAGGGAAGGTCTGGTCTTGGTCTAGGGTGAAGAGTCTCAAAGAATAATATTGGAAGTAATAATTATCTTGACAGGGTTTTCCCCTCGAGGGGAGTGTTTCCCTAGCACGTGCCTATATCTGGTGTCTATTTTTTTATGCGTTGTTGCTTTTGGTAATTGCTTGATGAACTAAAGAAATAAGATATAAAGAATGGTAATAATAAGAAACATCAGAAGTAATTATCAAGATCAAGAAAATATTTACTGCCTTTCTGATTTTCTAACACTTCAAGATATGGGGAGATCAGACTCATTATTGTAGTAATTACAACAACAATGCAGAAGAAATAGTAGAGTAGTAACAACAACAATATGAGTAGACCAGATTTCGCCATGCATGCAACTATACCTCCAGAAGTGAGGTGGGGCGATGTAGAGCCTTAGTCCTAGAGTTGCAAAGATTTGGACAGGGTCCATAGGAGAGCAATAGTAGTTGCAGTATACTCTTCTTATGGATCATTACCCTTGCTACAAGGGCCCATAATATTCAGTAGAAGAAGGATCAATGTTAGTTAATGTAGTTAAATCTTAGGCGACAGTTGTAGACTAGTTAGAATCAGATGTTGAGGAGCAAAAAGCAATATTGATAGTTGTGTAGGAGGCACAATGCATAATCAACAACAATGCAGTTTTCCCAGTAGACATTGCAAAGACTAATAATAGTCAGGGACTCAGAGACAATTGCAGTGTAGAGACATAGTTGATTCAGTATTTTGGATGCTTCTCAGTTGCAGTTGTTACAATAGAAACAACAATAGTGAGAGGTAGTGCTACAATGCATTCCACATGAGGTGGATTGGGGTTGTGCAAAGCCCATTTCTTGCTAATTGGGAATGTTAGAAATTGTAGCAATAAAAAGGCTCAATTTTGACTTGTGCCTTAGTCAAATTGAGTAATTCGATTTTCCACATCAACAAGATGACTTGGATTGCAGTTAACTTGTGTGACCTGGCCTTGTCTACTAGTTTACTTAATAAATATGAGACATATGTTAGAAGTAGAGTTGTGCATGTAGTGATTGCTATGATTTAGCAATCTAGTTGAGTTATTATTAGTTGAACTTAGTTAACTAAGCTCTAGTCATTAGTTGAGTCAGTTGAAGGACAATTGAGTAATATAACTGTTGTTAACTCAGTGATCTCTCAGTTAACTAGTCAATCAACTAAAAATACACACAGACACACATGTAATTCAAATTGCCTAGTTGAGGTGGAGGAAAAGGCATGTTTGTATTTATATTTGTATACTGTTGCGTGTACAATGTTTTTGCACTGAGAAAGTGATCAATTCATCAAGCTATTGCGCAAGGAAATAGGGAATTTCTCCTATTTTTTAGGGGTTAATTCCTCTAGGATTGTGCAAGGAAATAGGAGGTTGGTTGTTAGGTCCCTATAATACTAGTGATTCCCCCATTAATATTGTCATTGTATCCCTTATTGTTATTGTTGTGCCCCTATTGTCTCCATATTGTTATTATTGTGCCCCATAGAATCCCACTATTGTTATTTTTGTGCCTTTATATTATTATTGTTAAGTCGGATTTGGTTATATTGTGACCCCTTAGACTCCTATATATAGAAAGGAGGTTTTGTCATTTGAATCATCCAATAATTGTTCATTTGTGTAATGTAAAGGAGGTTTCCACCTCGAAGAGGCTTATTTCTAAGGCGTTCATATATCTTCTCTATCTTTTTGTGAGTTGGTTTCATAACATTTAGTATCAGAGCTTTGCATTCTAAGGTTTCGCTGCTCCAAACAGGTCATCGTGGCACTTTCGCTATAAATTTTTGTCTGTGACGTTTCAGAAGCTAAAAGAAAACCATTGAGCCAATATCATTCTAAACTTCGAGTCTAAATTTCAGATCTTGTCTCGCTATATTGTCGGAGATATAATCTGAGGAAGTTAGGGTTTTTGCAGATCCCTGAATTACATTCCAAACAGGTGACCTTGGGAAAATCATCATAACTTTCACTCTGAGCATCAGACTGAATTTTCGTAAGAAGTTACAGAAAGAGGATGGATTGTATTTTTTTGGGTGTCATTTTCAGAACCTAAGGGTGAAATAGTGACCCGCGACACGTAGTAAAAGTTCGCGCTACTGAACCAGTCTATAGTCAAGTCATCGTGGGAGATTTGGCATAACTCTTCATTGAGAATCCAATCTTGATCAAACTTGCGGGGTCAGAAAGATTACTTAGAGGGTTACCGTAGGAAGAAATTTCAGACCTTGGAGATCTAAAATTACAAAGATACATCAAATTCAACATCGAGCTCCTACAACCCGGATGCGGGTGCTTCTACTTGCCATTAACTATGCTACCTGCCACGACACCTGCGGCGATGACGGATGGCAGACGCATGTACTCGGAGGTCTGCGAAGGCGGTTATAAGTTAATGCTCAAGGCGGATGAGCGCTGTATGGATCAGAGCCGAGGGGACTGTGCATTCATGACGAGCATGGCAGCTCTGAACTCGATGAGGAACCGGTTTATGGCGATGCGCCCTCCTCCCGCGATGGTAATTGTCTCCGTTCTATTTATTGTTATTTCTGGGCCAACTCAGAGCCAGAATTCCTCTGTAAATGCTTGTGTTGTGAGGTGTGTCACTCTTGTTGCCGATTTTCAAGGGGACGAAAGGCTGTTTGGGTCTCTGTTATTCACCATGCCGCGAAGCAGAGGCATTCCGAGAAGAGGAGGGAGGTCTGGCACTCGTGTCGGCCCTGACCTTGAGAATCTGCACCCTGTTTCCCCTATGGCTTCTGTACCCCCCTCTTCCCCTAGCTCGGAGCAGGAGAGCCTTGTCCCGCAAGGTACTTATCAGACATTCCGTCTCAGGTTCCCGAGCAGGCTCATTAGACCAGAGGTGGTGGTTAATCTCTCTGTGTACATTTCTGAGGAAGAGCCCGGCGATCCCAGCTCAACCTCTCATGCTTCCGCAAGCCCTCAGGACAGTGACATTCTCCTGGGGGATATGAATGGATTAGTGTACAGAGCACACCGCATTGAGGAAGGCCAGGGTCAGGGTATCCCGGTTCAGAATGCCCCGGTTCGGGAGGTTCCAGCTCAGGAGGCATCGGTTCAAGAAATCCTTCCGCCTTCGAATTATGCTATGAAGAGGGACGCGCGTAACGACCGCCCGCAACCTGGCTTGGGAGAGCCGATTCTGGACGAGGAGGGCTTCGTCATTTGGCTTGACTCGCCCAGCCCGGGAAAGGAGATGCAGTCAGCGTCGTCCAGCTAGGTGCAGTAAAATTCGATGGGTGCTTTTGCCAAAGATTTTGAAATGGTCTCGATGTTTATGATGCGTCTTCATTCTGTCTGTCTCAGTCTAATGTCTCAGTCTTTCTACTTCAGTCTGTTACAGTTTATTGCAGTCAGCTTTATCTGTGTTAGAGTCAATGATGTCAAAAGGTTTTGCCTACAAATTATCACTGTTAGTTTTGTCAGTACAAGTCCAGGTAGTCAGATGGTTAGGAAAGATCAGAATCATGGAAGGTTTTCTGTAAATCAGAATCAACGGATAGACAGTATGGTCCAGTTTTTACTGTTTGAGGACTGGCCTCGGCCTCCTCGGAAGGTCTAACTCCTGTACATATTTTTATTTTCTTTAATATAGAACTAGCCTTTACTTAGAAAAAAAAAAAAACATCGAGCTCCTACAAAGTGAAAATAAGTTGTGTAGTTTTTTTTTAATTTTTGCATAAGCTTGGTTTGAAAAATTAGTTTGAAGGAATTCAAAGGGCATAGTGAAGCATTATTATCGGTAATTGATGCCCCGAAGAAAGAAAATGGAAACACCTAGTAAGAAACCTGAAAGCTTTAGCATGACTCATGAAAAAGAGGAAGAAATGCAACATGACATATCAAAATAACGAGACCAAGTGCAACAAATTTCACTCGCACAAAAAGTAACAGAGGCTAAGATGGATGGTTTAAAGAAAGACGTACAAGCTAAGATGGATGGTTTAAAGAAAGGCGTAAAAGCTAAGATGAATGATGTGGAAGCTAAGATGGACGACGTGAAAGCTAAGATGGATGGCGTGGAAGCTAAGATGGATGATTTAAAGAAAGGCATGGAAGATTTGAAGACATATTTGACAAAGTTTCTACAAGAAATGCTTACTAATGGCGAAAGGGTAGTAAAGGAAACTCATGATGAGAACAAACAAATGTTAATCATGATTTCATAGACTCTAATGTTGAATCGAAGAACTGCCATGTTCCAAAGATCGATATATGGAAATTTGATGGCAAGGATCCCAGAAAATGGATACTACAGATGGAGCAATTTTTCGATCTCCATAATGTGAAAAACACACAAAAGGTACGCATTGCAACTTTATATTTGGAACCAAATCAGTTTGTATGGTATCGATGGCTTTGCTCTCGTAAACAAATTGTCACTTGGGCTATTTTTATAGATGAAATGATAGCACATTATGAGGATACAAAAAACAACACTTTTTTTAGCCAATTGATAAATCTCAAACAAAAGGGTTCAATGATGGAGCACATTGAGGACTTCCAAAAATTGAATATAAGGGTAAAAGATATTCCAGAGGAGCATAGGATTGATGTGTTCATAGGGACTTTAAAAGATAACATCCAACATGAGGTTCACCTTTGGGAACCAGATTCATTGGAGAAGGCATTCAAGTTGGCAAGAAAAATGGAAAGCAAAATTATGGCAACAAGGAAGCCTACCACTCACAATCATAAATATGGAAGTGTTGTTGCCCCTAGCCATCCACAACCTACAAGGTTGACACCACAACAATTGGAAGAAAAAAGAGAAAAAGGGCTTTGTTACAGTTGTGATAGCAAATACACTAAAGGTCATAAGTGTGCCGAGAAGAAATTATTTTACATAGATTGTGAAGAGGAGGAAGAAAAGGAACAAGAAATGTCAGAAGAAAAGGATATACACCATGAACAAACCCTAGAAAAGGAAGAAATGAATCCGACCATATCTTG
This sequence comes from Pinus tabuliformis, assembly GCA_031772625.1. Taxonomy (NCBI): domain Eukaryota; kingdom Viridiplantae; phylum Streptophyta; class Pinopsida; order Pinales; family Pinaceae; genus Pinus; species Pinus tabuliformis. Next base: position 272,836,749 of record CM062811.1, read on the forward strand.
TAATGCATTGGTTGGAATTACCACTGCTCAAACTATCAAGATAAAAGGGCATATCAAGAAGAAAAAGGTAATAGTGTTGATTGATTCAGGAAGTACCCATAATTTTATTCATTGTAAGATAGCCAAGGAATTGAATTGCTTCCTATATCCAGCACCAGAGTTTCAAGTGATGGTTGCAAGTGGAGGAACCATAAATTGCTCAGGAAAGTGCCATAATATCAAGCTATCCATGGGAGAATATGTATTGAATAGCCCAATGCTTTCCATTCCAATGGGTGGTGCTGATGTTGTACTAGGAGTCCAGTGGCTACAATCCTTGGGTACAATAGATTTTAATTTTCAAGAACTTTTCATGAAATTCTCTTCAGAAGGAAAGAAAGTTGAATTAAGGGGTATCGCAGGGAAACTGGGAAAGATAATAAGCTCTAATGGAATAACAAGGTTTCTAAAAAAAGAATAATGAGGCATAATTGCACAATTATGTTCACTAGAGGTTCCCACATCGAAATCATCCATTTCTCCAGATCTCCAAAAAGTCTTGGACAATCATTCCAAGGTATTTGAGACTCCCAAAATCCTCCTACCTATTCGTGATCATGATCATGCTATTAATTTGATTCTAGGAAGTGTTCCCCCAAACATCAGGCCTTACAGATATCCCTATGTCCAAAAGAGTGAAATTGAACGTATGGTTGCAGAAATTCTAGAGGCTAGTATAATTCAACCTAGTCAAAGTTCTTTCTCCACTCCAGTAGTATTGGTTCACAAGAAGGATGGATCATGGCGCATGTGTCTAGATTATAGGGAGCTCAACAAGCTCACTATTAAAGATAAATTTCCCATTCCTGTCATTGATGAATTATTGGATGAATTGCATGGATCAATTTACTTCACCAAGTTGGATCTTTGTTCAGGATATCATCAAATCAGAATGAAGACTGAAGACATTCTGAAAACAACATTTAGAACTCATGATGGTCATTATGAATTTTTGGTCATGCCTTTTGGCCTTACTAATGCACCTTCTACATTTCAAGGTTTGATGAATTCCATTTTCAAACCCTTCCTTAGAAAATTTGTGTTAGTATTTTTTGATGATATACTAATCTACAACAAGTCTTGGAAGGATCATGTCCAACATGTTGACATGGTGCTCAAACTATTGGAGGAGAAACAATTATATGCCAAAATCTCCAAATGTTTCTTTGGAGTACAAGAGGTGGAATATCTGGGTCATATTATATCTCATAAAGGTGTTAATGTAGACCATAGCAAAATTAAAACCATTAAGGAATGGAAAATCCCAACATCCATAAAGCATCTATGAGGATTTCTCGGGTTGACAGGGTATTATCGCAAGTTTGTTAAGAATTATGGAATAATAGCAACACCTCTAACAACATTATTGAAGAAAGATGCATTTTCATGGACTCCAGAAGCAATGAAGGCCTTTGAACATCTTAAAGAGGCAATGTGCCAAACACCAGTCTTAGCTACACCGGAGTTCACAAAAACCTTTGTTGTGGAATGTGATGCTTCAGGAAATAGAATTGGTGTTGTTTTAATGCAAGAAGAAAGGCCCATTACTTTCGAAAGTCATCCAATCAAAGGAAAGTATTTACACAAAGCTATTTATGAGAAGGAAATGTTGGCAATACTACATGCACTTAAGAAATTGCGACCCTACCTAATGGGAAGACACTTCAAGGTAAAAATAGATCATGATAGTCTTAAATACTTTTTAGAACAAAGATTATCTTCAGAAGAGCAACAAAAATGGGTCACAAAGATGTTGGGTTATGACTTTGAAATCATCTACAAAAAAGGGAAGCAAAATGTTGTGGCAGTTGCACTCTCAAGAAAGGATGAGGATGTGGAAGCATTTCTTTGTGCCATTTCTATTATCCAACCAAAATGGATAAACGAAGCAAGGGATGAATGGAAGAATGATGAGGAAGTGTGGGCACTCATTCAAAATATACTTAGGGAATTGCACACCTCTCCCTTATGAGGGCACTCAGGATTTCTAAAAACCCACCATAGGGTTAAGAAGGATTTTTTTGGGATGGCCTTAAATCAGATATTCAAAAGCTTGTTGCAGAATGTTTGGTTTGCCAACAAAATAAAGTTGAAACAATTAAGACCCCAGGACTATTACAACTTTTATCCATTCCAAGCCAACGTTGGGAGGAGGTTTTAATGGATTTTATCACAGGTTTACCCAAGTCCAAAGGAAAGAGTGTTATCATGGTGGTAGTTGATAGGCTTACCAAGTATGCACACTTTTGTGCATTATCTCATCCATTTAAAGCAAGTACAATTTCTACTACATTTATGGAAACAATTCAAAAGCTACATGGAAACCCAAAGATTATTGTAAGCGACAGAGATCCCATTTTCACTAGAAATTTTTGGACATAATTATTTTCTTGTCTTGGTACTCAGTTAGCTCATGGCTCATCTTATCATCCTCAATCTGATGGGAAAACTGAGATAATAAACAAATGTTTGGAAGGATATCTTCGTTGCTTTGTATCTGATAAACAGACACAATGGGTCAAATTGTTGCCTCTGGATGAATGGTGGTATAACAATTCCTTCCATACTGCAACAAAAATGACCCCATTTATGGCACTTTATGGATGCCATCCACCATCCATCACATCATATTTAAGAGAAAATTCTAAGATTCAAGCAGTGGAAGATCACATCGAGCATCAACGACAAGTTCTCCAACTCTTAAAGGATAACCTCACCTTGGCATAGAATAGAATGAAACAACAAGTAGTTCAACATCGCAGCGAAAGAAGTTTTGATGTAGGTGATTGGGTATTCTTACGGATACAACCATATAAACAAATGTCCCTCAAGCAAGCTAATAAGGATAATAAATTATCACCAAAGTATTATGGTCCGTAAAAGGTGTTGCAAAAGATAGGTACTATGGCATACAAATTGGAGCTTCCTGTAACTTCCCGAGTGCACCCAGTTTTCCATGTTTCATGCTTAAAGAAGGTTATAAGTGACAAGCTTCCAGTTCAAACAATATTGCCAGAACTTGATGAGGAAGGAAAAATCATATTGGAACCTAAAGTAGTCAAAGAAACAAGAACTCGACAGCTATAAAATCGATCAATTTCAGAGTATCTCATCAAGTGGAAGAACTTACCCATTGAAGGTTCCACATGGGAGGATGAGAATTTTATACAGAAGCATCCAGAACTACTCAAGTGTTGAGGACAACACTTTTTTGAATGAGAGGAGCATGTTAGGTCCCTATAATACTAGTGATTCCCCCATTACTATTGTCGTTGTATCCCTTATTGTTATTGTTGTGCCCCTATTGTCCCCATATTGTTATTATTATGCCCCATAGAATCCCACTATTGTTATTTTTGTACCTTTATATTATTATTTTTAGGTCGGCTTTGATTATATTGTCACCCCTTAGGCTCCTATATATAGAAAGGAGGTTTTGTCATTTGAATCATCCAAGAATTGTTCATTTTTGTAATGTAAAGGAGGTTGCCCCCTCGAAGAGGCTTATTTCTAAGGCGTTCGTCTATCTTTTCTATCTTTTTGTGAGCTGGTTTCATAACATTGGTTGAGGCTTGAATTGGCTAAGTGTTGGCCAGAGAATATAAGGAAGCATGAGAACAAGATTATAGTGCAGGGTGTGCTTTAGAGTTGAAGCAAGACATTGTAATTGTTTCTCTTTTCATCTGAATTAATGCAAAGCAGCGGAGGGGTTTTTCCTAGTTGGGTTTCCCTGTAAAATCATTGTGTTCCTTGTGTTTTGATGGTTGCATGTTATTGCATATGTTTCTATTGTGTGTTTTCCTTTTTGTAGAATAGTAGAAGATTTTTTTGTCTCTTGATTTCATTTCGATTTCATTAGCAGTAGAAAATTTCTTGCAATTTCTACACTCATTACCATTCATTTCAACTATAAATGTAGGGAAAGGTTGCCTATATTATTGAACAATATAGCTTTATAGGAGTGATTTGTAATGGTTGCAACATTAACAACTAATCTTAGAGGGAAATATGAGACCAAATTCTATAAAGTAGAGTTAATTATGTGGTAAAGAGTTATATCTTGTAAATCTCTTCAACTGCAATTAGAGAAAAAAGGATAAATATGATGTTGAGCAACATTAACTTGTTTGTCACATGTTTTTATAGAGGACATAGAGTTTTAATAAATATTGCATGATTGTCTAATGTTTGAGGGAAACTCATGATCTCATTTTATGGTTTGGAGAATTCAGGTGTTCTTGTTATTTGAGTTAAAGATATGGGTATGCTCTAGCAATAAACTTTGCACAGGACATTATTCACTATCCCCATTAATGTGTCTAAACATTTATCTAAGATCTCCTTAAATGTGCCAACTATGTGGACAATGGCATTGTCAATTAGTAATGTGTCATCCTAGCACTAAAAGTGTGGTTCGTTAATTTTACTACTTTAATTGTTAGGATTCTAGGGAGTCTTTCCTTGATTCTTGTTGATTTCAAAGTACCCTTTCTAGTTCCTTTGTTGGTTTGTCGGTCTTGTGCTAACCAATGTAATGAACTATGGATTGCCATTGCATTCTCAACTCTACTTTATAAATTGAGGGGAGAGACCAAATTTTGGTAAGACCTTGATGAGGAAGTTATGTTTTCCCTAGTTAATGGAATTTTCCATACCCATCATTATCACCATCCCTTTCTCTCTTGATTGTGTGTTGGAGGGGATTTCTTTTCTTGGATTAATACAATTATGTCATTGATTTTCCTCCCTGCCATGAGGCCTTGTTTTAATTTGTTCTAGAGAGATGATTGGGTGGAGGAGGGGGCTCTATTGCAAGAATTTTTGTTATGATCTTGTATGAAACATCAAAATAAGAGATTGGCATGACTTTGTTGAAGTTGAATTCCTTTGGGATAAGGATTGGGAATGAGGAGTTAGTTCGTCCTCCTACTCATAGATCAATCGAATACTTTCCAAGATTCTCTATGGGTCTCCCTTGATGATGTGGCGGCATACATAGTATAAATTAGTTGAAAATTTGTCCAAGCCAAGGGTTTCTTCTAGTTCCATCACCAAACAACTTTTTCTATTTCATGATCTATTATTGGAAGCATTAATTGTTTATTAGTGTCAAAGATGAGGTTTGGAATGTTTAATAACATTGACTATACCATCACTATCACACTACCTTCTAAATACAATTTGAAGAAATGATTATGGGTTGCTTCAAGAATCTTTTCAAATTGGGAAACACTTTCCCCAATCACCATCACTATTGCTTCTACATTGTTTCTTATTCATGAAGGTTTGGATTGCTTATGAAAGAATTTAGTGTTCCTATCACATGTTTTTAGTGATAAACTTCAAGACTTTAATCTTGAGTGCTCCTCTCCTCTTTGTGTTTGAATTATTCACTTGCAAATGTTGTGTCTTGCATATATGTTTCCTTTTTATATTCTCATTTCTCCATTGCACACTAAAACTAATGGAACTATTCTTAGCATGTTTCCTTGGGTCTAATTAAGAAAATGATTTGCCAAAATTTGAAGTGTTTCCTTCACCTTTTTTTTCATACCATACAAATGATTAAGATCCACAAAGTGGCATTGTCCAACCAAATTGATTAATTTCCCACACATTTAATTGTTGTAGCCCAATCAGTTTGAATTTGAAAAGAAGCAACCACATTCTTCAACATTAGATTTTATAAGAGAGATGGGTTTATGGTGCTACATTGTGAATGATATGGAAATAGATTGAAGTTGAAGTGTTTTGTCAGAAAGGAGGTCAAGAGAAGAAATCAATCTAGTCACAACAATGTGCCTTGGGCCTAGTTCATTTATCCAAGTATATTTCCCTTTTATAGGTGCTTTGTCAAGATCACATCTCTAATTAGGTCTTCTACACTTTGTGCCTTGGGTCACTAAGTGTTGAAATGTAGCAACAAGAATATTCAAATTTAATTTGTCCTTGAATTAAATTGTGAATTAAAATCGAATTTAGTCTTAATAGCTACTTGGAAATAATTAATTAATTCATTTTAAATTAATTAGTTGGAGAAATTCAAGTTAGAAGTCTTTCTAAGGTCATGCAAGAGTTATCCCTTAAACTAAGGAGATAAGATTGAGTTATATTTGAGTTGTAATTAGTTAACTCAATTTACTGAGTTAAGTCCAGTTAAATTAGTTCCAAACTATTTGAGGAACTAATGGTGAGTTAACAGTCAGTTGATGCATGCATGCACTCAACTAGTGTACTCCAGTTAACTGAAGATTCCCTCATCAAAAACTCATGCATGTCTATTCTAAGAAAGACTCAGTTGAGATTAAAGTCAAGGATAGTGTACTAACAATTGCATGTGTTTTCTTATAAAGAAAACTCATGCATGCAATCAAGAATCATTCCTTGAGGATTGCGTAGTTCTGACAGTGTGTGATATCAGAAGTGTTCGACTTGGTGAGGTGAGAATCATGCCAGAGGAACATTGCAAGGAAATAGGAGCTTGGAGGGCAGAGAGGAAGGCTCGAGAGAAGCCAAGTTTGCCTGTGAGCATCTGTGAGGATTGTACTGAGAGCTGGTTAGCTGTGAGAGCTAAGGCTTTGTATAATTCCTATGTATTTCCACCTTGTATGATAATACAAATAGTAGGGTTTTTAACTGAGGCTTTCCTCAAAGTATTTTCATGTGTCTTGTGTGATTGATTCTTCTTCTTCTGGTTATATTGTTCAGCTCGATCTTTAAGCTTCCACAAATTGATAGTAGAAGTAGGTTATAGTATTCTGCTTTGATTTATATTGCATTATCGGGTTAACCTACACCAGATTTTCTACACTAAGAAATGACACTCCTTTTTAGTTGAGGTGGTTTGCTTGAATGGTTGGGAGGTAGGCCTCACATTGTCCCACCCGAGTTCAAATCTATGAGGAGACTTCTTTGGCATGTTGTGATAAGGTTACAAGAGTAGATACCTGCCATAAGTAGGACCCCTCTCGCAGGTTTGACTTTGGATGCCTCAACCTTTGCTATGTCATGAGTTTCCTACTAAGTGCTCATTTGTGAGCTATTAACACTAGCTTAGGGTTTATAGTCGTAAGCAACCGGATTAAATCTAGACTAGTTACCAATTTTCCTACATGTTATAGAAAAAGAAAAAGAAAATAATACTCCTCCTCTCCTTAAATATTGTTAAGTGCATATATGTTAAACAATCTCATGATCATACTTATGGGAAGCTCTTAAAACACTCTACTTTTTTTTTAAAGAAAAAAACCATGATACTTTCATTAAAAAGAAATAGATACATTATGTGAAGTTGATATCTCATGACTTTGCATCGGGTATTCTTAATCATTAAACTATATTATGTAACACATATAGATAACAATAATTTTCTATCTTTTAGTTGTAATTATAATTTGGTTGATTCCCAAAGTGTTCTAGGGCATTGGGATTTGCTACCAACATTGTTGCCTAGGGTTATTGTCAATTAGATTTCCTACGCTTTCTCGCTTCGTTGCCTAACCTAATTGACCTCCATAGGATTACCTTCATTAACTCGTGGGGCATTTTGACACTTTCACCAAGGCACGGGGAATTATGTGTGGGATCCCTAGGATTTTCTTCCCTTAGCGTCCTTTTCTGCCTTTCCCTTCACTGATTTCCTTTCTACCTCCTTTTTTTTTCGCTTTTCCTTCACTGTTTTTCTTCATGTCTTGGAGGATCTCTCATTGTCATCTTATTCCGTCTCAGTTTCTTGGAGGAATCCGAATTTGAGCTCGTTTAGTGAAAGAGGACAAGGGGAAGAGGGGCCAAAAATGATGGGGAGCTTCTAAATGTGTGGGAGGCGGATCTGGTCCATCACACAAGAAAGGGCAAGGGCGGGAGAAATAAACGAGGAGGGAGGGGACGGATCTTGTTGCATCGCCTTCCAGGAGGGTACGGCGGAAGAACTAGGGCGATGGAGATGGTTTCATTCTCCACTGAACTGCGAGAGGGGAGGCCAGGGGATTAAGAGGTACCAAATCTTTGGAAGTATTATTATATTTATTTATTTAATTCTAAAGTATTGTGTTTTTGTTAGCTACACTCCACCGCAATTTTAATTTTTGAATTGGGCGTACTGTATTAACCATTTAAAATTACAAGTTTAGACAAAATTATGGAAAAAATCCCCAAAAGTTCACTAAATACACCATTGCTTTAGTAATCTTAGCGAGGTAGATGAAAAGCCCAGAACCATATATTCGTTGAGGTCCCATTGAATATGGTTCGCTGCTAAATGTGACATCAGGGTTCTCCTTTTTGGAAGTGGAAATGGAAAGGTATAGTGGTGCCTTGTAAATTGGATTCTTCCAATTGATTAAAACCCATCAGTAGCACCCATGATTCCGTTGATTTGAATGAAAGCCGCAGGGCTGTGCATTGCGATTCCGTTGATTTGAATGAAAGCCGCAGGGCTGTGCATTGCTCATGAAAGGCGATTGCTTTTCGTCTCGGCACAGTAGGAATACCCTCAACCTTTTCATCTAATCTACAACTTTGAGGCAGTCATCTTACGATCTTCTTACTGGTTCCTACAACCAGCAATATGATTCTGTCTGGATGACTGTTACTACTAGTTCTTACCACCACCAATATGATTCGGTCATTCTGTCATGGCCTTGTCTACCTAGGTGTCAATTTTGTTAGGATGGCCAAAAATCAGTGGTAAGTTTTGTTTTTCAAAGAAAATTGACCATAAGTATTGAACCTTAGTGGAAATGGATTAAAAACCATGTATAAATTTAACGGCCCTAACCCAAATTTCCAAAATTTTCACCAAATTTTATAAAAATCATGTCTAATTTTCAATTAAGTAAAATTTAAGCCACTTAAACTGTGCTATCAAGTAATGTCTCTTGGTGCTGCCGATAGTTCTGCACTCCAAATCCCTAGCGCTTCGATCCATTTTACTTAAACTTCCCATTACATGGATGTATTTCTAGGTGTTTTGGAACTCATTGTGTCGAGAGCATATTCTGAGTTTAGTTTGGAAAATCTGGTAGCAAAGTATTAAATAAATAAAATAATAAAGTTATTGAATTTTATTTTTAAATTTAATTAATAATTATATAAGTATTTATATTTATATAATTTATTTTTATTGGTGAGTAAGTTTTTTCGAGTTAAAATATTTTTTAAATATTATATATATATATTTTTTATCAATAAATAAAATTATATATTTTTTTATCAACAAATAATTTATTTTTTTTTCACTTTAAATATATGATTACATTAAAACATTTTTTTAATATTAGTTATCATAAATAACATATCTCTTTTATTTACCAATAATTTTTTCCCCCTTTTCAATTTCTTTCAATTTCTTATATATGTTATAAAATTATTTCAAAAATGGTCATTCATCTCTTTTATTTACCAATAATTTTTTCCCCTTTTCAATTTCTTATATATGTTATAAAATTATTTCAAAAATGGTCATTCATGTTTTATATATGGTTAACATTAATTTTTTTAACTTTTTTCTATTTATAAAAATATATATGATGTTGACTCTGAAATATAATATATATCAATGAAAATGAATATTTAAATATTTTATTTGAAGTTTAAATTAAAATATTTTATTTGAAGTTTAAATTAAATATTTAATGTAAATAAATTAAAATTAAAAGTAAAATAATTAATTATTGATTTTTGTTTTTTATTTTTTTTTGTTTTATGTCATTATATAAAATTGATATAAAATTGTGTTATTTAATATGAATGTTGAAATATTTTATTTATTATTGACAGTAAAATATTGTTTTAATTAATATTTTTTTCAACATCATCTCAACCTTTTGTCATACAGAAAAAACATTACACATCTCATTCATAATAATCTACCATATAAAATAATGCTTTTCACTAAAATTAATAATTGTTTTTGTTTTTTCCATTATGATTGGAGTTTTTTATTTATTGAATTTTTTATTTTAAAAAGTATACTTATCAACTCTAGATTGAGCAAGAAATAAATTACATTTCCCTTATATAAAACTGCAAAAAGCACCTCTCTACTCAATAAAATATAAAAAAGTTTTATTTATGATAAAACAACTAATATTACAATAAACTCTTTTCCAAAACTTTATAAAGAAGAATACTAATACTTACCATATAACACACATTGGCGATATATATATATATATATATATAATATATATTATAATTTAAAAAAAAATCTTAAAAAAATAACATTCACAAAGTTACATTAAATAAATATTTTAATAAAATTAGAAATAAAAATATTATATAATTATATATATATAGCTATATATATAAACAATAATTATAAATTATCTATTTATCTTATCATATAAATTAAAAAAAGATAATTCATATTTTTAACTAGAATGTTTTATTTTATTTTATGTTTAAATTTAGTTAATAAATATAGATACTTTTTCCCATATATATGTTATACATATTAAATTAAAAAAAATCTATATTTAAATTTAGTTAATAAACATAGATATTTTTCCCATATATATGTTATACATATTACTTAAAAAAAAACGGTCTTGTGTATATGTGGCTATACTTTTCCATATATATATATAAACCCTATGTTATACACATTAGTTAAAAAAGAAAGGCCTTGTGTATATGTGGCTATATGTATTGTAACGATTTTATAAAATTAAAAATAAGAATATTTATATGATGGCCATGATGATGATGATTAACTTCCCATGAGGTCTATGGAACCTTAAGAAAATAAATTAGTTGAGACTTTTCAAAATTTGATTTCTATAATCAAATAGAAGGGAGAGGAGCATTCTGAAATCACTATAGTTATCTTGGCAGATGTTTTGGAAATGAGAAAGCATGTGGTGAGGGCTGGACAATCCAATAGAAAGTGCTTTTCATCGTCAATTCTCTTAGTGTCACACAACTGACAGATTCTTTCTTCCCAGGGTGTTTTGGGGATAGACCAATGCCCAATTTCACTTCGAAGCTCGTGGGAGTTAGTTCTTATCTTCACAATGTTCATTTTCTTCTTAGCACTAGTCAAGACAAAGAGATAATTCTGGTTAGCGAGAGTGGGATTGATCACCTCCTTATAGTACCTTAGCTTCCTTTTCCCCTCAAGCTCCTTATCATCCCACAATTTGTCCTTAAATTTGGAAGTGATAGTATTTTTAATATTATCTCTATTCTCCAAGATGATCTCCTCTTTTGCCCTCCAATAATTGAGTCATGCCTATGTGTCCTTGTGCCAACCCCGCTTGAGCTGGAGGTGGGGGTTTTGGCTAGAGTTAGAAGCAATTTTGGGGAACCTCTTGGTTTCCATGTTGTAAAGCTTCTTCTTATACATCAAATAGCGAAACATAGCCATGCTTTCAATGGGGGAAAGGCTAGCTTCAGTCAAAAGGATAGGATAGGGAGTATTACCTTTAATCTTGAGGTTGTAGGTTATAAATTGTTTTTGGATCATCTCGATCTTCCTCCACAATTTTCTAGATTAACCCCAAACTTCACATTTGTATAAAATCACAGGGGTGAGGAGAGTCTCAAAGAAGAAGTGAGGAGAGTCTCAAAGAGGAACTTTTTTTTACTCCAAACCTAGATATTAGTGGTCTAACAATTTTTTCAAGCTCATAATAAGTTTTCCAACTCCCAATAATCATTTTCTCAATGCTATAATTCTAATTGAGTTGATGATTAATGTCAATACCTAAGTATTTGTATGAAGAGACTTTCTCCAAACAATTATTAAATGTGAATTTATAGATAATATAAATAATATTTAAAGAACTAATATAAATCTATCTTAATTTTAAATTTATTAAGTGTCAAGAAAAATCAAATTTTTTGAAATTTTATACCCATTTTTTTTTAAGAAATTTAATTCCTCTCTAGAATTATTAAATCTAAAATTTATTTTAAAATAAAAATTATACCAATCCTACTTTAATAATAAAAAATCTATATCATTTTTTAATATTCATAAAATTTAAAAATATTAAAAATTATATTAATTAATATTTCCAAATCTTGGTTTATGTTAAATAAATTATACCAATCCTACTTTAATAATAAAAAATCTATATCATTTTTTAATATTCATAAAATTTAAAAATATTAAAAATTTTAAGATTTCCAAATCTTGGTTTATGTTAAATAGCCCGTTTATCCTATATTCCCTTTTCTTTTCAAAAGATGGCTTCTTAGACTTCGGGGATGCGTTGGTTCCTTATTTTCTTTTAATAGGCAAAGCTTATATCCCTGCACGTGTCTTTCGAAAAGTTGATTTGCCTTTTTTTCTTTCTCTTAATAGCTAAAGCTTATATTCCTGAATCTTATGAAAAGCTGATTCCGACATTTTGGTTGAAATACTAGTCTAAGAAATTAAAAATACAGACGCGTACAAATCCTTTTCTAAATAATTCCATTGGTATGATCAACTTGTTTTTAATGTGCAAACTTTTTTTGGATCATTTTTTTTTTTTTGGATAAGCCCAGGTGGTTTCAAAGTAATCCATTTTTGGAAAAATGCTTTTAGAACCCAGAAAAGAAAAGGAGAGGAAAGTAAGAAAAGTATTCAATTTTTTTAATAGAAATTGAATAATTAAAAAAAGATTATTGTGTGAGAATAAATAGTAAATGGGGTAGTATATGATTTTATAGATGAAATAAAAGTTAAATAGTATTAAAAATGTATAATTTTAATGGAAATAGTTTTAGTGATTATTGTTATGAAGTGAGATGCTCTTGAGTAAGATTTCAAAGTACTTTGATTTTGTTTTTTTGTCTTGTTTTTTTTATCTGTTGTGTGGTTCACGTAATCCAAAGATCGGAGATCGCTACGTCCACGAATATTTGTACCAAGCAGATCAAGCAGATTCACCCAAAGGGATCACGTCACACATCACTTCCTTCCGGCTCAATCACGAAACCTAACCCAAGGGTGTTGAGAGAATTAAACCTGTGATCACAAAGGTGCTTTAACAACGAGGACTCAACCAATTGAGCTAACCCTCAAAGCTTCCATCAAATCATGTTATTAAAAAAAAGAAAAAAGAAAACCCAAACTCCATATATATAATTAACTTGTTATAGATATCTTATTAAATAAATTTAACATTTATATAATTTACAATGATCAATGTGCTTCCCCTCATAGGGTGTTAGGGATGTTCCTCATTGGTTTGGACACATAGGTATGTTGAAGTTTAATTCTTGGTGGCTCATGACCTCCACTCTTTCCCTTCATGATCATGAAAAATGGTGTGAATGTTATGAGGGTTCTATGCGAGGTGATAGTGAAGGGACAATGTACCCATGGCTCTCTCAATTCACTCTTACTTTAGCTATGTATAGTCATGTTTAATAATGAATTACATAAGAAACACCATGACAAGTATCACTGCCATCATGGCTGAAAGATTGAGTTCATACTCTCAACTCTTGCAAGTATCCCTCAACTTCTAGTTGACTTTGCTGTGTTTTTATTTTTATTTTTGATCCTTAGTCAATTAGTACCCTGGTTTGGTTGGTCTGTGGGTTGTGGCTCACGTTTTCTTTATGTTTGCAGTCAGCGTGGGCCACATTCACTGGGGTGGGTGTCTATTCTTTGATTGTTTTCCTATGCAACAAGTTTGGATCCCTACGTCTAGATTCTTCAAGGTCCCAACACCATCATCTTTGTTGACCACTCTTGTCACTCTTTGGTTTTTCCTCATGCATCTCAAAGACCTCTCTTGCTTCCATTGGTAGTCATTTATCTTGTGTCTACACCTTAGTTCTCATGGTCAGTCCTAACCACCTCGAGTCGAGCAAAATGGGTGTTGACTGCAGTCTAAAATGGCGTAGGCCCTCTCCTCTAGGTGTCTCTCAACATATCCCAAGCTGCAAAGTTGAGAGGGATACCCTTGAGCCGTGCAAAGGTATGTACAATCCACCTCCCTTAATGCTCAAGTAGTTATTGGCAAGCTTATTAATTGCATTAGGTAGATTCACCATCAGACCTTTGTCAATTAGATCATAGCTGAATTCCATGATTGAGCGGAGTATATAGGGTTTCCAAGGTTCAAGGATAAGAAGGTATTCCATGCTATGCAATTTTGCTGGTTAGCTAAAACAATAGTTGTATTTGGAAAGGTAAGGGAAACCTTATCCCAATTCCATCCCTGAGCCTATTGATCATCTTAGGAGGCTTAAGGTCAAATTCATTGTTCTCTATGAAGTGATATTTGGTCTCACTTTCAAAGTTTATGGAATCGGTGCTAGAAAAGAGGAAGAGGTCGATTTCATGGGTTCTACTACTTTAGAGGGCCCTAGTTCTAATCCCATCAACATCAAGGATGTAGATGATTAACAACAACCCTCCGTCATGGAGGGTTGAGAGGCTTCTCTTGTGGTTGACTCTTCCCTTGGCCTTCTTAATAAATTCTTTCTATTCATATCCCGCTTTTATGTTAACACTGATATGCATATGATTAGTTTCTCAACTACTTTTTTTTTAAATTATATATCTACTTTTATATTAACATTATTATGTATATGGTTAATTTGTGTTTTGTTAATCTATTTAAATTGTCTTTTTTTTAATGAACATAACAACACACATTTTAAATCTTTATAAATTTATTTTAACTTTATCAATAATTTTGAAATTAAAATCTAATTTTGACATTTTAACCAATTTTAATCTCTTTAAATTATATTTTTATTTATATAATTTATTTTTCACCAATTTAACAAATAATACAGTAGCTTTTGGGCGCAAGGTGGAGAAAGGGTAAATGGCATGAAAAAAATAGACTTAAATTATTTTGAATAAATAAATAATTTATTTCATTTTAGAAAGCAAATAAAATATTATATATATATAATTTATTGTAATATTAAATAATATATTTAATTTTTTTAAAAGTGGAGAGATGTTAAATAATATAAAAAAAATGTTAGTTAACAATGGTATGAAATTCAGGTTAATGGGAAGTATAAACTATTGGACAAACTTTTATTGTGTTAGTTTGATCAAGGTCTCTTCTTTCTTTGGGATGTCAAAGCTTCAAATCATGATAGACTTGGAAAGTTGGGCTGGATGTTAGATGCAGATCTGAGACTAGCAAGAAGACTTGTAGTAGAATGGAGAGGCTATGTCGGACTAGCAAGAAGACTTGTAGTAGAATGGAGAGGTTCTGTTGGAAGGCTCTGCTCCAACTTCATTAAACTAATTGAAGATTGAGACACTTGTGTTGGTCCAAAAATCCCTTGAGAGAAGATTATAAAGCAAAACTTGGATACAAAGTTTAAGCTAACATTGAATTTCAAGGTGAGAAGACAAAGTGGTGGGAGCATGTGTGGAAATTGCATGTTGCTTTGAAAGCGAAAGTTATGTTGTAGATGGTATTATCAACATGGGACAATGGACATGAAAAGAGATGGGTTGGCCCCAACAAATGCACATTATGTCGACAAGACTTCAAGTTTGTGCATCAACTTTTGTCACTTGCCCCTACTTGACAGAGGTGTGGTTATCAATTGTTAAAATATTCAACCGAAAGGTAGGTTGTAGTTTGTCATGCATAGAAGAATGTATAAAAGCTTGGTTATCTAAGGCATCTTAGTGCATTCCAAGAGAAAAAGACCCCAACAGAACTAGTTGCAAACATGATTGTGAAGCTCTCTCGTGAGCTCAACTATGAACCTGAAAGGTGAAATCCTCGTTGGCCATCTATACCCACTTTGGATTTTGACATTCCCTAGGGCTTCTTTGATGGACTTAGCCAAGGTCATTACTCCAAGTGTAAGATAGGAGTGGTTCTCTATTTAAATGCCTCCCAATTTTTCCACATTTGTTATGCTCTAAGGCATGGCTCAAGCCTCAAACTCAAAAGTTGAGTTCACTAATCTGTGGACGCTATCATACTCCGCAAAAATCTCATTGGGTGCTGAAATTACAAGTCATGTGAGACCCAAAGGTAGTCAACGAGTAGGCCAATGGTAAAAACAAAGTGCAAATTGTGCATCTTTAGTCTTTGTCGAAGTAGATTTGAGAATCAATTCAAGGTTTTGAGTGGATATCTTTTTCTAACATCTATAGAGAATTAAACAAGATAGTTGATAATCTTTCAAAAGAAGCCCTAACACTTATTGATAGCTCATTCACCTCCACCAAATTTTTAGGAGATCAAGGACATGGCATTCCACTTTTAATTTCTCTTTCATCTTTCAATTTTATTTTGGAAATTTAATCTTGGTATAAAGATGATAATTGTCAATGTTTGAACATTTTGAATGATAGAGATTTGTAAAAAACCCTTTAATTTTGTTTATTTTGAATCATGTTATTTTTACAGTTAAATAAACTTTATATTGTACTCAATGTAATCTATCTTTACTCAAATCCCATAAAAATAGAAATATGCATATTCTTGTTATAAAATTAAAATATATATATATATATATTTTAAATTATATAAATAATAATTTTAAAATATAATATAATTTTTAATAACTAATATATGATAAATTCCATAATTATTTTTATTTATTCCATACCTATTTTTATTTCAAATAATATCTGGAATAATCTATATATCATTTGGAATAAATTTGATAAAATCTAATCTAAACAAATTTTAATCCTTTTGATCACATAATATGTGGAATAATCTATATATCATTTGGAATAAATTTGATAAAATCTAAACAAATTTTAATCCTTTTGATCACATTTCATAAAAACTTATGTATTTTCTAATTATGTTTCTTATTATAAATATAATTATTTTAAAAAATAAAATAAAATGTTATAGAATATTTTAAATTATATTAAATAATAAATTTTAAAATATAAATACAAGTTATAATAACAAATATGTCATAAATTTAATATATCTGTTTTTATTTCGAACAATACGCAAAATAATCTATATATTATATATTACAAATTTTCACATCATGAAAATCCTTTCATCATTTGCAAATAAAATGAAATAAAATATTCAATTTTTCATACACATCATCACATTAATTTAAGTAAAATGAAAATCATCTTGTTAAATTATAAACAAAATAGGAATTAGATTTTCCACGAAGTAGAATGAAAACCATCCTATTAAATTATAAACAAAATAAAATCAGAAAAAACGTAAAATAAACTAAAATTATCTCTAATTTATAAACAAAATAAAATAAACTAAAATTATCTATAATTTATAAACAAAACAAAATAAAATTATATATAATTTATAAACAAAATAAAATAAAATTATCCATTATTTACGAGAATAAATGTGTTTCTGTGATTTTTGACATTGCTGTCAGGTTAATCTTACTTCTAAACAAACGGCAAAGAAACATTACATAAAATAAAACTATCCATAGATGTCTTGCTATAATTTTTTTAACATTTTCATATCAGTCTTGTTTATGAAGAATCAGCAAAGAAACATTAAAAGAAATAAAACCATCCATAAATGTCTTGCCGTTAAATTTCTAACATTATCATATTAGTCTACTTTCTGTACAAACAGCAACGAGTCCAGAAAAGAGAACCATTAAAGGTATAGATGGATAATGGATTTTGAAAGAATAAATTATAAAACACCCTCAAAAGTGAATAACAAACATGGCATCCTTTCACATTCTGCTGCTGCTGTTCCAATTTGTCACAATAGCATATACAATAAACTAAATTAAAGCCTTTGAATACTCAGATAGGATGGGTACTATAGATGAGAGGGTTCACTGCTGAGGTTCATAACTTTGGAAATCATAAAGCATGACAGATGTTCAGCGTTGGTGATCAGTACTACATGTTATTACTATAATTCCAGGTATTATGAGTTACTCGATTGTCCAAAGAAACTCCAGCTTCAGCACACTAAGAAACGATATAGAATGCTCAGAGGGGAGGGGTAAAAATATGGCAAAATGGTCAAGATACAAATACTGATCTATTTGCTGCAGACACAGGGGCCATCCCAATGATCCCACTAAAGGGACCTGTAGGATAGCCATTGATTACATTCTCTTCATCATCCTCCTGTATGGAATACACCTAAACATGCCAACATCAATTACCATTTAGTAATATCGAACCTGCAGAAGGACAAGTTAGATCTTCATCTTAGTACCTATATTATACTTCCGATGGACCTCTAACCATTAGAAAACACTAGGCTAGTTTCTTGTTCTTCTCTGGAAAAATATGTAGCGCATGGCCTTTAACTTGTTCGAATGACTAATAAAAAAACTTTCAAAAGACAAAAATGTCCAGAGAGAATAATACATTTTCAGGAACAAATCATCTCCCTAGAGTACATGCTCAGTTAATTCATTAGTCACTTGTTCAGGCCCATGGACAAAGCAAAAATAGGACCAGAGTGGAAGTAAAATTCGAGTATTTATGTATGATGGATTATGTAAATACTAAAAACTGGAAACTGAAACAGTTTGGATTCCTGACTATTGTTTCATCAGACTAGTACCATGTTCAGCTATGTTTAATTAAGTACACAGGGAGATTAAAAATGGCCTAATCTGGGGTATTTTCTGAGATAATGCCAATTTTTTCAATGACTACAGTCAAAATTCATGTTAATGGTGGACTAATCTGGGGTAATTTCTAAACTCCTGCCAAGCTTTTATCAAGTAGAAAAGAGCAAAATAGAGTTCAATACTCAATTAAACAGAAGACTACAGTGAAAATTCATCTAAAAGACATGGTGGAGAGAGAAGTTGGCAAGCATCTGGGTTTTACTGGATGGAAAAATGGGTTTAATTTCTGCATCAGTACCGACAGAAATTGTACAATTTACAAAATACGTACCCGTTTGGCTATTAAAGATAATCTATTGAGTCTTCATTCCTCAAGAACTCTCAGCAAAAAAATTACCAGAAGACTGACAACCCTAACCCATATAGCAAACATATAGATTTTATATCTAAGTGAAAACCAATCTTTCTCCTCAATGCCCATTCTCAGCAAGATTTTGGCATATCGTTGGATAACAGAAATGATCAAGCACAGAGAACAATAGAGTTCAATACTTAAATAAACAGAAGACTACAGTGAAAATTCATCTAAAAGACACGGTGGAGAGAGAAGTTGGCAAGCATCTGGGTTTTACTGGATGGAAAAATGGGTTTAATTTCTGCATCAGTACCGACAGAAACTGTACAATTTACAAAATGCGTACCCGTTTGGTTATTAAAGATAATCTATTGAGTCTTCATTCCTCAAGAACTCTCAGCAAAAAAATTACCAGAAGACTGACAACCCTAACGCATATAGCAAACATATAGATTTTATATCTAAATGAAAACCAATCTTTCTCCTCAATGCCCTTTCTCAGCAAGATTTTGGCATATCGCTGGATAACAGAAATTATCAAGCACACAGAACACATTACCAAACCAACTTGCAAAGGACCAACAAAGTAATTAACTGTCAAACAATTTCGTTGCATATACTTGGAAATACTGCTTACTGTTTTAGAAAAAGGGCATTTTTCATGAATCAATCCAGAAAGAAGCATATGTAATGACTGACCGCGGGAACCATACACAAAGTCAATTATCTGTTTTGTTATACCGGTTCTCTTTACAAAGCTACTGTTAAAAAGTACCCAATTGACAGCCATGATAGCTTGAATATTATATCACCTGTATAATATCTGTCAATATATAGCAAATTTTTTTCTAATGTAATTAAAAAGAGGATCAGGGTGCAAAATAATTTGTATCTTTGCTAAAAAAACAAAAGAAGGGTAAGCCTCCCAACAGGACCGATCCACCTTGGACCACTTACAATATGCAAACCAGGGTCGAAAAACCATCTTCGTCAATTGCTTATTCTATAGGTAGAAGCATAACCATAAGGTAGGAAATAGGCATCGCAAAGCTATACGTGGGAAAGACATGTTTTATTTTAAGGAACAAGCGACAAGGAGTTTTCCTCACAATTTTAGGACAGGTTTGAAACATTCAACTTCGTAGCCGCCTTCAGATGCAATTTCATGTGTTCACAAGGGTTGTGGATATTTTTCTTTTTTACTTCTAATGAAAGAAGCATTCAAACTTTACTCATCAAAAGCAGGGTACCATCTCCAGTCTATTTTGATTTTCTACTTAAATTTGGCAGGGTACTGTGTAATTTTTGGCTGTTACCTTTATGAGTTTGTCTAGTACCATCTACAAAAACTTTCTTTCAGAATGTTTGCAATGCAATGCTCAAGATTATCAGTATTTTAAAATATTTATGAGACAACGTTATTGCATAACCAAATAATGTTTGAACAATTCCAGATGCCATCAAACATATCGCCTTGAATCCCATCCTTTGGCCTCTTACAAGTTCAGCAAGACCACAGTGAGGAATGAGTTCCATTACACATAATTCATACAATATAGCGTCTATCCATACCACTTCTTCCTGGTCTTCTTCAAGGAGTGCATTTGCACTAGATCTTCTTACATCTCGCGTCTTTGATGCAAATCTTCCTCTCACTCGTGGTTGATTGTCCGCCAAACTTTTCCTACATGCATACTACAAAACAAACATGAAATCAATGGATGAAAACTTGAAAACCTGATACTGATAAAGATGCAGAATCAAGCCGAAGCCCAGGGAGAAAGGGGAAAAAACCAGAAATTATCTTTGACAATAAGAGAAGCAAGGTGAAACTCTTAACTCTACCTTGATCTTTTTGTTGAAATTTCTTTCATTGCGTTTCTTCCTATATCTATGGATACGTTCCTTGCGTTCTTCCACAGTGTAATGACCAATTCTGAATTCCTTATCTTCAGAAATTATGCAGTTGGATTCAAAAGGGATTGTAAATCCTTGACCTGACTGCATGACCCAACAGGACTGCTCTCAGAATCTTGATAATGACAATACAACGTGATGCACTACTTTTATAGCCTCGTGGGCCCTAAAGGGACCTATTTAATCAACATCTTTACCATGTAAACTTTATTCAAATTACAGGTTTCTTTACCTTGATGTCTCCTGTACTGTACACACGCCGCATTGGCGTGAATGAAGGTCTCATAATCAATCCTCCAAATTCTGAAAATTGGAGGCTTGGTTTTCCATGCATTAGCGAATATTGACCCAGTGCATGGCTGCTTAAGCTTCTCTGCATCTTATGGGGACTCTCCATGTATGTACTAATCGGAGAACTTGAATCCCCAACTGCCATGTTTTCCTCCGAGCCTAACATTGGGACATCATTGGAGCCCTGGACTCTCTTCGGTGGAAGAAAGCATTCTTCATGGCCGCTTAAGCTTCTCTGCATCTTATGGGAGCTCTCCATGTATTTACTAATTGAAGAACTTGAATCCCCAACTGCCATGCTTTCCTCCGAGCCTAACATCGGGAGATCATCATTGGAGTCCTGGATTTTCTTCGGTGGAGGAGGAAAGCAAACTTCAGGGCTCTGAGAGATGGACGCAAGCTTTGTATCTGAAACAACTAATTCAGGAGAGGAACTAGTCAGATTCCTTGCAGGACTACTAACTTGCGCACCAACGAGAGAGGGGCTGGGATTGGGCTCAGTTATGGAGGTTGGCAGATCTCGTGCCCCATTGCAGGTGTACATTAATAGCTCATCTTGCAAGCTAATTTGCATGAGTGCTATGTCTTCTTCTGTCACCAGAACTTCATTTTGAGTAGTAGCATCATTGCAAATATCTGCTGAGATGGGGGCCTTGAAAAGGTCACTTTCTTCAAAATCAGATGCCATCATGGCTGCACCATCCACAAAATTTTCCTGCGCACGACATGATTATGCTATACAATTAGATATATAATACCCTCTTTTAAAAAGAGAGAGGAATCCACATAAAAAATTAATCAAATAAGTATCCTCAAACAGCAAATAGTGATACCCACATAGTAGAATGAATTTTTTAAAATCAAAACCGAGGAGCCCACTAACAAAAATGGGTACGAAAGAAGTACCCACAACATCAAACAAATGAACAAACCTTCAGGAATCGCTCTGACAGAAGTATCCACATAAATTTCCCAATCATAAAGAAAAACCATTTGCCAAAATTGGTCCAGCAGAAGAACCCACCTAGTAAAATGGTTTGCCCAATTAAGCAGAGGAGCCCAAGTACAAAAGATCATGCAACAGAAACCAAGAATCCATATGCAAGACAGGAATAAATCAAAGAAAATACCAAAATGGTACAATAAATGTCTTACGCCAAAAAAAACAGAACACGCCTACCAAAATTGATCAAACAGAAACATGCCCATAAAAAACAGTTTCCTCATCTGATCAAACAGAGTAACCTAACAGAATCATATGAAATACTGGAAATGGAAAAAAGGAACCCTTTAAAACACTAAAGCACCCACATGCCAGATTGAATTAATTAAAAACAAAAAAACCGCAATTTGAACTCAGCTCAGGCGTTCTTTGTAGCACTGGCGAAATTGGATCTTCTGATCATCCAAAAAAGCCACAAAATTTCAAAATTCCAGTCGCCCCACAGGCAGGGAAACCCAATTCTTTGACTGCAGAAACCAAAAAAAAAAGTGGCAAGGTGACCTTTTGATACTCACAGTGCTCATCAAAATCTCCTTACTACTCTCCTCTCCATTGCTGCGGTCCTGAACATGAATCGGATAGTAGGGAAACATAAAACCCATATCTGCATACATTGTCTGCAATGAATAAACTCAAAATACAGTTTGGTAATAGCAATATGGGGTGGGATACTTATAATGGAAACAGAGTACTGTTCCTCTACTTTATTTGCATTGGTAAGAGACTCCCGAATAATAATAAAGCCATGGCTCTTGGCCCCTATATAGAGCTCTTGGTCCGAGTGACCAGAATCTGAGAGGCGTCTAGGGTTATGTCATCCAGCTATAGCCCTGATAAGCATAAAATGTTGTCCAGCTAGCTATCTACACAGCCTGTAAATTTTTAGCGTATATGTTGATGGTAACCAGTATGGTTGGAACTTCTGTCACGACAAGTGACAGCGACACGAGAATCCGAGCGTGCATCTATCAGCATTCAGCACGTCAAGCCTGCGCTGCTCTGCCTGTTTTTATTTCTTGGTTCCAATGAATTTCCAAATTCTCCACGTGATAAGCTCTTCGCCGGAGTTTGGTTGTCGGACGTGGCGGAAGAGAGGGACGAGTGACTTATTGTGGTGCGCAAGGTGAACCAGCGCAGGGTGGAAGTACACGTCATAGTCGACTTGTCGAGACCAATTGTGAACATACGGTCCCATCATCAATGGAAGGGTCACCAGTTAGAAATGTAAGTACTCACAAAAATATACAAATTGTATGCTATATCTGTTACGAAGGTTTAGGTCGGTGTTGTTTTCTTGCTTATTTGGGAAATTTAGTGGTGCTTTTTCATTGGAGAAGTTAGTAAATGGTTTGGTTTGTATTTTGTTGATACATGGTTGATTTTTACAATTACCACTATAATATTTGGGTAAAGGTAAATCACGATTTTAATTACTATTACTATAATATATAGGTGAATTCTATCACCCTTATCATTATAATAATTTCTAAGTGAATCACGATTTTGAGTGCTATCACTATAATCTTTAGGTGAGCCATGCCAACCCTACTATATAATAATCCGTGAGTGAACTATGTCACCCCACTGCTATAATAATCTCTAGGTGAATCGTGTCGCCCCCACCACTATAATAATCCCTGAGTGAACCATGCCACCCCCCACCACTCTAATAATCCCTAGCTGAACCATGTTGTCCCCACCGCTTTAATCCGTGTTAATTTTCCCTAGAACTTTGCAACTACTCAGTGAATAACTGCAAACAAAGCAACCATATTGAAACCAAATGACTTTCACCAAGATACAAAGTTCTTTAACTATAAGCAACAAAATGAAACACATAGATAAAGAACACAATCACACAAGAGACAATAATTTTTCTTGGGAAACCTAACTGGGAAAACTCACTTCTTTATATAGAATTTTATTGATAGAATTTTGAGCAATAAGATGTTTTATAGGGCAAACTGTTTCACTTGAAAACTCACTCGTTCTCACTGCTACACTAGTTAATAACTTTGTGCAAAAACCTTACCCATCTCCTCCTTGCTTTCAACCTACCTAGCACTTTTTCCTTGCTCACAAGATCTCCTATTTCCTAGTGCAAAGGCCTCCCTATCCTTTAGGACAAATCTCCTAAATCCCAATGCAAATTTGGCTACAAGAAGGTCTCACTATCACTGTGTATTGCCTCCTCTAAGATACACTCTCACAACAAGGATCTCTCACTCTCTCACAAAACTCCTGAGCTTACTTTGTCTCACAACCTTGTGCGCAAAACAATTGATGAATAAACTTGTGCCTTCGTCCTCTTATTGATTCGATCTATGCTAGATTTGGCGAGTACAAATTTAAAACACAAGTTGAGATTAACTAGTTAACTTTGTCAAACTGCTTTTTTAACTTGTCCATGCTTCTATTAGGACTGAAGCTCCCAGTTCATTCTCTTCTAAACTCGAACTGCCACTTGGAGATCCACGTAGCTGTTCCTCCAACTTCACGCATGCGTTAACAATCTCCATGAACTCGTCCATGGTAAAAGGAAGACAAACTCGTCTTTTTGGCTAAGGCACGAGCTAGAGAAGACCTTCTCTTGCTACACTTTTCAACAATCCCTAGGAGAACCATGTCACCACAACCACTATAATAATCCCTAGGTGAACTACGATTTTGATTATGGGTATACAATGTGAATTTGAACCTGGGAACTTTGTACTCACATTTACTTTACATTTTGAGGAGCTTGCCAAGTGAGCTCCTAAAAAACTAAAATACTTTATCATATTTTAATAAATATATTAGTATAATTTTTAAAATTTTAGTTAATTTTACTTTAAAATTTAATTAGAAATTGAAAATTTTGTAATTTTAAATTATTAAATTTATACCATTTAAATATTTTTTTCATTTCCAAAACCTTAAATTTATTTTTCATTAAAAAATATAATTTAAATGGCAAAACATCATAATCTCCTCGAAACCTTTTATGATTAAAAAATATATATATTATATTAAACCAACACATTTAATTTTAAAAAATAATTCAATATATTTAATTTATATTAAACAATAAATACGTAGTTTACATCAAATTCTAAATTCATATTAAATATATTGTTATAATATTTTCAAAACTACAAACGATATATATAATCCTTACAGATCAATTTCTAAATTTACATTAAATATATAATATCTATGAAATATATTGTTATAATGTTTTGAAAACTACAAACCGCGGATAAAATAAATATTAACCATGCTTATCTTTATAAAATATTTATAATTACATTCAAAATAATTAACAAGTATAATAACAATTTTATACCCTAAATGTTTTAACAAAATTTATTTACATAAAACAAAATTTATTTACATAAAATTATACTTTGTAACTTTCAGTTATTTTTTAAATATTATATTAATTTTGATATGTTTTAAGTTGCTACCTTATCCTTATGAAGAGGACACACAAAATAATTTTAAAAACAATATTTTAAGCCTCGACACTTTAAATGGAAATTGCTAATGCACACAAACAAAAACTTTAAACAAAGCTCCTTCACGCTCCTCTTAGGGAAACTCTAAGAACAGTTTGTAAGAACATTTCAAAACATCTTTTAATATATTTGTTTTGAAAAACCATTTTTATTAATATCGGTTAAAAAAATCACATTTTTAATATATGTATATATGTTTTGGTCATTTTTTAATATATGTATATATATATGTTTTGGTTTTGGAGGTTCAAAGTTATTTGAATATGGAACGTTTTTTCCAATCAATTAAATTTAATTAATTTATATATTTATAAATTTATAAATATGTTCAAGTTTCTTTTATATCACTAATTGAGAATTGATTTTATTAGCAAAATGATCTAAGATCAAATCTCACAGGCGTTGTGTCTTACACTAGGGGAAGAGACATTTTAAAAAATCGAGTCAGCTTAGGGATTGTGTGGCCCAATCCTGGTGCAATCCCCGAGTGACTTTGACGGATTAGATGCTCCTGGGTCGAGGCTCCTCAAGCCACAAGTTGTGTGGCCCAAGCCCAGTGCAATCCCCAGGTGACTTTGACGGATTAGATGCTCCTGGGTGGCAGCGTCTCAAGCCACAAGTCAAGCCTAGAGGATCATAGACAACTTGAAAAACAAAAAAAAAGTTTATGAATATAATAGTAATGATAATAATATTATTTCATTTTTGTATATTTAAAAATTATAAAAATTTAATTGATTTATTTTAAAATATTCTATTTTTAGATAAAAAAATCGAAAAAAATATTTATAATTTTATGAATTAACAAATTAGAAGTGTTGGTGTTATTACAAATATTTCAAAGTTGAGATTTAATGTGGGCATAAATGTTCCCCGATGGGGGTGTTTGCACGACAACCTTTTCGCAGCGAGAGACATAACGGAAGTCTCGTCTGACATTTGTTTTATCGACATAATGGCTCCAGGTGGAAGTTTAATAGGGATCTCATAATTATTAACATGCGTATAATCTGTTTGGTGAATAGGGTGGCAACCCTCGGTGACAGAGCTATGCTCCACACTTGGTGCCACATGCCCTTCACGTGGCAAGATTTGGGATCCCAAGCCTCTTCACACCTAATCAAGTTGTATCGACTTAATTGCGAGTAGGTGGGAGGTAAGTCTATTGTGTACGTTAGTTTCTCCTGCTGTAAAATGCTTCTTATATCTTCTTAGTTGGGTTTCCCCTCACATGGTGGATTGGTTGTGAGCATAGTCACCTCTGACAGGTGAGGTAAGCTCATTTATGAACTAATAATGCTCAAAAGTCTTGAAAGGAGAGAATACGGGCTAAGACATTACACCTGGCTCGCCATGAAGAACATCCCTGTTCATTACCTCATTTTGCATGCTCAATCGCTCGCGTCCTCGACTCGTTATATTTGCATGCTCATGGACTCAGGGTGGCGAAACCATTGTACCAAGGTTGTGGCCTGGAAGAATTTGTAATTGTCCTACTGCTTCGGCTAGTGCGGAGGTATACTACTCTTGTATCTTACTCAAGTTCTTACTGTATGTTTGTGTCATAGTTGTGTAAAGGTCAGGTCATCTCTTAGTTGTATGGTATGTAACTATTCATCCACTCCTTGGTCTCTGGTTTCACCGCTTCTCACTCAGAGGGGCCAATGTTCTTTGTACTCTTCCTTCACAATTCAGGGTCTGGTTTGACTTTTGAACTGGTTACAATATTACCCTTGGCGACTCCTTAGAACTCGGACCCTGTTAGGATCTCTTTCAACTATCCAGTGTTGGTATGTGGAGTGTGGTACCCAGGTACCTTCTCCATTTGGTTTTAATAGGGTGGATGGTCTTGTTAATTGTTCAATATTGAAATTCCTTTCCGCTCCTTTAGTATACAATGTTACTGAATGTTGGGGTTATGGGAAATTTCCACTCTACAAGAGTCCTGGATTATCAATTTGTATAGCTCGTTCACATAACTCTACCCATGATGTTCCCTTAGTGTTTGTGACCCCTCTTGTTAGCGAACCTCACTATCTCGTGTCTCGGTCCATCACAGTCGGTCAATACACCACTTTTTCTATTTGTTTGCATTGCAGATCAATTGGCTTTATGGCTCCTCGACAATGCCTTCTTAGTTGCAAGTGTGGCACTCTTAGGTCACCTTCGATGAGAAGACGACGTTTGTTCGGATGGGAATCAATCACTAACTTCTTTGAGGCAACTCCCCTAGAATTCCAAAAGGAAATTCTCCATCTGGAGGCAAAAGAGTTTGGGGATCGTGTCTATTTCTCAGACTCGGAGATTGGAGACAACAACCTCAAGTGGGTACCAGACCCAGGGAAGTTTCGAAAGAGAAGGCTTCATTTCCTTCACTCCATCAACCTACATCGATAACTAGAAACTCTTCTTAGCATGGTTATTAGAGACAAGCAAGTAGATAACTACAAGTTGTTTGCAGGCCAGGAGGAGATAAAGAGAATTCTGCGGGATATCAGATATAACTTGGATGATATAGTGGTCAGACTGTCTCGAATAAAACGTTATGTTGTCTCGGATTCAAACACTGAATCAAATGAGCACCATGACGTGCCAACAGTCATCAACGCTCCAGCTCAGGCCTCTCCTCATGTTAATTCTTCCTTTGCATCACTAGTAATCATCTTGGACTAACAAGTCCAACAAACACTTTGTCTATGGGTCTGCTATGGGTGGCAATTTTGTATTTTGTAAACACCATCTTAATGTTTTGTCAAGCCTAGTTTTTAAATGACTATATGTATTACTGTAACTCACTGTCGTTTTGGTAGGACTAATAAAAAGGAAGAGTTATATGTCAACATCTATAGTCCTCTAGATAATCTCAACTTAGCTTTTGGTAGTTGATAGATCTAATAATACTGATGCTTACCCTTGGGGATAATCAAGATTTCCCAAGTCAATCTGTTTGGATGTCTTTTTAGAGGTTTGTTGAACAACTTGCAATGTAAAATCTTTTGATATCAATAGAAATATACTAAAAAAAAAAAAAAAAATGGACATAAATGTGAATTTAAAAAGTTTTGAAATTCAGATTTAATGTTTACATAAATGTTCCCTGATCAGGGTGTGATACAGTGCAAAATCCTTCTCGGGATTTGAGAAATGATTGATACGACCCTTGGCAAGGCCGAAGGGCAGCCACCTCCCAGGCGTCGTGTGTGCAAACGAGCTAGTGGGATGGCAGACAATGGTGGAATGTTAAATGTTGAAATGACGAGCTGCAAAGCTCATAAATTACAAGTGGAACATGCAACTCTCCTCCTACCCGCATTTGTCCTGTCCTAGTGTTGGGTTCTAAGGAAAAGTGGCAAATGTTCGACTCTCTCATTCATGTTGGTTCGACCGGGTTGGCGAAGCTACGTTCAGACTAGGTCCAAGCCCTCCTAGTTGTTGGCATTCACAACCAAGTATGTTTTCTTCTCTTTTCCCTTTCCTCCGGGACTGTGGCATGTTCAAAATACTCTCCACTGCAATGACAATGACAAGCTCTGTAATTGGAATGTTGGAGGTAATGGAAATGGGTGTCTGGAAAGATGGAAAGATTCTATAGTGTTATTCTCTATTGTGTGTGATGTTTCTATGCCGGTGTCAGTTTTCTTTGGCATTTTATTGTCTAGAATGGGCATGTATTTTCCATTCTGGGTTAATTATTGCATAGTGAAGGACTGTATAGACGACAGTAAAGGATATTCCCATGTTTTGTTCATCCTGAGCATAACAATGAAAGTACGCATTATGTATTTGATTTACTATGTATATGAGGTGGTCTGTAAAGGATTTTGGCCCGAGGAGCCAGGGTATGATATATACTATCGAAATTGTCAACAACCGCTTCGTATCTCTTTGTATTTCGACATTCTTGAGCATGGGGTGCTGGACAGTGGTATAGAATGGTGGTGGAGGCCACCCTGGTCAATTTTCCACCTTTCTGTCAGGCTTTTGCCTAACTCAATTCATTTCTTGCTCCTCTTTAATGTTTCTACATCAGGTCCTTATAAACTGTGTTTACACTGTGGGCGCGTGTTCAAAGACTGGTATTGGTTCTCGACCTACCCTATCTGTTGGCCTGTCTACAGTCTGTGTAATTTGAAGGTAAATAAGATGGTCCACGCTTCCCCTGGTACTAGCTTGACTGGTAATGGAGGACAGGGCAAAGGTCGGAAGACTAGTAATCATGGTAATAGGGGTTCTCCATCAGTTCGACCACCAAAGCGAAGTGGGCACAAGTCGGATTCTCAAATTATATAGGAAGCGGTTCAGGCTTATAATATTGGAACTCCAACTCAGGTGAAACAATTGATATCGTCATGGGAAGCTGATCTCAATCAGCGAGCAAAAGTTGAAGTGCAAGTGGAGGATTGACGAGTTCTTGCTCCAAATCTTGGTCATACTCGTGGGCACACCACACAATATAAACAAACAATGCACCTCTATTGGCTTATGAAGGGTCTTGTGGCTAAAGCCATCATGTCATTAGCAGTTGACTCTGGAAAAATTGACCCAATTCTTCAGGAAATCCAAAAGGAATTGCAGCGTATTCAATCCCAAATCCAGCAGTAGAATGTTCGCCTTGGCCATATCGAAAAGCACATTCCATGCCTCCCCCAGTTAGAATTACCTGGATCCAGTGCTAAGGACCCTGCCCTTGTGGAGTCCTCTTATGATGATTAGTTTTTAGTTCTGTTATGTTTGTTTGTTTGTTTTTTTTTTGTTTTTTTTGTGTATATGTTGGATAATATCATATATTACAACTATGTAGATGAACACTGGTTTTTAGACATTCAGGCTTATAATGCCTTGCCTTGTTTGACATACTGAAGCTATTGAGATTTTGGATGGCTTATAATGAGTTTTAATGGCAAACAGACTTGGTTTCCCAATGGGCAAGTTGAAGCCACTAAACATCTTTCATGAATGTAACCTGCTTTTGAAAATGAATGAATGAAAAGGACCTACCATGCTTACAAAAAAAAATGTGGACATAAACGTGAATTTAAAAAGAAAATAAAGTTATTATCCTCCACTTTGTGAATGCCAAAACCATGACAAATTCTTTCATCCTTAGGCCTTTTAGAAAATGTCTAATATTATGTTTTACCATGTAAATCATAATAGCTCTTTTATTTGTATTTTTTATCAACCATGCTAATTGCATTCTTTAATTGTTAAGATAAAAACTTGTTTTTAATATTTTAAATTGGGATTAACGTCTTTTTTACAATATATTATTTTTTTTTCTTTTATTTTTATTATAAAATTAAACGTAATATTTCATTTTGATGAATAATAAATATTTTAAAAATTATTAATAATTACTTAGTCAATATTTTGCTACCTTATTTGTATTTAGAGAACTTTATATTTATATATCATGGAATAATATTATATATATATATATATAAATTAGTTATTAGATGACATTACAAACTTGGTTATCACTATAGGATTTTTTTATCACAAAATTATTTATATATATATAAAAGTATAGATATATAATAAAGTTTTTATAAAATTTGATTTTGTTAATTAATATTATAAAATTTAAAAACAAAAAAATGTTATTAAATTAAAACTATTTTTTAATAATTTATATGATAAAATTAATTATTAAATAACTCTAATATATTTTAAAATATTAAAAAATTCTTAAAATTTAAAAAAAATAAAAAAATAAATAAAAATAAAAATTATACAACATTTCATCCGTACTTATTTTACTCGAGTAAAATTTTTAAATTTCATCTCTTATTTGCATAACTAAACCTCATTATATATAAGAATCATAATTAATGTAATTATTTTATTATATTATATTTAAATACATGAAAAGAAAATTAAATTTCTTCCATCGAAAAAGTATCATTGAAAATTAACACATTTAAAAACAAAACTTCATTTACATCCCAATCAAAATGAAAGCTACTCTAGTAATGGCTGAAAGGCCTATCGTTTGAATTTTGTTGATTGGACTCTTTATAGAAAAATCAATTAAAAAAGAAAAAAGAAAAGGAGGCGTGAGACACTCTGTTGAATAATTTAGTGGGACTTTTCGAAAATTATATTTTTAAATAATTAAAATATAACAAACCAATCCTTTTTTTTAAGCTAAGGCGTACCTCTCATCGAGAAACTTCGCGGACCAAGTGAAAGGATGGTATGGAAATTGATGCATAACACATAGCAAACCATGCATTTTGTTGCTATGCATTTGATGGGTTCCTTCACATATACGTTAAGAGCATAGACAATTTAGCTGTCATTTTTATAGTTATTATTGGTAATATTTTGTTTTGGCATCTAGAGTTTGGCATTGAAATTTTTATCTTGTAAATTGTGGTTTTTATATGGAAAAGTTTTAAACATTGGGTTCAAAATAATGTTTGGAAAAATGGGTAGTTGAGTAGAGATCACAGGGTTAGTGAAATGTATTAAGGTAATGTATTTGAAATGTTTTATAAAATATAATTTTAATATTATTCTAAGTAAAATATTGTCTTTTTAATATTAATATTAATAGTATGGGATATGGATCTCTGATGGGGTGTTTTTACAATTAGTGAGTTTTGACAGGAGGTATAAATAAAGGTTTTGATAGGTGGTAAAATAGGAAGGAGGTTTTTTGGCGACAGTTCCTGGTCGAATTATAATTAACACGCGGATATCATGTACGGTCTATAGGGTGGCGACCCTCAGCATTAGAGCCTTTCCCTACACTTGGCGCTGCATGCCCCTCACATGGCAATATCACTGTTTCCTAGCCATGTCACACCTACCCAAGTCTGATCGTATTAAATGTGAGCAGGTGAGAGGATGTGGTATGTTGTGCGGAAGTATTCTTTGCAACTAAATACATTATGTTTGCTCTGAGATGGCTTATCCCTCTCATGGCGGATTGGTTGCGGACCGAGTATTCCCTGACAATTGAGCTAGTTCCATTAATGAGCTTATCATGCTCAAGTGTTTTGGGAAGGCAGAGTACAAGCTTACACTGTACACTTGGCTCACCATGATGAGCGCTCCTATTGCACACCTTAATCAACATGCTTGTTCTATCATGGCCTCGACTTGTTATATCAGCAGGGGCCAAGACTCAGGGTGGAAAAATTATTTTGTTTTGGTTGTTGTTGGGGCATATCAACAGTCGTTTCGTTCTACATGGTGGTTAAGAGAAGTTTATACCTGGCTATGCTAAGTTTTTCTTTCCTTGTATTCTCCTCAGGCTGTCATTGTATGGTGGTGTCTTAGCCCCTCAGAGGTCTGGGCATTACTTGGTCGTATTGTCTCTTACTGTAAGTTAGTCAACGTTTCTCTAGCTCATTGGCTCCATAGGAGTCAATGTTCTTTGTGCTCTTTCTACATAATTCAGGGTCTGGTCTGTCATTTGAATTGGTGGCAATATTACCCTCGACGACACCTCAGAACTTTGACCCTGCCAGGATTTCGTTCAGTTGCCCAATGTTGGTCTACAGAGTGTGCTACCCATGTAACTTATCCATTTGGTTTTGACAAGGAATATGGCTTGGTTAGAATCTCAGCCTTTCAAGTTTTTCTAGCTCTTCCAGTTCTTGGTGCTCATAAAGATTGGGGTTATGGGAAACTAGGGCAGGTTTTAGTCTAGCATTATCGTAGGCTTCTAAAATTTGTCTTTCGTAATATACATAAGTTTATCTCTTGTTTCAATTTAGAGTTCCCGTCTTGTATGGTTCTGGGATCCTACCCTGCCCTTGCTCTAACCATCTATGTGGTTTAGTCTTCTAGAGTCTCTCTTTGCTATGTTTGTAGGTCATCTACCTATACTGGGGTCATCCTCTATGCAACGTCGATGTCTGTTTGGATGGGAATCTTTGGCCAATTTTTTTGATGCAGCTCCCCTAGAGGTCCGAAAGGAAATTCTTCAATTTAAGGTCAAGGAGTTCAGTGATCGTGTTTACTTTTTTGATTCGAAAATTTGAGGTAGTAGCCTCAAGTGGGTTCCAGATCCGGGGAAGTTTCGTAAGAGAAGGCTTCACTTCCTTCATTCTATTAGCTCACTTCGACAACTAGAAACTCTACTAAGCATGGTAATTCAAGATAAGCAAGTAGAAAACTAAAAGTTGTTTGCAGGACAAGAGGAAATCATGAGCATATTGAGGGTCACCAGGTATAATTTGGATGATATTGTGGTCAAATTGACTTGGGTAGAGCGTTATGCGGTCTTTGATTCAGAAATTGAATCAAATGAGCAACAAGAGGTGCCTACGAACATCAATGCTCTAGCTTAGAACTCTCCTCACGCTAACTCATCTAAAATTTTGCCAATTATCATTCTAGACTAATAAGTCCACAATGCACTCCGTTTAACGTCTAATGTGGGTTGCAACTATGTTTCTGTAAGCAATATTATGTTGTTTTGTTAGTTTTGTTTTTGGGCGGATATATGTATTATTATAGTTCATTTTTGACACTTTGCATGGCTTAGTACCAGAGCCATTGAGAAACTCGGGGATTGAGATTATTGTTCTTGTAGTTTCCAATTCTCAAGTGTTAGAGTAAATTTTTTTTACTGTTGTCAAGTTGTGTCTATAGTTATCCATCCTTGATGGTAGACATGGTCTCCCAAAGCACTCTTTTGGATATATGTTGAACAAATTTCAAATAAAAAACTATTGAAAAAACCTAATAATTTTTAAAAATTTATTTATATCTTTAAAAAATAACTTAAACTTTTTTTATAATTTTATAAGCCATATGATTTGAATACTAATATTAATAAACTATTTTATTTAAATTTATAAAAAAAAGTTATCCTCCAATTTATTAGGGGTGATAATACTCATAAGTGAATTCAATTTTATAAATATTTAGACATTGCTCTATACCATACTGTTGGGAAAAGAATCATTTTCAACACTTTAATTAGTTTCGTTATTCTAAATGGGTATGAAGTATGGAGCAACATCATCTCTAATGAGACTACATTGTTGAGAAACGAATCATTTTCAACACTTTAATTAGTTTCATTGTTCTAGATGATTTTGAAGTATGAACCAGCGTCATCTCTAATGAGACGTGGAATAAAAGTGAAAAATTCCCAAAGACATTTTATTTCTTGTAATTTTAAAATCAAACACACCACTCCTCGCTCTATTTTCTTCATTAAAGTATGAAGTACTTTTGTGGATTCTAAAGTCAGGTTTAGATATTTAGACTGGCTATATATTTAATAGTATTAATGAGATTATTAGTTCAAAAAGGATTGGGTTAAAGATTTTGGAGCTTATTTAATTATTAAAATATAAAATAAAAAGAGTCAAATTTAAATGTTATATTATTATAAAATTTAAAGATAAGTTATAATGATAATGAAATAGTTCATTAAAAAGAAATCGAAATATTATCTCAAAAAAATCTATTTAAAAAAAAAATTCAAAACTTTCATTTTAATGTGTTTTATTCAAAATCTAAGATACAATTTCCCCTGGTTTTATAATTTAAGTACTTTCAAAATAGCTTCACACCTAAGAACCATAATAACATTACCATTTTCATATACACCAAATTCAAAAGCAAAAATCATATTTTAAATGATATTTAATTTGTTTTATTTATTTAATAAAAAATGAATTTATAAAATAATAATATTGTTTTTGTTAGATAATCTTCGGCAAAATCACATTTGTTTTTTTTAATATTTATAAATTACAATTTATATAAAAAAATATAAATAAACAGATTAATAATATGTAACTTGTAATCCCTAGATGAGGTGTCAGATGTGAGAGAGGGTAGGGGTAAGTTGTTGCTATCTTATTAAAAACACGTCCACGGGATGTGGTAGGACGTCTAACTTGTGGTTTATAAAGCCCATGCAATGGGCATGGGAGTCGTATCATACGTTGGGAGTTCGTCCTTCATTTCGCCATCTGTTGCTCGATGTGACACTCAATCTTCTAGCTCAATTTCACACCTGCCATGGCACATAAATCACTCGCAATGCCTGTCATGTTACTTTGCCTCATTAATTCGATATTCAGTCCCGGGCAAGCCAAGGCAATTAGATCTAGTACTCCACTCCAGGTCTTTATTATGCATATCTTATTGGGTGGTCTCTGTATAATTCTCAACTCTTAGGCTGAATATCAAGGAAACACTCCTCCTCGACTATATTGTCTTTTTATTAGGAAGAAAGATTCTAAGATTATGGTGTTATGACTTTGTGTCTTGTGTCCATTCTAGAATTATGTAATCTCTGGTAGTGGATTTGGATACACAGGTTCACACAACTAGCCACTCTTTGCATTTTTCTAGCAATTTCCTAGTTTGTGGCCAACCCTCCTGCTTCGTAGCTAGGTCGTCAAAGGAAATAGTTGAGCCCAAAGGCTCATTCCTCCCTCATTCCACATATTGCACCAATCGTGGAACGTGTTTGCATTACTCTTCTCAGGTTTATTATCTACTCTTCTAGACATTTTCTTTTAACTCTCATAATGGTCATTTTTTGTGTGGTATATAGTTTTATGTAGTGGGGCTAACGTAGGTTTTGCCCTTGTGTGTGAGTTAGATATCTCCCTATCATTCTCTAGTAAATATTTCAAGGGTGGGAGTCTCAACCCTTGGTCCAAGCCATCAAACTTCTCACTCCCTCCTTCAGGTTTCTTTAGGAGGTCTAACCCTGGGCCAACCACATTCATTATTTTGCTGCCTCTAATTCTTAGTTCAAGCAGAAAGATATGTTGTGTCAATGAGCACAAGTTTGTTGGGGTGTTTCTTATTACCAGGAGCGTGGAAAAACCAGGTCCTAATTGAGAGCATAAAGCTTAATGGCTAGGTTTTGGGAACTGACTTTGCAACCCATTCAAGATGAGTTGAATCAGGTGGAATGAGAATTAACAAATGAGCATCACATGCTCATTGAATCTAAAGTGCTAGTTGAGGTTGTAGAGTGGTTACCTAACATTGGTCACACCAGGGGCATATACAACCAATATATGTACATTGTGGACATCTATTGGCACCATAAATTCCTCCTTGAAAAGGTTCTCCTTGACAGAAATGCAACCAAAGAAGACATGTTGCTATCCTTGGATCACATGCAAAGGAAACTCACAACCATGGACAAAAAGCTTGGGCACATTAAAAGACACATGGGCCTCCCTTTGAAACTAGGTTGTTCTCCTAGCAGCAATGAGGATCCCATCCATGTAGAAGCCATTGACTTTGATCACTCCTCCTAATGGTTTTCTTTGTTAGTTTATTAGTCTTTATACATCATTTTTCTATGTATCAATTTATTACAGGCCCTTAAGGCCTAACTACTGTTTTTGGACTTGTAGATATAGCTGACATGGTTAGACATTGGACCAAAACTCTTTCGAAAAGTTTGATTTTTGTATTTGGTTGGGATTGTCCGATGGAAAATCATATCAATACTAAACCACAACCCTCTGTTAGTAGTAAATACAAATTTTAACTTGAAAAGAAATGTAACTTGTAATTTCAAATTTGATATCCTACCTTGCGTGCCAAGTAATTCTTATATATTGTTTAAAAATAAGCATTATATTGGACATTCTCATTTTCGTCCAATAATTCTTATGTGATGTTTAAAATTAAACATTTTCTTTCATTTCATAAAGTCTCAACTCTGAACCACTGCCACCAATTGTATCATCTTCTCTAGCTCCTCTACAATCCTCCAAACCTTTGACATAGCCTCTGACACATCTGCAAGTGGATCAAGCATGTCTCTCAAGTGTCACTTCCAATTTGACCTAGAATAGCAAGAGTGCCAACAAGTCCTCCACTCTCCATCAATCATCTCCATAGCTACAACACCACTGAACAGACCTGCAATATTTTGTAGCACCATCATCAAGCCATCACATCACTACAACAAGTCATCCTCATAAGCATAGACATGAAGACCTAATGAAGACTTAGTTGACAACTCAACTAGTGTGCCATCAACCATCACCATCACATGTATATCTGCATGACAATGTTGGCATTATGATGCATGTGTTGCCCTTAATGGAAACTCACTTGTAACCTAACAAGTATATGGTAACTAGATGAATCCACAGATCGGTTTAGAGGTGACAGAATGATGGAACAAAATACCAGAATGATGGGTCAAAGGTTTACATACTAGAATCAGAAGTTTGATACACAGAGATTGTTGGCATTATGAATTAGGTGTGATTGGGTCCTAATTGCTAAGTTGTCTCTTGATGAAAATCTACTTGTTAAAAGTATAAACATGATGTGTTTACAAATGTGACAGAATGCATGACAGTTGTGTTTACAGATGTGACAGAATGCATGACAGTTGTGTTTACAAATGTGAAAGAATGCATGTCAGTTCAGAGGAATGATAAAGCTGGAATTAGGTGTGACTAGGATCCTAATTGATAAGTTGTCTCTTGATGAAAATCTACTTGTTAAAAGTATAAACATGATGTGTTTACATATGAGACAAAATGCATGACAGTTGTGTTTACAGATGTGACAGAATGCATGACAATTGTGTTTATAGATGTGATAGAATGCATGGAAATTTAGAGGAATTAGTTCAGAGAAATGATAAAGTTGGAATTTCAAGCGGGTTCTGCTAAGCCAAGTCGCGTATGCACACGACTTCAATGAAGAAAGGTAGCATATGGCTTTTGCACCATGGTATACTAAATACCAGGGGTTCTTACCATGGTATTGGTCCATAGTAATGAGCGCGACAAAGAATATTGATCCCATTAAAGAATACCATCGACATAACTATGGTTTTGACCCGTGGTATTGAAAAAGGCTAAAAATATATAAGGAGGTGAAGATCAAAGTGCTAAGGTGTGCAAGTGATGGAAATCTTATGAAGAGTTAGATCAAAAGAAAATATGCATGTTATGGGTTTTTGATGCTTTGCTTGATCTAAACTAAGTATGCACCTGAGAGTTTGATGATGGATGAGATCCAATAGATCTGAAATAATTATGCACTAATGAATACAATGATGGATCAGGATCATGAGACCTGAAATGAATTTTCATTGTATGATCTTCTCATGGATTGACTAGATCTAAGTACTGATGCATGTTTTTATCTCTGAATATTATGATCTGGGTCTTTTTGAAGTTCTGAAGAGTTGCACAATTTTAGGTCAAAATTTGTAGATCTATACGTTGGTTGGTCTTTGAAAAATCCATATACACGCAGGTTGGCCTCTACAAAGTAGCGTATATAAAGTAAGGAGTTTATGTCCATAAATGACTGATCAACTTGATCAGTGTTGCTGCTTCGTTGTTGTCTGTCAATGATGTCCTCATGTTGATCTGGGTTGAGTGATAATGTCTAAAGTAGATTTGATTGAATGATGAAGTTGAATGTGGTTATGAATTGATTGAAGAATGTTAAGATTACTTATTGATTGTGATTGAATATCAAAGACAATTTTGTGATTGGTTTAGAGTGTTGCAATAGATTTGAGTGTGATTCAATGTTCTTTTCAGAAATGCAGTAGTCAAGTTTTTAGTATTTCAAGATCTGTATGCGAGTTTCTTTGCAGAAAAGCGCGTATGCACACGGGTTGCCTTAAGTGAAGTAGCGTATGCATTTTGGCATTTGAATGATTAAGACTACAATTGATTCTGTGTGTTGATGTAGTATTCGGGGTTCAGTGTTGTGTATTGGTTACAGTGATCTGATTGTTCCAGTTGACTGGTTGAATTTTGATTAAGTGTCGGTTGATTGGGTTTTGAGTGAATGGTTGATTCAGTTATATCAAATGATTAACTAATTTAGTTGTGTCATAGGTTTTAGTGGTTGATTGATTCAGTCGTGTCAGAAGTTTTAGTGATTGGTTGATTCAAAAATTGATGATTGGGTTTCAGTTATGTCAGAGATTGATGATTGGGATTCAGTGATTGATTGATTCAGACGTGTCAGAGATGGATGACTGTGTTACAGTGATGAGTTACAGTTTGATTTTTGATATTGAGCTTAAGTGTTGATAATGGGTCAAGTCTATAAATTTGATGAAATGTGTACTACAAGTTATGGTGTGTTGAAGCAGGTGGATCCAGTGTGAAAATTCATGAAACGTGGTCCATGGATGTTGCTGAGGGTTGGAGCCTTTAGTAAGGAAGTCGATGCTTCCTGCTAGTAGTAGCCGGTGATCAGATCACGGGGTTGAAGCTCCCTTCCAGTGGTGGCTAGAGAATGAGTGAAGGTTGTAGCCTTCTACAGGTTGGTGCTTGTGTACTGATATAAGTTTACGCCAATACAAGAACCAGGGGGTTGGAGCTCCCTTCCAGTAGAAGCTGGAGAATGAACAAAGGTTGTAGCCTTCTACAGGTGGGTGCTTGCGTACTGGTATGAGTCTGCACCAGTACAATATTGTAAAAAGCTTTTTCTTTATATTAAAAAGAAGACAGAGACGACAACAACATGTGGTTTTTTCCCGCATTGGGTTTCCACCTTAAATCCTGGTGTTCATGTGTGTTGCTTATGTGTGATGGTTTATTTTGTTCTTACAACACATGGTTACTATTTATCTAATGTTTAACAAAGTACTGATGCACTGGCTGAAGACAAACAAATGATGAATTAACTGAATCATAAGTTTACTGGATGTACGCTAGTTGTATTAATAATAGTCGCGTACAGATGCGGATTCCCTTCATCAAAGTTGCATATAGAAATATGAATATGAAATAAAAAGTTATTGATTTGAAAACACTGATTCACCCCCCCTCTCAGTATTTTTCCCAACAATTGGTATCAGAGCAGGTCCTTTGGCAGAAGCTTGATC
Source organism: Pinus tabuliformis (assembly GCA_031772625.1). Taxonomy (NCBI): domain Eukaryota; kingdom Viridiplantae; phylum Streptophyta; class Pinopsida; order Pinales; family Pinaceae; genus Pinus; species Pinus tabuliformis. The sequence continues at coordinate 272,877,155 of CM062811.1, forward strand.
GCTTGAAGGAGATCCGTCGAGACAATGGGAAAGAAGCAAAAGAAGAAAGCACCTCAAAAGAAGAAGACATCTCAAAGAAACAGTGACAATGTTAGAGACGATTGGCTATTAGGTGGAAGCAAATATTCAGATTTAGAATCACCTCAGAATGAAGATGAACAAGCAAAAGAATTATCAGGAACTGATTTTTGGGCCTCTGGTCTTTCTTTGTTCATGCTATATTAAAGATAATGAATGTGATAGTGAAACAACTGAATTTTCTCCTATGGGTAAAAGTGAAAGAAACCTTATAGAGGTAGAAGTTAAAAGACTCACAGATAAAATTAGAGATCAACAAGATCTATTTGATAAAAGGGAATGTACCTACAAAGAAGAGGTCACCAGGTTAAAAACTCAGTTGGAGGAAGGAAACAAAATAAGGAAGCAGTACAGGAAAAGGAAGATCAATGCCAAAGTTTGCAGGATGAAGTGACATCATTGAGAAATCAAGTGAATGAAAAAGATACAACAACCAAGAAACTTAAATAAAGAACCAGTTACTGTGAAGGTCTTGAAGCTAAGGTCGTCTCTCTAAAAGAAGATCTTGAAAAATCAAATAAGCAGAATGAGGAACTATTTCAAGCATTTGAAGAACAAGAAAATGAGATTCTCAAATTAAAACAACAAGTGGAAGAAGGAAGAAAAGTTGAAGAAATAATGAAGAAACAATATCTAGAAAAGGAAAAGCAATATCAGGTTGAGGTAAATATCCTAAAAGGTAAATTAGAAGAAAATGATAAACTTTTACGATTTCAAGATAGTACTAAGATTTCGGATAATATTCTTAGTAGTCAAATGTCTCCTACCATCAAATCTGGTCTTGGTTTTCATGAAATTGTTAAAGGTGAATCTAGATCACAAACTGAGGCAAGGAATTCTAATGCAAAATCTGAAATGCTCAACAAGGAGATAAGAAGTCAACCCCATCAACAACCAAGGAAAGAAAGTCTTCAAAGAAAATCATTTACTCCTAACTATAGAAGTGTTAATCGATTCTTTCCTCTGATCAATAATGTTGAATGTTCTATATGTCATAATTTTGGACATGTTGTAGCTAGGTGCAGAAGTAGAATGTTTCAAGCTAATAACCGTCTCACAGAAAGATCATCAACTTCTAGGTACTTTAAAGGATATTGTTTTTCTTGCAATATGTTTGGTCACAAAACCAACGATTGCTATAGAAGGAATATGAATCATATAAGGTGTTATGCTTGTAACGAGTTTGAGCATGTATCAAAAGAATGCAGGAACAAGACTATGGATCGCTATAGACAATATGGTAAGCAACCAAATAAGAACATTGATATCAGAAAATATGAAAAAGATGAATCCACCAAAAGGTAAGAAAAGGAAGATCAAATAAAGTGTGGTCTTGCTCTCTACTCATTCGAAGACAAAGAGGAATGTTCTCATCACATGAACGGAGACAAGAGTAAAATGGAGTCTCTGATGAAGAACCATCATGGTAATGGTATTCTTGGAACTGATGTTTCAACAAAAGTTCTAGGACTAGGTACAATCAGAACAAACTCAGGGGGAACTGAAAGTATGAAATTTCAGTATTCCACTTTTCATACATGGATCTTATGAAGACAAGTCGCGTATATGCATGAGTTCGAAACTGCACAGTCGCGTATATGTTGGTTTGATGAAGAAACAGTGGGACAGACTCAGAAAAAGGGTATGATATGGTTCAATCAATTATCAATTATTTTTTCTATTTCGCTGGTTGGTGATTACAGTGTTTTTATGATATTTAAAAGTGTGTTAGCCTCACTCTCATGTGTTAAAAACAATTATAAGCCCAAAATAATTAAATTAATTAAAATCAAGAAAGTTGGATTTAATCCTACCTTTCTAGATTGAGTTTGTTACTCATGGTTAGGAGTCAATTTAGGCCTAGTTAGTTGAGAGATTCTCTCCAACTAGTTAGGTCCTATATTAGTATTTGGTTGAGAGATTTTGTCAACCATAGTGTCCAAGATATACGTACTATCTTGAGACAAACTTCCTCATGTATTTATTTGTATTATTATCATTATTTGTACATTACATTGAGAGTGTGAGAAATATAATACAATGAGGCTCTTGCGTTTTTTGTCCTGTTTGTTTTTATATATTTCTGCGGTTTATTTTATTAATGTTTTATTAGTTGACTAAATTCCTTCATGTGGTATCAAAGCCAATATCTGTGTATTGAGATTATCGATGCTTAAGAAATTGTGAGATCACACGATGTGAGAGATACTTGAAAGATGTATGCTCGTGTGAAGCCGTTATTTAGATTTCTTGCTGCGTAGATGGACATGATTTCAATATGAAAAGTTCCGCTACGCTCATGGTCATTACTATTATGGGATTGGCCGAAATTCCTTATAATCTGAACACATTCCTCACTTGCTAAGCAGGCCAAATTTTTCATATCAATACCTGGGCAAAGTTTCTTGCATTTTTGGGGCGAATTATCTTGCCTAGCAGCTGGGCGAAATTCTGTTTTGTGAGAAAATTAAGATCCACCATTGCATCCAGATTCAAGGCAACACGTGAAAACGCGGGCAATCTGATTTTATTGCTGAATTGGGTCAATACTACCTAGAAGTTGCGTTGAGAAAGGAGGTCGTGTAATGTTGCAACATAGCAGGATTCTAAGCTTCCTGGGATCAGAATTTAATCCATGACTTGCCCGACAATATCTCTCTCAGTGCTAAGCGGATTGGAAGTGGTTGAGTGTTTAATTTTATTTTCTAGTTGGCGTGATCATTCCTATGTCCTCTTTATACAATTACCATGGAAGGTTGTGCACGGTGTATTGTTATTTTTCTGCTTTTGATGTTTTCTTGTGTAGTGGAACCAATGAATGCGCAGTCCTCTTTATGAAATTACCATGGAAGGTTGTGCACGGTGTACTGTTATTTTTCTGCTTTCGATGTTTTCTTGTGTAGGGGAACCAACGAATGCACAGAGGATCCATGCATAAACTAGAGGGAGTTCTTCTTCACTGTCCTTGATACCTTGTAGTGTTTAAGTGGTAAAGTTCTGTTTGAAGAAATTCTTTATCAAAAGACTGTGATCGAGAAGCCCTTTGTTGATGTCCTCCAGGAAGGAGTTGTTGAGAGAGAAAGGAATGAAAGAATTCCTGAGTAAAGAGAACCCAAGTATTATGTGTCAGCACAATGAAAAAACAGAGTTAAAGTGTTGTTGCCGAGGACGAAAGGAAACATGAAGCTATAGCTAAATTGGAGGTTTGGCATCAAATTACTAACTTGCTAAATCGTGGACATAGTTACAACGCAAATCGCTGAAGGAAAGCGTGGAGTTGTTTGACTGATCCACGTGGAACCTGCAAGTAACGTTGAGTTTCATTGAAGCATTGATGCGTTGATTCAAAGCATGCGGTTGAAGTGAATGCCCTCCTCCAACTATTCGAGCTTTCTCATCCATCAAGGTAGATCAAATCTCCAAAGTCAAAACTTTTTAAAGCACTCTTAATGGAGTAATATTTTAAAGGTTTTATGCGTTTTTTTTTTTACTTGTATTTTTGTTAAACCTTATGCATAAGAAAGAATGAGTGGTGTAATGTGAAGTGGGGATTTTAACATGTTTGAGTTTTAAGTGGGCATAAATTAGTTAAAGTGTTTTTGGAGAGATAAGGTGTATAAATTTTATGTTTGGAAGCATGGAAGATTCAATGAAATTTTTTAATAGAGAAATAAGATGTGGAGATTTATGGTGAGGAGTGAGGAGTGATAAAGTAAATTTCTTGATTTTGGAGTAATAAGGTGAAATTATATTTTATTCTTTGGAGTGATAAGCGATTTTTTTTTATAGAGAAAGTTATTGTTGTAATCCAAAGTAATATATTTACTTTAAGAGACATTGAATTAGTGAACATCCAGTTTTTGAAGACAATTTGCCTCCAAGGAGTTCTCAAACTTTGTGCTTAAGAAGTTTCAATGAAAATGTTGTAAAGATGAAAAGTTGAAGTAATCAAATACTTAATAAAAACATATTTTTTGTGGTGTTGCAGTGTCCTAGATCCGCCCGAAATTGAATAAGGGGATCTTAGGTACACTTTGTGTAGTGATTGATTGTGCATGTTTTGTGTCTAGTTTTGACACTACAATTATTTTATCTAACACACACAAGGAGTCTAAAGCAAGTGAATGAAACAAGAACATTAAACAAAGCACCTAAAATTAAGAAGTTGCAATGAGCATTCAATCAAGCACAAACAATCACATGCATTTGCGCAACTACAACACATAATCAAAGTTGGCAACATCAACATTCTACATCAACAAGCAAATTCACGCAAGGCAATCAAGTTAATGCAACTACAAACTCATGCATTTCAAAAGACTACATCAACATTCAACGACAATTGGTCATTGTGTAACTTGCAAAATCATAATTTGTAAGTTAACTTGTAAACAAATTCAAATCAAATTGAGTTGAATTGTAAAGGTGCATTCTCGGTCGAAACTGACACCCAAATTGTGAATTTATAGGAGGTAAAGTGAGTCAATTCTCCTCAACTGAGTCAATTAAGTGAGTCAATTCTCTTCAAGTGAGTCAATATCATTTGAACTTGTCATTGTAAACATTGGGTGCATTTTCGGTGGTATCCGACACCCTCATCCTAGTACAAAATTCAAGCGAGCATGAGTTCAACCATTCCATTGATAAACTAAATCAAGCACACAAGTTCAAGAATTCAAGCAAGCCAGATCTTCAAATCCGCAAGTGTTACAAGCAAGCATCAAGAAAAATCAAGCAAGCAAGCAAGCTAATACAAGTGAGCATGTCAAAAGTCATAATGGGTAAAGGAGGAAAATGTCTTCAAAGTGTAGAACTGGAGATTAAAGATTTGCAAGGTTGCAATCATGAGTTACAGAACAAAGTTGAAATACAGGAATCAAAGTTGAAGCAGAATCAAACCTTAATCAATCAAATGACCAGTACATTAGAAGCATTGAAAGACTTTCAAATTGAGCTCGAAGTGAAAGAAAAAGTCATTCATGCACTTCAAATTAAGTAAGTGAAAAGCAAAATTTACTAGATGCACAATGTGTGGAGAAGACAAATGCAAGTTGTGACACAGAAGACGTCATCACAATAGCAAATGAAAGTTGTGATACAAGTGATCTTATTCAGTATATTGATGAAGGTTGCAACACATATGATCTAATTTGATATAAGTTGTGACACAAGTGATCTTATCCAAACAGTTGTACTACTTAATGATGCAACAAGTAGTACCAAAGACCAAATTGATCAGTTTGATGCAGCATGTCAAACCAATGAACCATTAATGATCGATGCCCATTGTGACACAGAAGGTTTAATAAATCAAGGACAGGATGTTAGCAACAACAACAAGTATGAAGAACAACAACATGATAGTCTTTCCAAGAAGGTGATCAGACCTTGGGAAGAAATCTCCTTCAACAAAGATCGACATGGCCTAGGATACAACAAAGAAAACACTTTGTTTGTTCCAGATTTCTCAAAACCAGTTCAGTTTGTAAGTGCCGATTTTCTAGACAGTGATCAGAATATGGTTAAGTGTAACAATTGTAAACGAAATAACCATATGGAGAGTAAATGTTTTGACCTCCATCCTTGTCACCATTGTGGCAAGAAAAATCATTCATCTGAAAGATGTTGCAAGCAAAATCAACCACCCAAAGTGAAAATCAATTATGCATGGATTGATCCTTAGAAGTGGTCATCTACAGTCAAACAATTATCTATGTGTTACCGAAGGATTCAGTCTCACATGAAGACCAATTCTACAGTAAAATGAAGATGGTGAAACTCTCCTACACCTGAAGGGGGGGAGTTCAAAAATCAAGTGCAAATAATTGTCTCTCCTTTCAACTGACAAAGTGGGGAAATGATAATGGAATTGAAGGAGGTTGTCAGACTGTAAGTCTTGATAACATTAGAAAAAACAACTAGTGGGAAGTCTTCATTAAATCAGCCAGTAGGCATCGACAAATCATCTAGTGGGCATCATCAACAAATTCGTCAGTGGTAATCAACAATTTTTGCTATCATCAACATCAAGTAGCCAGTGGGCAGTTTCACATCAACAAATTCACTAGTGGGCATTCAACAACAAAAGCATCAGTGAGCAGTGTTCAACAAACAACAATGAGCAGTTTTGACATCAGCAAATTCGCCAGTGGGCATTCTCAATATTTTTTCAGTGGACAAAGAAAATTTGCCAGTTGCCGTCATCAACATTTTGTCAGCAGACCTAGGATGTTGATTGAAAGCAAAGGACAAATGGATCCTTTTGCAGCTTGGCACGTGATGGAGTTGTCAAGAAAAATTTAGAGATGAATCAGACTTGCAGCTGATTCATGTTCTCTTCAGATTGAAGGTTTTTTTGGCATCCAACTTTGGCGGTATTTTAGGTAGTTTTTTTTAGGATCAACAATTTCAACGTGAGAAATTGGAAGATGGTTCCTGGTTCTTATTTTGGACTTATCATTGAGGGGGGGAATGTTAGCCTCACTCTCATGTGTTAAAAACAATCATAAGTCCAAAATAATTAAATTAATTAAAATCAAGAAAGTTGGATTTAATCCTACCTTTTGAGATTGAGTTTGTTCCTCATGGTTAGGAGTCGATTTAGGCCTAGTTGGTTGAGAGATTCTTTCCAACTAGTTAGACTCCTAGATTAGTGTTTGGTTGAAAGATTTTCTCAACCATAGTGTCCAAGATAAACATACTATCTTGAGACAAAATTCCTCATGTGTTTATTTGTATTATCATTATTTGTACATTACATTGAGAGTGTGAGAAATATAATACAATGAGGCTCCTTCCTTTTCTGCCATGTCTGTTTGCATATATTTCTATTGTTTATTTGATCAATGTTTTATTGGTTGATTAAGTTCATTCAAAGTGCTTTTGGCCCTCATAAGTTGTTGATGTCTTGATGCATAACTGGTTGATGATCATGCCTTGATGATTCTTACTAATATATGCAATGATCAGATCTAACAGTGAACAATTGGCACAGGTTTAGGGGGAGCATATGCTATGCCTCTAATAATGCATTGTTGGCATTGTGTTTGCTTTAGAAGTCCTTGGTACATAATGATGCTTATCAATGGTGATGATACTTATATTGCTTGAGCCGCATAGTTGTTTTAATGCTTCTGATCAGATTTGTGGATGATTCTTTTGATGATGCATATAATTATGTTGCTTACATGGTGATCTTCATAAGATCAAGAAGAAGAACAAAGCTTGAGTACACAACTTCATTATTTGATGATGATAAGTGTCACTCATTTCTTTTATGCTACTATCATCATGCCTTCAAAGATGCATAAATTTCATATGGTACATTTATGGATGAGGATTCCTATAGTTATTGGCTCTCACATGGTATATTGTTTGAAGATTATTGTGCTTGATGGTATCAAGAAAGTTTGACAAATAAATGTGAGCTCATGGTTTGCTTTTCACATTAATGACAAGCTAGATACATATTGCTATCTCTATGATGGATACATTACATATAAGGATCACATGGATAATTTCATATTGGTAAAGGATGTTGGTATAAAAGATCTTCTTGTATGAAGAAAATTAGCTAAGAGAATGGTGTTATTGCAGGTTTCATGAAGGCATAGCTATTTTGGAGTCATGGTTTACTTGGTCACATAATGATGATGACTTCTTACTTTATGATGATAGGCTTGGTTCTCACATATGTTGATTATCATGGTTGATGCTTATCAGATGTGGGATATTGGAAAACTCCCTAGTGATGATACATGCTTGATATATTGAGGAAAGAACATGCAGTTCTTGCTACGATGATTTGATGATGATGTTGAGGTCATGGATAATAACTATGGTGCTTTCACATGTATATGATATGATGTGAATAGTTTTATGAAAAAACGACATTATTGCTTGGAGATATGACATATGCTTAGTTGATTCATGAAAGGCTATGATAAAGGCTTTTTCTACGAAAGAAAAAGAGCAAGTTGATCTTGATAAGGTCAAGAAGATGAAGTTGATAACATATATATATGAAAATCGATATGCGACATACTTAGTGACAGGTGGATGATAGTAAAGTTACATTGTCTTATCTTGCGAATTGATGATGGACATATACAAGTTGTTGTTCTTAATGCTGCTGACATATGCTTATGGTGCAGATCAATATGGAGTATGATAGTTGTTGATAACTATATGGTCTTGTTTAGGTCTTTGGTCTTTGTTATAAATATCATGTATATCATTTAATGTAAAGGTCATGTAAAGACCTATGATGTAATAATTGTCGTATTCAGTGATGTATGGACTTTTGATATCATGTCAAATACGTAATCCCACTTGGTTGGGTGATTGATGTAAATATGGGTCCTTGGTGATATGAAGGTCATAGTTATATACTTCATTTTACATCCGTCAGATATTTTGGCATGTGCTCAAGGGGAACATGTTCAGAGAATTCGACATGTGCTCAGGGGGAGCATGGTCAATATGCATATTCAACAGTTCAGATATGGAAATATTCATTTAACATTGATCAACCCTTTGCCCTTGATGTCAAAGGGAGAGAGTAGCTTGATGTTTGAAAATCTTGATGCTTGGCTTGATGTTATGACCAAACACCAAAGTGGTTTCCATCATGTCCAAAGGGGGAGATTGTTGGAATTATGATGCATGTGTTGTCCTTGATGGAAACTCACTTGTAACAGAACAAGTATATGGTAACTAGATGAATCCATAGGTCAGTTCAGAGGTGACAAAATGATGGAACAGAATACCAAAATGATGGGTCAAAGGTTTATAGATCATAATCAGAAGTTTGATACAAGGAGATTGTTGGCATTATGAATTAGGTGCGACTGGGATCCTAATTGATAAGTTGTCTCTTGATGAAAATCTACTTGTTAAAAGTATAAACATGATATGTTTATAGATGTGATAAAATGCATGACAATTGTGTTTACAAATATGTCAGAATGCATGACAGTTGTGTTTACAGATGTGACATAATGCATGCAGTTCAAAGGAATGATAAAGTTGGAATTTCAAGAACTATACGTGGGTTCTGTTAAGCCAAGTCGTGTATGCATGCAATTTCAGTGAAGAAAAGTAGCGTATGGCTTTTGCACCATGGTATTCTAAATACCATGGGTTCTTACCATGGTATTGGCCCATAGTAAGGAGCGCGACAAAGAATATTGATCCCATCAAAGAATACCATCGACATAACTATGGCTTTGACCCATGCTATTGAAAAAGGCTAAAACTATAAAAGGAGGTGAAGATCAAAGTGCTAAGGTGTGCAAGCGATGGAAATCTTATGAAGAGTTAGATCAAAAGCAAATATGCATGTTATTAGTTTTTGATGCTTTGCTTGATCTAAACTAAATATGCACCTGAGAGTTTGATGATGGATGAGATCCAATAGATCTGAAATAATTATGCACTAATAAATACAATGATGGATCAAGATCATGAGACTTGAAATGACTTTTCATTGTATGATCTTCTCATGGATTGACTAGATCTAAGTACTGAAGTAGGTTTTTATCTCTGAATATTATGATCTGGGTCTTTCTGAAGTTCTAAAGAGCTGCACAATTTTAGGTCAAAATTTGTTGATCTATACGTTGGTTGGTCTTGGAAAAGCACGTATACACATAGGTTGACCTCTACAAAGTAGTGTATATAATGTAAAGAGTTTCTGTCCATAAATGACTGATCAACCTGATCAATGCTGCTGCTTCTCTGTTGTCTGTCAATGATGTCCTCATGTTGATCTGGGTTGAGTGATAATGTCTGAAGTATATTTGATTGAATGATGAAGTTGAATGTGGTTATGAATTGATTGAAGAATGTTAAGATTACTTGTTGATTGTGATTGAAGATCAGAGACAGTTCTGTGATTGGTTCAGAGTGTTGCAGTAGATTTGAGTGTGATTCAATGTTCTTTTCAGAAATGCAGTAGTCAAGTTTTTTTCAGTATTTCAAGATCTGTATGCGGGTTTCTTTATAGAAAAGTGCGTATGCATGCGAGTTGCCTTAAGTGAAGTAGCATATGCATTTTGGCATTTGAATGATCAAGACTACAATTGATTTTGTGTGTTGATGCAGTATTCTGGGTTCAGTTCTATGTATTGGTTACAATGATCTGACTGTTTCGTTGACTGGTTGAATTTTGATTAAGTGTCGGTTGATTAGGTTTTGAGTGAATGGTTGATTCAATTGTATCAGATGATTAAGTGATTCAGTTGTGTCAGAGGTTTTAGTGATTGATTGATTCAGTTGTGTCAGAAGTTTCAGTGATTGGTTGATTTAGAAATTGATGATTGGGTTTCAGTTATGTCAGAGATTGATGATTGGGTTTCAATGATTGATTGATTCAGATGTGTCAGAGATGGATGACTGTGTTACAATGATGAGTTATAGTTTGATTTTTGATATTGAGCTTAAGTGTTGATAACGGGTCAAGTCTAAAAATTTGATGAAACATGGCCTACAAATTATGATGTGTTGAAGCAGGTGGATCCAATGTGGAAATTCATGAAACATGGTCCATGGATGTTGTTGAGGGTTGGAGCCTTTAGTAAGGAAGTCAAAGCTTCCTGCCAGTAGTAGCTGCTGATCAGATCAGGGGGTTGAAGCTCTCTTCTAGTAGCAGCTAGAGAACAAGTGAAGGTTGTAGCCTTCTGCAGGTTGGTGCCTACGTACTGGTACAAGTTTATGCCAGTACAAGAACCAGGCTGTTGGAGCTCCCTTCCAGTAGAAGTTGGAGAACGAAGGTTGTAGCCTTCTGCAGGTGGGTGTCTAAGTACTGGTATGAGTCTGCACCGGTACAAGATTGTAAAACTATTTTTTCTTTATATTAAAATAAAGACAGAGATGACAACAAAGGTGGTTTTTTCCCGCATTGGGTTTCCACCTTAAATCTTGGTGTTCATGTGTGTTGCTTATGTGTGATGGTTTATTTTGTTCTTACAACACATGGTTATTGTTTATCTAATGTTTAACAAAGTACTGATGCAAGTTTGGCTGAAGACAAACAAATGATGAATTAACTGAATCATAAGTTTACTGGATGTACGCTCGTTGTATTAATAACAGTCGTGTACACACGCGGGTTCCCTTCATCAAAGTCGTGTATAGAAATATGAATATGAAATAAAAAAATTATTGATTTGAAAACACTGATTCACCCCCCCTCTCAATATTTTTCCCAACAGACAACCTGTAGCAACATCATCAACCAAACCAATGCCATCATCTAACCATCATGAGTGTGTCATCAAGCATGCCACCATCACATGATCAATCATCAAGCCAACACATGCTGACACACACCAATTGCAAGACCTCATAAAGTTGACATCATAAGGTTGACAACAATGCCAACACAATCATCCCAATGCCAATACAACTAGCTACAATCATGCTACAATGAATGGCATATACACATAAGCTAGGCTACAAGTGGTTGACATCAATGCCAACATGAGCTAGTTGCCATCATGAACTCATGCCAACATCAACTAGTTGGATCCATGCACACCATAATGCCAACAATCTCTACATGGATGCCAACAATCTCCTCCTTTGACATTCAAATTCTTGTGAAATATGTCAATTTTTTTATATGAATATCAAATAAACTCATTTTTATAAAAATTCTTAAAATTAACAAAAACTAAACTATTTAAGATGATTAATTATTTAAAAAATCATTAAATTAAAAAAAATAACATTTCTTTTTATAATAATAACTTTTTATATATATATAATAAATATAAATATATAAAAAAAAATTAAAAATATATCTAATATATATAAATATATATATAAATAAATTTAAATAAATATAAAAATAAAAATAAAAAATAATCTAATATCATACCAAACACATTACATTTAAGTGAAATATTTCCGTCAAATATAAACCTCCTATTTTGAAATTATCAATTTTTCTTCCAATAAATCTATTATACTATAGTAATAACAAAAGGAAAAATCCTATTTAAATTAATAATGAATATAAATTTCAAAATCTAATTAATTAGATTTCATTTTGAAAGAAAAGTGTCAATAGTGTAATAACAATTTTTTTTAATCTAAATTTATCTTATCTCCAAAAAAATACATTCAAATAGTTAAAACAAAATATTTTTAAATAAATAAAATCAAATTTTAATCTCTTACATGAATCCATAGTTCAATATTAAAGGACCAAACCGACTTATCCTCCAAAATCTGCTCAGTCCCTACTTGCCTATTGGCAAACTTCCTATCAGATGATATCATTATTGAAAATATTGACAAGTATCTTTAAAAGAAATTGTAATGCTATCATTATTGAAAATATTGACAAGTATCTTTAAAAGAATTTGTAATTCTAATTAAGATGGAAGTATTTGTAAAAAAGATGCATACGTATGGTATAGGTTTCAAATCAAATATGCATACTAAATCACTTAATAGTTTGTAGTAGACGTAGGCAATCAGATTATATAAATTGTTGAGTGTATTAATTGAGTAAAAATGAATATATAATAAATTATTGATGTAAACAACATCAAATACAATGAACAAGACAATTTATTATGACCTAGATGGAGGTTATTCTTTTACTCCTCATGCATTAACTTAGTGCTTGAATCATAATTAAAAATAAATAAAAAATATTTTATTTTTTATATAATTTTATAGTGCATACATATTAATTTGATTTTTAAAATAAAAGAAATGTCTTTTATTTATAATATTTAATTTTAACTAGTGGTCGTAGAAGTAAGGGGAGCAGGACAAATAAGAATAATCAAGAATTTAAATTTGTTTGGAGATTGGGAGAGAAGACCAACAATGTTGTTGAAATCTATGTTCTTTATCAAGGAATAAAATAAGCTTTACAACTAATAATTCAACAGATCATCGTGATTAGAGACTTTCTTCTCATCCTGTCTAGAATTTTAAATCATTCGCTCCCTAATGATTTCAAGCTAGCTCAGATTATCAAATAGATCCTAAACCTTCTTTGTCGCATCCTTAGAATTCAATGTTACCATGTATTGAGGGTGAATAATTTGGTAGTAGATGAAATGGCCAACCTTGGCTCTACTCTCCCCAAAGGAAATCTAGCTTTTTAAGATCAAATCCAAAGGACTCCTCTCCCTTGACATTACATATGACAAGCTTCATGTGCTTTAAAAAAAATAAAAATTAGAATGGAGGGCTCTCATATTATTCTCCCCAACTCACTTCATGAGGTGTACACACTCCCTCTCATACATACATCACCTTCCATAACTCTATATTTGTTGTGTAGACATCAAAATTGTAATAGGGATAGTGGATGCTCCTGCATATTCATTTCGTCACACTCTGTTATGATGGGAAATACTCAGATTTCATGGTAGTCAACAAACATGGAGAAACACGAGAATAACTAGGCAAAATGGGAAGGTACTCCATGGATGAGATTTGCCCTTCCCATGATTTTGTGTGCAGGTAAAGACTTTGATGTTCATGATGCTAGTGAGTGGAGGAAGAGGGATGAAAGGTCCACTTGGAAGCAAATGGACTATAAAGCCTCCATCAAGGAATGCCCATATCCTTGCTTCGCTCCAGCGAATTCTTTAACCCATAGAGTATGGTTTCTCCCTTACAATACATGTTTAAGAGGTAATTCTTCTATTCAAATTCGCTTGATTTTATTATTCTCTACATATCTGTCTTTATATACTCCTTGGCCCTCTTGCCACTTGCAGTTGGTCGTTGTGGTTTTTGTTGTTTCTCAATTTGATTGGACTCTCTCTCTTTAGCTTCTTCTACCTATCTTGGTGATCTGGTCAACGTGCTCTGGGTCTTCTTCTTCTTAGGCTAACCTTTTCGGTGGCTCTTCGCACATTGCCTATCCCCATTGTGTCTCTCCTTATCCCTCTTTTTTAAAGATTCCTTGGATTTAGTGCTAATCTAGCCTTCTTGAATATTTTCTTCTTGATTCTTTGTTTCCTAATTGATGACGAGGGGAATGCACTACTATCCATGTTGAATCTCAGTAATAAGAATTACAGGGCCAAGATAAATTAGGAAACTAAACTTTGTTTCCTCCTTGATTACTTCCTCCATTTGTTAGTTATTTCTCAGAAGGCTATAGCATCAAAGGGAAACATCAAAGATAATATTAGCATTTTAGTCCATTAGGAAATTTCTCTGTGTGGAAGGAACAAAACCTTATTGACTCTGCATCTACAAACTAAAGATTGAAGTGAATGTCTCTTAGGTCCCTATAATACTAGTGTATCCCCATATTATTATTGTTGTGCCCCATAGAAACCCACTATTGTTATTGTTGAGCCCTAACATTATTATTATTAAGTAGGCCCTAATTATATTTTGATCTTTCTGACTCCTATATATACCAAGGAGGTCTTTCCATTTGAATTATCCAAGAATTATTCATATATGTGATGTAAAACGAGGTTTCCCCCTCAAAGAGGCTTATTTTCAAGTCCTTGATCTATCTTTGTTTTTGTGATCTAGTTACATAGCATTTGGTATTAGAGTTTTGGATCCTAGGGCTTTGCTGCTTCAAACATGTCATCTTGACATTTTCGCTATAACGATTTTTTTACGAGGCTTCAAAGGCTGAAATTTCGACCATGTGGATTAGAAATCTTGATGAACATTGTGTAAAAAGTGCAGACCTTGTTTGACTATATTTTTAGAGATATGGTCCAAGGAAGTTAGCGTTTCTGCATGCTCCATAATTCAGTCTCAAACGTGTTCTAGGGAAAATCATCATAACTTTCTCTTTGAGCATCAGATTTGAATTTCGTAAAAAGGGAAATAAATTGCACAGACTTTAGTTTATCATGTATCATTTCAGGGTCAAAGGTTAAAACAATGACACGTTGCATACCATACAAATTCTCTTTACTGAGCCAGTCCATAATCAGGTCATTGTGGGAGATTTGACATAACTTCATCTTGAAGAATCCAATCTTGGTTATGGAAATAATACATAAAGGGCTACCTCAGGACACAATTTCAAACCTTGGGCGACCGAAATAATAGAGATACAACAATGTCAATTTAAACCTTATCAACAAGCTCAAAATCAAGCTTTTAAAAGGCGTGTATTTTTAAATTTGCACAACTTTTGTTTGAAAAGTCAGTTTGAAAGTGATTTAAAGGGCATAGTGAAGCATAAATATCATTAATTGGTCCCAAAATGCCTCCCAAACCAAAAAATGCTACACCCATTAAGCCCTTAGAAAGCTCTACTAAGATGCATGAAGAAGAGGAAGAAATGTGATGAGCCTCATCATTGGGTAATTATATGGGCCTTAATTCACCTCCTAGCCTAGTCAAACCAACTCTTCTCACAACTTATTGCATACTTTTGATCATATTTTGTTTATGAGATGAGTTAGAGTTGGATATTTTGCTTTGTGGTCTAATGTGCATGTAATGTAGGATTAAAGGATAAAAACAAGGCATTTTGGCAAAGATCTTGGTCAAAACTCGAATGGGACAAGGGAGAGGAGTTATAGGAGGGAAATCCAACTCATTTACTACCCCTCCATTCGAATATTCCTCCATCATCTCAGAGTGCAACTAGCCAAATCATGAGGACTAGAAGGTAGCCAAGCAAGTGGAAGTCAAAGCACCAATTTATCTCTAGTTTGGGAGTTGAGCCTCCCTAATTTTAAGGAAGTGGTTGGAGACTTCAGAAGTATAAGTAGATAGGCCTAAGACCTCAGTAGGATTTGATTTTTATTCGGACTTTTGATTGTAAAACTCTATTTCATTTTCGAGCTGCAAGACTTGTGACAGTTTTGATGTAATGCATTGTTTTTATAATAAGAATGAGTTTTGTTTTGAGCCAACACTAAGTTAACTCAAAGGGCTAAAGCTCTTGGGTTAGGGCCCAACCCTAGTAGCTAAGGCTCCTCTTTACTGTACATGAATGCTAGCGTAGATCCATGGTTTAATCGTTCATTTGCTTAAATAGCTGCATTTTCATTACAATAGGGTAGAGTAGATTGGTTGTGTTTCAGATTTCTAGTTATCGCATGAGCTTTAGAGTTTGTTGTCTTGATTCAATATTTGGTTCATTTCATCATTATCGTCTTCAATCACTCTCTTTCTGTCATAGATCACACTCATGCTCTCCTTTCCTTCAGCACGAAATACTTAAGCGCGAGCCAATGAATCACGTCTTAAGCAGATTCTACCCGTGGATCTCCTTACTGTCTGATCCACAACAAACCTGACAAGTCAATGTCTGATTCATTTCAATGCTTGACTTTATGCTCTCCAGATCTCCACCGTCGTTTTGTTTAGCTTGATCCAATAGCTATCATGAATTCTTCCACCTACTTTATGCGCTCCAAATCTTCACCATTGATCTGTCGCGCCCTTGAGCCAACAACTATCGTGTCACCCGATCGCCAACCAGCTTGGCCAATCTCCATAGTTGATCAACCCCACCTGATCCAACGGTTATCGCACAATCTCGTGCAGATTCTTGCACGGTCGATATCTGCCCGAGACCACGCGAGAAAAGTGGTTTTCTCGTGCTACGTGCACCTAGTTAGGCTAATCGTGCAAAATTTTGGAATTCCTCTTACAACCTTTAGGGCGCGCGAGAAACTACTTACTTCCAACGGAAACCTGCTCCATCATTCTGCACGTTTTCTTTCCTTCTGTCGCCATGTGACTTAATCTTGTTCACCCATCGATTCACTTAAACCCCGCAATAAGATCTCCGCCACTCAATCTCTTGTTTAACCTTGTTCATCCATCGATTCACTTAACCTACGTGATAAGATCTTCGCCACTCATCTTCCGTTAGTCCTATTCATTCATCTATTCATTAAATTTCCCGCGATAAGATCTTTGCTGCTCATCTTTCGTTAATCCTGTCCACCCATCTATTCACTCAATCTCACGCGATAAGATCTCCGCCATTCATCTTCTGATTAGTCTTGTTCGTTCATCTCTTGACTTAAACCTCTCGCGATAAGATCTTCGCCATTCATCTTCTGATCAGTCTTATTCATCCATCTATTCATGTAATCTTCTGTGATAAGATCTCTGCCGCTCATCTCCCATTAATACTATTCCCGATCCAACGGTTCCGCTACACTTCTGCTTCATTATGTCCTCCTTTCACTGATTTCAATCTTCACTTGCTCTTCCTCTTATCTCCTTGCATGCTTGATTTTACCAACAAAACCAAAAACGCGAAAAAAAACTTTATTTTAGTTTCTTTGCTTATTCATTAGTTTAGTTTGATGCTCTTTACTTCTGTAACTTAGATAGTAGCATTAGGCTAGCATTGACTTAGCAATTCTGCTTAGTTTAGCTGTTTAAATGGTTAGTTAGGATATGGTGTGATTTAGCATTACATGTTGTTTTCTTCATTACTGCAGTAGAGTAGCTCTCTTAGAATAAATTTGCTCTTCTTCCATCAAAGAATCAAGCTTCTTCTGACTCTCTAGAAGTCTAGCTTGGAACCCCTGGGGTCTCTTGCTAGATGAACAAGTGACAACAGGCAGGACCTTCACTTCTACTTGTGCATATAGCACTGTCACCTCCAAGTTTGTACGAACCCCGGGTTGATAAGTAAAGCAACATTGCGTTGGTTCATGGGTTTACCTGGAGATATCATCACAACTTGGGCTCAGATGAAGCAGGATTTTAACAACAAATATAGGGATTACTGTAGGTCAAAGGATACTAAAGAAGAGATTTTCAGGATGACCATGGGCTAGGATGAATCCTTAGAAGACTATGAAGAAAGATTCCAGCTCAATTACAAAATGGCCAAGTGCACACTTGACCTTGAGTCACTAAAGCTGGTCCTGCTCAGAGGAGTAAAGAAAGATCTTCTGGATACCTTACATCTGTTAGTAGGAGGGGATATCTACCAATTACCCTATGAGGATATCAAGGCTATCTTTAGAAACCATTCTAGGGCAGCCATGAAAAAGAGTAGGGGTAGTCAACCTATGGCCAGTACATCATCTTCCAACTCATCCATCAAGGGTGAAATTGGTAATATGCTGGAAGATTTCAAAAATGAGATACTGCAAACCCTTGCCTTGCAATTGGACATCATGAACATCAAAAGGAAGCAAGAGGAAGCAGAGAGAGCCTTGGCCATCTTTTGTCCTAGATGCACCAGGAGGCATCCTAGGAACGAATGTCCATTGAATTGCATTGAGATTTGCTCAGTTTGTGAAGAAAACCACTCCACAGACAAGTGCCCTTCTTTACCCAGACTCAAAGCTGTATATCAAGGAGCTGAAGGGGTCACTGAGCAACTTTGTTACATCAACCAAAGGAGACCTCCTGGGCCTAGACCATACCAACATGGTATGCAAGGGTCATCCCATGCATATTACAACCCCAACCAAACCACAACTATACCTTCTTAGGGACCCCCTGCTCATCCTTCCTGGTCTACACCCCCTCCTTGGTCCTATGCATCTCAGTATCATTCCCAGCCAGCCAACCAGTCATTTCAACCTTATGTTCAGCCACAACCTTAGTGGAATACCCCACACTAGGGGTGGAGGCCCCAATACAACAATGCTCCAGCTCTATTGCCTCCACCACCTACCCAACCACAACTCCTACACTCTGCTCCACCCAAGCAACCCCAGATGCCTGCCCAGCCAAATCCAAACCCAAACAATAGGCAGGCTCAATAAGTATACAATGGAGAGACATCATACCTAGCTTATGCTGTAGAAATCCAGGAGATCAACCTAAGATCTGGGAGAATTCTCCCAGATAACCAACCTCCCTCTCCACATAGGGAGGTTGAGGAAGAAAGAGAGGAAAGCAACCTTAAATTAAATCCACCCTTTCCTAAGAGATTAGCCCAACCACTCCAGCCTACCCTAGAAGAACTTGAACTTCTGGGAGAATTGAAAAATCTATGTGTAAAGATCCCCCTTCTCCAAGCAATAAAAGATGTTCCCATTTATAATAAGTTGATTAAGGAGAAGTGCTTCAAGCATCCAGGAAGAAGAAAAAGGGATGCCCCTACCATTAATGTCATTGAGCAGTTGTCTGACTTAATGCTGGGGCAGGTAATATGTCCAAAATATTTGGACCCTGGAAGCCTTGTAGTAGATGTGCACATCAATGGCACCATTGTCCCACACACTCTGATTGAAATGGGGGCTGCCATTAATGTGATGACCAAGGACACCATGCTCAAGATCAACCTCCAAGGGTCATTGAGGAAGACCACAACAGTGCTGCAACTTGCAGACCGTTCCACAGTCACCCCTGAGGGAATTGCGGAGGATGTGATGGTCTCCATTGACTCCTGGGAGCACCCTGCAAATTTCCTAGTTCTCCAGCCTAAGGCTAAGCTTACTGGTTACCCTCTCATCCTTGGGAGGCCATGGCTGGCCACAAATGATGCTTACATTAGATGCAGAGCTGGGAATATGACCATCAAGAATGGGCATACGTCCAAGCAGTTAGTCCTATACCCTCCTTCTCAACCTTCTCTAGAGCATGATTTACCTTTATGGTTGGAGGAGGAGGAAGAAGATGAGGCTTATTCAGCCCAACTTTATGCTTTGGAAGCAACCATAGGAGGATGACAACAAGATGAGGATGACTTAATTGAAAACCTGCTCCAAAGTCCAACTCCTAGTTTGTTACCATTAGAAGAAGAAGTAAAGGAAACCCAGAAAAATCATCCAATTGACTTATGCTTGGCCAATTCCAACCCAATCCATGTCAAAACCATAAAATTTGGCCCAGATTAAACTTTGAAAATTAATCCATCTCTTTCTGCTCTTGAAGAGGAAAAACTATGCAACATGTTGAAAGAAAACCTAGAAGCCTTCGCTTGGAGTTACAAGGAAATGAAGGGAGTACACCCCTCAGTGTGTACTCACCACATATACATCAAAGAAGGTTGCAAGCCAGTTAGGCAACCACAAAGGAGGATGAATCCAGCTCTTAAAGATATAGTCAAAGAGGAATTGCAAAAACTGCTAGATGCATGATTCATTTACCCTATCTCTGATAGTGAGTGGGTCTCTCCTTTAGTGTTAGTTCCCAAGAAAAATGGTAAGTGGAGGATTTGTGTAGATTACAGGGAGTTGAACAAAGCCACAAAGAAGGATCATTTTCCCCTACCCTTCATTGACCAAGTGCTAGATGGCCTGGCAGGGAAGAAGTTTTTCTCTTTCCTAGATGGATTCAATGGGTACAACCAAATCCAAATCTGCCTAGAAGACCAGGATAAGACCACATTCACCTGTCCTTGGGGTACTTTTGCCTATAGGGTCCTTCCTTTTGGCCTATGCAATGCTCCTACCACTTTCCAGAGAGCAGTCTTGAGTATTTTTGTTGAATTAGTACATGATGCAGTAGAAATCTATATGGATGATTTTACACCTTATGGTTGTGATTTTCAAGAAGCCCTGACTAACCTAGGCAAAGTATTGCACAAATGCATTGAAATGAACCTGTCTCTCAGTCCAGAAAAATGTGAATTCTTAATGACTGAAGGGACCGTGCTAGGTCATTCAATATCCCAACAAGGACTGCAGGTGGACCCAAACAAAATAGCGATCATCCAAAGGTTCCCACCTCCTCAAAATTAGAGGGATGTCAGGATTTTCTTGGGGTTAGCTGGATACTACTGAAGGTTCATAAAGGACTTCAACAAGTTGACCTCTCCTTTATTTGGGTTGTTTGCCAAAGATTCTGAGTTTATATGGTCAAAAGGTTGTCAAGAGGCCTTAAACATTTTAAAGGGTAAGTGACCACTGCACCAATTCTTCAAGGCCCAAACTAGGCCCTCCCTTTTCCTATTCATGCTGATGCCTCACACAAAGCCATAGGAGCAACCTTAGGTTAGGTAGAGGAGAAATTGCCCTTTGCCATCTATTTTATCAATAAGAACCTATCAAAGGCTGAGCTAAATTATACTATGACCAAAAAGGAACTCCTGGCTGTTGTGCATTCATTAAACAAATTTAGGCATTACATTACAGGCTATCAAACATTTGTGCATACTGACCATGCTACAATCAAATATTTAATGAACAAACCAGATGTGAATGCTAGAATTATAAGATGGTTACTTTTATGACAACAGTTTGATCTAACTATTATTGATAAGCTTGGGAAGGAAAATGTTGTTGCAGACTTTCTATCTAGGATGAATCTGCCTGCAGGTGAAGAAGGAATGGTGGATGACCAGCTACCGGACGGGAATTTGTTTACTATTTCAGTTCTCTCCCCATGGTTTGCTGATATAGCAAACTATTTGGTATCAGCACAGTTCCCACCAAAATTGCCCTCCAAAGAAAGCAAGATAGTCAGGAAATGTGCCCCCTTCACCTAGATTAGGGGAAATCTTTTCAAAATTGGCCCAGATCAAATCTTGAGAAGGTGTGTAAGGGAAGAGGAAGTTTTTGACATCCTTCTGACCTGTCATGACGGGCCTTATGGAGGTCACTTTGCAGCAAAGAGGATATCATTCAAAGTGTTACAAGTAGGCTATTATTCGCCCACTCTTCATCATGATGTGAAAAAGTACATTAGTCAGTGTGATCGGTGCCAGAGGATGGGAAAGCCCACTCCAAGAGATGAAACACCCCTACAACCTTAAGTGACTTTCGAGCCATTTGACAAGTGGGGCATGGACTTCATTGGGCCTATCAACCCTCCTTCAAAGCAAAAATAATACATTATTGTGTGCACTGATTATTTGACTAAGTGGGATGAAACCAAGGCAATTAAGGTAGCAACAGAAGAGAAGGTGGCTGAGTTCCTAAGGGAGAATGTATTCTACAAATCTGGGTACCCTAGAGAGCTAGTCACAGACCAAGGTAGTCATTTTACCTCCAATGTGATTGAAGAACTGCTCAACCATCAAAAAATCAAGCATAGGACCTCCACTCCTTATCATCCACAAGCTAATGGGCAAGTGGAGGTGACCAACAGGGCACTGGAGAGCATCTTAACCAAGGTAGTAAGCAGCAACAGGAAGGATTGGGCAGAGAGACTAGTTGAGGCCACCTGGGCCTATAATACAACATGGAAGATCACCACTGGATTTACACCCTATGAGTTGGTCTATGGGAAAAAGGCTTTGCTGTCCATTGAGTTTGAATATAACACATTGAGGATGGCAACCCAACTAGATTTGGATCTCAGTCATGCACAGAAAGAAATATTGTTCCATTTGAATGGCTTGGATGAATTCAGAATGCAGGCCCTCCTACATACAGAGATAGTTCAGCTTCAAAGGAAGATCTGGCATGATAAACATATTAAGGAGAAGCAATTTCAAGAGGGCGATTGGGCATTGTTATATGATTCTAGGTATAAAGACTTTAAGAGCAAGCTAAGGACAAGATAGCTTGGACCTTATGTGGTAGAAATATGCCATGGTAATGGTCCAGTGCAAATCATAACTATAGATGAAGAAGCCATTCCATTGCTTGTTAATGGACACCGAATGAAAATGTACAAGAGGCCTTTATCAAAACAAGAGTTCATTGACATTATCAATAAGACAGTGATGATGGTGGAGCAAGTTCTAGCTCCTCCCTCATCAAGTCACTGAAAAAGAAAAAAGAAGAAGAAAAGAATAAGGATTTAGGTGAAAACCTCCGTGAGGCGCCTGAGTCCCATCTTTGGGTTGAAAACCTCATGAGGTGGCCCAAGGATGAAAAAAATAGAAAAAATAAGAAGATCCCTGGGTGAAAACCTCCCTTGAGGTGCCCAGGGCAAACATCTAGGGTGAAAACCTCTCTGAGGCAGCCTAGGTGTTTTTCAAAAAAAAAAAAACAGGAAAAAAGAAAGAAAAAAGAGATGAAATATGTAATTGTCATTTGCAGGTGGACGAGAAAGACAGTCAAGGAGCAAAAAGAGGATCTAAAGGGCACCCTGCCTCACACATATCCATCTCCTCCACTCCTTACAATGCATCACTCCATCATTTCTATCGTTTTCCACTCCATTGCTTCAATTCAGGCGAAGACCATGTTTTCTACAGGATCCCCTCTATTCCTGTAAGCAACCTATCCCACAAAATATAAATCTTCAACTACAGGTCTTCACTAAGATGATCCAGACAACAGACAACAGACAGTAGACTTCAGTCATAGACAATAGAGGAGGAAGAAGAATGACCATGCAACAAATAAACAACGCAACACCTATGATACTCAACAACTGCAGTGTGGCATCGAGACCACAGGTAAGTATCCCGCTCACTCACTCATATGCATCGTTTGATGAAAATTTGTAAGAGTCGCAAGGTAGTTGGTTTATAAGTGAAAAGGTGGCCAGTTAACTTGGCCACCTTTGTTCAGTCATCACGTACAAAACCAGGTGTTCTCTCACACATGGCTGCAGTCAACTCAAAGACAAAAGGAGGAGTAGGACAAGAAGTGGTTAACTACGGATCTACGAGGTGGGAGCTGATTACGAGGAATCTCACCCCGAAAAGCCATAAAGGGAAACAAAATGTCTTTCGCATGCATTCATGCATTCCACCTCCTCGAAACTCCCTCACTCAAGTCACTCTTATAACTCTAGCCACCCACCGGAAGCAAGGATCCATCGTTCTGCAAGAGAATTTCTATAGGAGCATGCACAAGAATTCCTATAGGAACAACCTATAGGAGCAGTATATAGGATACACAGAGGCAGTCTATAGGATAGGCAGAGGAGAGTTTAAGAAGGAACATCATGAGAACTGTCCACTGCCACCATTCTAAAGAGGTAGGATCTAAAAATCCATTCCCATTTACAAGCAAATGAACTAGAAATTCTCTAAAAGCTAGTGGATATAACAACTGTGGGAGGTGAATTACATACACAAGAAACTCCGTTTTCTCCTGAATTTAAAATTCTTGTGTCAAACCTCTCATTTCCTCCTCAAGCCTCACAAGCATGATGACATGTGGGTTTAATAGGAGAGAATCCACAAATACAGTGAGGATACAACAACACCCCAAAGTGCTTGGAATCTTTATAAGACACCAATGGATGGGGTTTTTTCAAAAAATTCACAGGGTATGATGATGAGGTGGCTCAAGAATTTGCTCATTCCCTCACTCCACACAATAGAATCCATGCCACTATTGTAGTTAGA
The DNA here is from genome assembly GCA_031772625.1 of Pinus tabuliformis. Taxonomy (NCBI): domain Eukaryota; kingdom Viridiplantae; phylum Streptophyta; class Pinopsida; order Pinales; family Pinaceae; genus Pinus; species Pinus tabuliformis. The sequence goes on from CM062811.1 coordinate 272,901,369, forward strand.
GGGCTCACTATAGATCTCACCCCAGAGCTCATCAGTAGGGTCACACACTTCCCCTAGGAATTCCATGGAGAAAAGAAGACAAAGCAGAGAGTCAGGTGGCAAAAAGGAAATTCTTTTTAGAAGGTGAGGAACCCATAGAGGATAAAAATGGAGTAAGGAGGGGCAGTCTGCCATACCCATGGAGTGAGGTAGGTTACAAACTCATCAAATATATCTCATGTGAGGGTAGGTACAGTGTTGTTTATGGATACCATTTTAGAATGCTTGAAGAATTAAGATTTGGGGTAGAAACACCAGTTCACCAAAGACTCAACATACCCTATTTCTTGATGCAATCACTCATAGACTCCAGCAACAAAGTAAAGGAAGGGAATTCCCAACAATTGGCTCACCATGGGTTGATCAAGATCCTCATTGAGGATGCCCTCCAAAACCTCAGGATCCCTATAACATGGTCAATCTTCAGAGACTTACCAGTAGAGGATGACATCAAAACCCTCACCTATGATGTTAGTCCTTCTGTCAGTGAGGAGGAGGCAAAACAAAAAGAAGAAGATACAGAGCTAGATGGGGATGAGATGGATGAAGAAGAAACTAATGTAGAGGAACATGATGAAGGAGAAGAGAAGGAGGATGATGCTGAAACAAAGGAGGAAACGAAGGAAGAAACTGATGGAGATGAGAAAGAACAACAAGAGGAAGAAGATAAGAAAAACAAAGAGCTAAGTGGCTTAAGGGACAGAGAAGCAATAATGAGAGATCAACTTGAGAGGGAAAATGCATGGTTGAGAGGACAACTGCAGGAAAGGGAAAACCAACTAGCATATATGGCCAACCTCTCCTTGGAAGCCATCCAGTGTAGGATTCCAACTAAATCCTATGCTCTTTACCTCAGAGAACAATGGCTGCAATTTCAGATTAAAACACTAGCACAAAGGGGCACCATGCTATTTCAGGACTACAGACAATTTATTGATCTTTGTGATCAAAGTACACTAGAGGATAGGGCCAAAATGGCCGAATTTTACTTGCACAACAAGGCCCTCATAGACAAGAATGTTTGGGATCCTAATGCCAATATAGGAGATCTACAATTAATGGCTTTGGCATCATGGATGAACCATGAGGAGTCAAGGGTTGCAGAGATGAAAATAATATTGGCCAGAGAGCAAAATGAACCTATTCTCATCAGAGCTAAACAATCAAATCCCGAGGCCCTAATCAGCGCCCATAATCTAATTGCACATGATCATCAGCTGGCACCTAGATATCTTGCTGCCCAAGAGCAAGCAATTTCACATTTTGAGGATATGTTTAGGCTGCTAGGAGATGATAGTATACATGCTTGCTCAAGGAGATGGAACACATTGCCACACAACTTGAAGATCAGAGACTATCACTTCCCTCAAGGGTTGAGAGAGGTACTCAACAGGACACCTAAGTATAAGCAATCAATGCAAAGGTTGAAGGTCAATTGGATAGGCCTAAAACTCAGTCCACCACTATTGCTAGGAATGATAGAAGGGAGAAAAGAAGAAGAGGAAAAGAGGCAGTGGGAAGAAGTAGAAAAGAAAGCAGGCTTCTATGAACAAGAAGAAGAGACCACAACAGAGGCATGGGATGTTAGAGAGGCTACCAGAGCCATGAAGGACATGGACATTGACTAAGTTGCTCAGAGGATGAGCAACACTTTCAGTAGGGGGGTGATGATGAGCCTCATCATTGGGTAATTATATGGGCCTTAATTCACCTCCTAGCTTAGTCAAACCAACTATTCTCACAACTTATTGCATACTTTTGATCATATTTTGTTTATGAGATGAGTTAGAGTTGGATATTTTGCTTTGTGGTCTAATGTGCATGTAATGCAGGATTAAAGGATAAAAACAAGGCATTTTGGCAAATATCTTGGTCAAAACTCGAATGGGACAAGGGAGAGGAGTTATAGGAGGGAAATCCTCCTCATTTACTACCCCTCCATTCGAATATTCCTCCATCAGCTCGGAGTGCAACCAGCCAAATCATGAGGACTAGAAGGCAACCGAGCAAGTGGAAGTCAAAGCACCAGTTTATCTCTAGTTTGGGAGCTGAGCCTCCCTAATTTTAAGGAAGTCGTTGGAGACTTCAGAAGCATAAGTAGAGAGGCCTAGGACCTCAGTAGGATTCGATTTTTATTCGGACTTTTGATTGTAAAACTCTATTTCATTTTCGAGCTGCAAGACTTGTGACAGTTTTGATGTAATCCATTGTTTTTATAATAAGAATGAGTTTTATTTTGAGCCAACACTAAGTTAACTCAAAGGGCTGAAGCTCTTGGGTTAGGGCCCAACCCTAGCAGCTAAGGCTCCTCTTTACTGTACATGTATGCTAGCATAGATCCATGGTTTAATCGTTCATTTGCTTAAATAGCTGCATTTTCATTACAACAGGGTAGATTAGATTGGTTGTGTTTCAGATTTCTAGTTATCGCATGAGCGTTAGAGTTTGTTGTCTTGATTCAGTATTTGGTTCATTTCATCATTATCGTCTTCAATCACTCTCTTTCTGTCGTAGATCGCACTCATCCTTTCCTTTCCTTCAGCACGAAATACTTAAGTGCGAGCCAATAAATCACGTCTTAAGCGGATTCTACCCGTAGATCTCCTTACCGTTTGATCCACAACAAACCTAACAAATCATTGTCCGATTCATTTCAGCGCTTGACTTTATTCTCTCCAGATCTCCACCGTCGATCTTTCTAGCTTGATCTAACGATTATTGTGAATTCTTCCACCTACTTTATGTGCTCCAAATCTCCACCGTTGATCAGACGCACCCTTGATCCAATGGTTATCGCGTCACTCGATCGCCAACCAGCTTGGCTGATGTCCACCTTTGATAAACCCCACCTGATCTAATGGATATCGCGTAATCTCGCGTGGATTCTTGCACGATCGATATCTGCGCGAGAGCACACGAGAAAAGTGGTTTTCTTGTGCTACGTGTCACCCAGTTAGGCTAATTGTGCAAAATTTTGGAATTCCGCTTACAGCCTTGAGGGCGCGCGAGAAACGAATTACTACCTATGGAAACCCGCTCCATCATTCTGCACATTTTATTTCCTTCTGTCACCACGTGACTTAATCCTGTTCGCTCGTCGATTCACTTAAACCCCACGATAAGATCTCCGCCACTCAATCTCTCGTTTAACCCTGTTCGTCCATCGATTCAATTAATCTACGCAATAAAATATCCACCGCTCATCTTCTGTTAGTCCTATTCATTCATCTATTCACTAAATCGCCCGCAATAAGATCTCCGCCGCTCATCTTTCATTAATCCTGTCCACCCATCTATTCACTCAATCTCACGTGATAGGATCTTTGCCATTCATCTTCCGATTAGTCTTATTTGTTCATTTCTTGACTTAAACCTCCCACGATAAGATCTCTGCCATTCATCTTCCGATCAGTCTTATTTGTCCATCTATTCACATAATCTTCTGCGATAAGATCTCCGCCGCTCATCTCCCATTAATACTATTCCCGATCGATCCAACGGTTCCTCTGCACTTCTGCTTTGTTACGCCCTCCTTTCACTGATTTCAATCTTCGCTTGCTCTTTCACTTAACTCCTTGCATGCTTGATTTTACCAACAAAACCAAAAATGTGAAAACAACTTTAGTTTAGTTTCTTTGCTTATTCATTAGTTTAGTTTGATGCTCTTTACTTCTGTAACTTAGATAGTAGCATTAGGCTAGTGTTGACTTAGAAATTTTGCTTAGTTTAGCTGTTTAAATGGTCAGTTAGGATATGGTGTGATTTAGCATTACAGTTTGTTTTCTTCATTACTGCAGTAGAGTAGCTCTCTTAGAATAAATTTTCCCTTCTTCCATCAAAGAATCAAGCTTCTTCTGACTCTATAAAAGTCTGGCCTAGAACCCCTGGGGTCTCTTGCCAGATGAACAAGTGACAACAGGCAGGACCTTCACTTCTACTTGTGCATATAGCACTGTCACCTCCAAGTTTGTATAAACCCCAGGTTGATAAGTAAAGATGGTAGCCCAGGAGTTGCAACATCCTTGCTGCAATACTGGTGCTCATCAAAATGCAACATGACATATAAAAAATATGGGAACAAGTGCAAAAATTTTTGCTATCACAAAGAGCAACCAAAACTGAATTGGAAGCAAAGATGGATGGTTTAGAACAAAATATGGAAGGTTTTAAAGGGGACATGGAAGGTTTGAAGGAAGATTTGACAAAGTTGCTACAAGAAAGACTTCTTAGTTTTGATAAGGTAGTCCATGAAACTCATGATGAGAACAAAAATAATGTGAATCATGATTTTAGAGACTCTAACTTTGAGTTGAAGACGAGTCATATTCCAAAGATCGATACGAGGAAGTTTGATGGCAAGGATACGGTAACATAGATACTACATTTAGAGAAATTATCTGATCTACACGATGTGCAATACACACAAAAGATACACATTGCATCTTTATATTTAGAACCCAATCAATTTTTGTGGTATTAATGGCTTTGTTCTCATAAATCACTTATCACTTGGACAATTTTTACGGAGGAATTGATAACACATTATGAGGATACAAAGAGAAATACCTTCTTTAGACAATTGATAAATCCCAAACAAAAGGGTTCAATTGCAGAGCACATTGTGGACTTCCAAAGAGTGAATATGAATGTTACTAATATTACAGAGGAGCATCTTATTGATGTTTTCCTAGGGAATTTAAAGGATAACATCCAACATGAGGTTCACCTTTGGGAACCTAAGTCTTTGGAGAATGCATTCAAGGTGGCAAGAAAAGTTGAAAGCAAAACTATGGCACCAAGAAGCTCTACCACTCACAATTATAAAGAGGGAAGTGTTGTCGCTCCTAGCCTCCCACAACCTACAAGGTTGACACCATAACGACTAGAGGAAAAAAGGGCATGAGGGTTTTCTTATAGTTGAGATAGAAAATAAACTAAAGGTCATAAATGTGTTGAGAATAAATTATTTTACATAGATTGTGAAGAGGAGGAAGAAAAGGATTAAGAAACATCAAAAGTAGAAGATATACACCAAGAACCAACCCTAGGCATTAAAAAAGAGGAAATTAATTCAACCATATCTTTTAATGCATTAGCGAGAATTACCACTCCTCAAACTCTCAAGATAGAAGGATACATCAAGGAGAAAAAGATAATAGTGCTGATTGATTTAGGTAGTACCCATAATTTTATTCATTGTAAGATAGCCAAGGATTTGAATTTCTTTGTATATCCAACACCAGAGTATCAAGTGATGGTAAAAAATGGAGGAACGATAAATTTCTCAGGGAAGTGCCATAATATCAATCTAATCACGGGGGAATATGTATTGAATGTTCCAGTGCTTTCCATTCCAATGGGTGGTGTTGATGCAGTATTAGGAGTCCAGTGGTTACAATCTTTGGGGACAATATCTTTTAATTTTCAAGAACTCTTCTTGAATTTTTTTTTTGGAAGGAAAAGAAATTGAATTAAGGGCTATCACAGGGAAACCTGGGAAGATAATAAACTCTAATGGCATGACAAAGCTTTGAAGAAGAAACAATGAGGTAATTGCAAAATTATGCTTACTAGATGTTCAAACATCTAATCCAATTATTTCCCCAGATCTCAAAAGAGTCTTTGACATTCATTCCAAAGTATTTGAGACTACCAAAGGTCTTCTATGCATTCATGATCATGATCATGCTATTCAATTGATTCTAAGAAGTGTTCCTCCAAACATCAAACCTTATAGATATCCCTATGCCCGAAAGAATGAAATTCAACGTATGGTTGCAGAAATGCTAGAGTCAAGTTTAATTCAACCTAGCCAAAATTCTTTCTCTTCTCCAATATTATTGGTACACAAGAATGATGGATCATGGTGTATGTGTCCAAATTATAGAGAGCTCAATAATCTCACTACTAAAGATAATTTTTCCATTCCTTTCAATGATGAATTGTTGGATGAATTACATGGAGAAATTTACTTCACCAAGCTGGATCTTAACTCAGGATATCATCAAATTAGAATGAAGATAGAAGATATTCTAAAAACAATATTCAAAACTCATGAAGGTCATTATGAATTTTTGGTCATTCCTTTTGGCCTTACTAATGCACCCTCCACATTTCAAGGTTTGATGAATTCCATTGTCAAACCATTCCTTAGAAAATTTGTGTTAGTATTTTATGATAATATACTAATCTACAAGAAGTCTTGGAAAGATCACGTTCAACATGTTGACAAGGTGCTCAAACTATTGGAGGAGAAAAATTTGTATGCAAAACCCTCCAAATGTTTCTTTGGGGTACATGAAGTGGAATATTTTGGTCATATTGCATCTCATGAGGGTTTTAAGATAGACCCTAATATAATTAAAGCCATAAAGGAATGGAAAATCCCCACAAACTTAAGGCATATTTGAGGATTTCTCAAGTTGATAGGGTATTATCGCAAATTTGTTAAGAATTATGGGAAAATAACAACATCACTAGCAACATTAGTGAAGAAAGATGTATTTTTTTGGACTCCATAACAAATAAGGCCTTTGAATATATTAAAGAAGCAATGTGCCAAGATTTAGTCTTAGCTACACCAAACTTGACAAAAACATTTTGTGGAATGTGATGGCTCAAGAAATGACATTGGTGTTGTTTTAATACAAGAAGGAAGACCCATTTATTTTGAAAGTCATCCAATCAAGGGAAAGTATTTACACAAACCTATTTATGAAAAGAAAATGTTGCCAATACTACATACTATGAAAAAATGGTGTCCTTACTTAATGGGAAGGCACTTCAAGGTAAAAAGAAATCGTGATAGTCTTAAATACTTCTTGGAACAAATATTATCTTTAGAAGAGCAGTAAAAATGGGTCACAAAGATGTTGGGTTATGTCTTTGAAATCATCTACAAAAAAGGGACGCAAAATGTTGTTGCAGATGCACTCTCAAGAAGTGATGAAGATGTGAAACCATTTCTCTGTGCCATTTCTATTATCCAACCTCATTGGATAGCTGAAGCAAAGGATGAATGAAATAATGACGAAGAGGTGTGGACACTCATTCAAAAGTTGCAGTAAGATCCTAGTGTGTCTAATACATTTATCTGGAAAAATGGTTCATTGTGGTACAAAGATCGCTTATATCTATGTAACAATTCCCAACTCAAACACAAGGTTCTTTTGCAATTGCACTCATGAATTTTAAAGACTTACCACAAGGTCAAGAAGGATTTTTTTTGCGGATGGCCTTAAATCTAATATTCAGAAGTTTGTGGCAGAACGTTTGTTTTTCCAACAAAATAAAGTTGAGACGATTAAAACCCTAAGTCTTTTACAACCATAAACCATTCCAAGTAAGCATTGGGAGGAGGTTTCTATGGATTTTATCACAGGTTTATCCAAGTCCAAAGGAAATAGTGTCATCAAGGTGGTAGTTGATAGACTTACCATGTATACACACCTTTGTACACCATCTCATCCTTTCAAAGGCAGTATAGTCGCTACTTCATTTGTGGAAACAATTCAAAAGTTACATTGAAACCCAAAGATTATTATAAGTGACAAAGATCCCATTTTCACTAGAAATTTTTGGACGTAATTATTTTCTTGCCTTGGTACTCAATTGCTCATAGCTCATCTTATCATCCTCAATCTGATGGGAAAGATGAGTTAGTGAACACATGTTTGGAAGGATATCTTTGTTGCTTTGTATATAATAAACAAACACAATAGGTCAAATGGTTACCTATGACAACGTGGTGGTATAACACTTCCTTCCATACCACAACAAAAATGACCACATTTATGGTGCTTTATGGATATCATCCATCGTCCATCACATCGTCTTTAAGAAACAATTCTAAGGTTCAAAGAATGGAAGATCACATCAAACACCAACAACAAGTTCTCCAACTCTTAAAGGATAACCTGACTCTGGTGTTGAATCGAATGAAACAATAGGCATATCAACATCGCAGTGAAAGAAGTTTTGATGTGGGCAATTGGGTATTTTTATGGCTACAAGCATACAAACAAATGTCCCTAAAAGAAGCTAAGAAGGATAATAAAGTATCACCCAAGTACTATGGCCCTTACAAGGTGTTGCAAAAGATTGGTACTATGGTATACAAATTGGAGCTACCCACATCTTTGCAAGTACACCTAGTTTTCCATGTTTCATGTATAAAGAAGGTTATAGGTGACAAACTGCCAGTTCAAACTATGTTGCCAGAACTTAAGGAGGAAGGAAAAATAATATTAGAGCCTGATGCAATCACGGAGAAAAGAATTCGACCGCCACAGAATCGATCAATTTTAGATTATCTCATTAAGTGGAAGAACTTACTCATTGGAGATTCCAGATGGGAGGATGAGTTTTTCATATAGAAGCATCCATAACTACTCAAACATTGAGGACACCACTTTTTTAAGGAGAGGGGCATGTTAAGTCCTTATAATACTAATGTAGCCCCATATTTTTATTGTTGTGCCCCATAGAAACACACTATTGTTATTGTTTGAGCCGTTACATTATTATTGTTATGTAGACCCTAATTATATTTTTACTCTTTAAACTCCTATATATACGAAGGACGTCTTGTCATTTGAATCATCCAAGAATTGTTCATTTATGTGATGTAAAAGGAGGTTTCCTCCTGAAAGAGACTTATTTTCAAGTCCTTGATCTATCTTTTCTTCTGTTTTGTGATTTGGTGACATAAGAATGTCCTACACCCTCATTTGGATGAGATTCAAACTAAGATGGAGAAGACCCTACCAGGCAAGATATGAAGACAAAAGGGTCTCCAAAGATTGTCAACCACTTAACTAGTTACAACTACCTTTGATGAATTTTATTTTTGTTTTTTGTTGAACAACATTGAATGTTTAACATGATGTACTTAGAAAGTAGAGTCTCGGTGATGATAGAAATAGTAGTTTTGAGAACAATCTCTTTAAATAACTTTATCATATACTTTATCTGAATTTTATGCTCAAGCCTCCTTTATACAAATTACCCTTAATTCTTATTAAAAAAAAATAAAAAAAACAAAAAAATACTTACATTTAAATATTATTTTCAATTTTGATTTTAAATATAATATACGTATAAATATATTTTTTCAAAATATAAGTATAAAGGATATTTATGTAATTTTTTTTTTTAAATATAATATACATATAAATATATTTTTTCGAAATATAAGTATAAAGGATATTTATATAAATATTTTATATTAATAAATGAGTAACATCATAATTTATGAAAAAGGAAGAATTCGAATATGAGTTATGCTAATTATATTATTTTATGAAAATTTAAAAGAATGTTTACTTGTTTGAAAATAAGCAATGTTGAAGTGTTATAAGACTAGAAATACGAAGAATAAGAATAATTCCAAAGTTGATTATTGATAGTATGTCTGAAATTGGAATTTTCCGATGGAACCTAGTACAAAGCATCGTTTAATATAATATAGAAGTAGGTGCTTTCTTATATTGTGGGGCTTAAGAGATGCTAAGATATGGAGATTCAATGAATATGGGCTTGAGAAGCTGAATGTCAAGGTTAAGTAGAAATATACCCTATTCATTCCAACTTTTTAATATGGATTTTACAAAGCTGAGGGCTTTATCTATTTGATTATTCATTCATATATGAAGTACTCTTCATATCATTCCAATTCAATTCTATGATATATGAGTTTTAGCCTCACCTCTTTTATTTATATCTATGTATGTGTGGTTCATAAAATTATTATCATTACCCATAGTTGAATAGTAATCATATCATTCCAATTCAATTCTATGATATATGAGTTTTATTTATATATATATGTATGTGGGGTTCATAAAATCATTACCCATAGTTGATTAGTAATTTGAAATAGTAAAATGGAAAGAAAGCAGTACTTTGTACTGCAGTACAGTACAGTAGTAGCTTTCTAGTACTGAGGAAAAATCAAAATGAAGAGTCCAAATCCAATTGAATATCTAAGAAGGAAAAAAAGGGTGTAGTAAGGACGCCCTACCCAATCATTGGATTGTTTTTAAATGCAAGTGGCTACACACGACAAGAAGAATCGCACCAGAATTGAATGTCCATTTGTCATCTTCACTCCTTGCTCCTCAATCATGAATGCATGGCAATTCAACCACTTGTGATATGGTACTACAACTTACAACTTTAACTCTCAGCTTATGGAATAAAGTAAAATCATTATTACCTAATTTCACAATCAAATTTATATTGATGACATTCACATTGTTTGTGATAGAAATAATGGTTAATAGCATTGTTTTCAATTTTTTTTAATGTTTATTATTTTAGTTTAAAATGACTTATTTGAATTATTTAGGGAAATAATTTAATGATTTTTTTTACCTAAAGAGCAGACTGCTTAATAAAACATCATGCTGGACATCTTAGTAGGTAAGTTAATTTGAACACTTGAATAGGTTGAATTTCGTGTAATTATTTAGCCCAAGTATTTTTCTTAATTAAATTTTAGTATATTTTATTAGATTAAATTTTATATTTAACATTAGTGAGTTATACTAGATACCATATGTAAAATGTGAGTATGTACTTGTGGATTTATAGACCAGAAATAACTTGTAATGTGATTTTCTTTTTTATATATTATTATTTAGGGATATAAATATTTTTTTAAATAACAATTTCAATTTTTAAGAGATATCAATAGCAATAACTCTAATATGTTATGATCTTTGTACTAACTATAAGGGAGTGGCAATTTTTATTAATACAATGGTAATTAGTTGTAATACTAGCATAGATTCATCTTAAGTACGAATCTAACATGAGTTCAGAAGGATCACATTTCTTCAATTACAAATTTCTTTAGAGTGCAAAATACGTTGTAATTTTTCATTGTTTAAATTGTAATTTTGAATGTTATATAAAGTATATATAGGACTAAATAAACATTTAACCATAAACTTATTTTTTTCATGATATATACATAATCTTTTAAAATGATATATAATACATACATAATTGACATTAAAATATTTTCCATAATGTGTTATCCATAAATTAAAATATTTTTCTATTATTAATATAATTTTAAGTATATGTCAATATTAATTCATATTAAAATATTTTATTGATAACCACATTGAATACTTTTTGATATACAACATTAAAATATTTTATTTTAACAATTATATATATATATATATATATATATGAAGTTGATATACTAATTAACATAGATTTTTAAATAGTTTATGTAAATCTCTTGTCGAAATATTTTTGAAAAGTATAAGGTTTAAACATCTTACTCACACATTTTTTTTAAACTTCTAATTACTTTATAACATATTCATCTTTTTTTTTTTTTTTATAGCCAACATTATTTTTCTATCTAGAACATTTTGTGATGACGGATGTACAAACTTACACATCCCCTCATATGGGTTGTAGAATGAGCCTCTCATTTTTTTTTTCTATATACCAACATAGATCCATCTTAAATAAGGATGTAACATGATCCGAGAGGGATCCAATTTCTTCACGTACAATTTTTTTTATGAGTCCACATTATTTAAATGTTTTGTATTATTATTATTATTTATTTTGGTCGACATGAACAAAATTTCAACTTTATGACAGACGAACAATGTTACACATCATATTGGGTTGTAGAATGAGCCTCTCGACTCAATCCATATATATATATATATATATATTAGTTAACATAGATTTTTAAATAGTTTATTTAAATCTCATGTTGAAATATTTTTGAAAAGTATAAGGTTTCAACATCTTACTCACACATTTTTTTTTTTACTTCTAATTACTTTATAACATATTCATTTTTTTTTTTTATTATAGCCAACATTATTTTTCTATTTAGAGCATTTTTTTTAAAGGGACACATGTGATGAGGAACATAACAAACTTACACATCCTCTCATACTAGGTTGTAGAATGAGCCTCTTGGCTCAATAAGTATTACTAGCATAGATCCATCTTAAATATAGATCTTACATGAGCCAAGAGGGATCCAATTTCTTCACTTGCAATTTTTTTATGAGCAACCATTATTTAAAAGTTTTGTATAGTTATTTAATTTTTTTTTAGATTTTATTTTGGCCAACATGAGCAAAATTTCAACTTTAATGATGGACAAACATGCTTACATCATACTGGGTTCTAGAATGAGCCTCTCGGCTCAACTAGCTCAACATTATAATTATGTGGGTAAATAACCTTTTGTGAACATATATAATCACACATTTCCATTTATATAATACAAATAACTTAATAAATTTAATCACAATTGTTTTTTTTTAACACAATCGGGTATTGGATTTTCTATTCAAAAAAGACCAGGGAGCTAGCTCCCAATACAAAGCTTTTTTGGAGCCATCCAAGTTGAGAGGTAGGCCAACATAGAGGCGCCATCCCAGTTAGCTGAGCTCCTAAGATCAAAATCTCCTAGATTTCCTACTGTTGAATATTTGTAGATTCTTACAAATTGCTGCAAAAAGACTTGAAATTTACAATTCATAGTAACTGATTACAGAATGAAACTTATGTTGCTGTAACTGGAACAAGAAGAAAACTGTAAAAATTCCTATTGTTGATTAACATAGGGAGTGTCTTTTGGCTTGTTGTTGCTGCCTTGATCCCCAGAAGCTGAGTTTTCTCTAGTTTGGTTGGTTAAGATGTCTTTTAGAAATGTGACTGAGTTTTCAAGGTGTGCACATTTGTTAGTTAGAGCTTCAATTTAAAAATTCTGACTTGCCAACCTTCCCATAAGATATGAATGATCTGATTTTGTATGGTGCTTAAGTTCTCAGACTGTCTCTTTCATCTGATTGGCCATATACTTGTTCGTCCTGCAATAGACACACCTTTCATTCTTTGAAGCCTGATCCAGAGGGTCCATGATCCTGGAGTCCCTGAAGTTGGCCTTTGCGCTAGACTAGTTGAAGAAGAGAGGATAATTGGTCCTCTATTGAAAGATACTTGATGCCACAATTAAACATAGAGAAATATGAATATGAAGGGTGCAACTTGTCCACAGAGTCACTAGAATGAATAGAGAGCTAGTAAGGCCATGAAAAGCTAGGGGACGAGAAGGGAAGATGACAAGAGGCCTGGGAAAAACTAAGGGAGTGCTCAGCAATCGGGAGACGAGGGAACAACGAGGAGGGGAGGCATGGAAGCACAGGGAGGGGCTGTGAGGCTGAGAGAGGCGGAGTGAGGGAGGATGAGGAGCAACGACGAGAGGAGGAAATAAAAGGGAGAAGGAGGGATGCATCGAGCGAGAGAAGGACATGGGAGAGGTATGGAAAGAGAGAGGAAGTCTGTCAGATAGAGAGATCGAAGTTGGGTAGAGGGAATGATCAGGGGAGATTTGAGAGAGAAAATGCATCGAATATGATAAGAGAGGTGCAAATTTTAAAGGAGGCTTATCCATAATGCGAGGTGACAGTGATTTGATAGCGAGGAGGGAAGGATGGCTATGGGATTGGAAGGAAAAATATATCTTTTTTGATTTTAGCTTCCCTTGGGGGACGAACTACAACCTTATTTGCATGAGAGTCTGTATTTTTATTATTTTCCCTTAAGATGTGCATAAAAGTGACTTGTCCCAAATCTTTTAAATGATGTCTGATCCTGGTTATAAGTTGGGCCAACGCTGCATTTTTCGGATTGTGCTTATTGATCATTGCTTGGATGAGGATGGAGGAATCTCCTAGGATAATTGGATTCATAAGATTTCTTTGTTTTAATATTTTTGCTCCCAAAAGGAGTCCATAAGCCTCTGCCTTGTTGTTTGAAGTCTTTCCCAATCCCCATTCAAAAGTAATGGGATTATGCATGTCTTGATCAATAAGGATGCCTCCTGCCCCTGCAAGCCCCAGATTTGACTTTGATGCGCCATCAAAGAAAAGGCATGGCCTGGTTAGAGCATTTATCCATTGAATGAATTCCTCCTCTTTTAGTCAAACTTTCTAGTTCTTATTGACTTCTTTTCTTTTAGAAATGGTTGGTAGATTTGGCCTGCTGTTTGCGAAGCTAATCCATATTCTTTCTTCCTACTGAAGTTGTTTGAGATATGTTATTTTTGCTCCTTTTGTTGATAGAAATTCTGTGGCTAGCCCCCAAGCTTTTAAGATCACCTTGCCTACTTTGGGCTTGTATTTCTGGAATATTTGTTTGTTTCTTGCCAACCATATTTGCCAATAAAGGAATGAGGGAAAACTTTTCCAATATCATTTGATGATGTTTTTATTTTTGAGTGCATAAGGATACTCTTTTCTCCATGATACATAAAACTCAGAGAAAGGTCGGGTTAGATTCACTTCTAATTCCAATGGTCTTACAAGTTGGCTCCAACATTCAGTTGCAAAAGTAAAGTCAAGGAAAAGATGTTGTATGCTTTCTTTTGCCATGAGGCACATGGGGCATCGAGAGGGCCCTGAGAATCCTTTTTTCTTGAGATTATCAGCTGTGAGGATTTTCCCTTTCAAAAGAGTCCAAATGAACATTTTGATTTTTGGGAGGCTTTCAGTTTTCCAAATCGATTTCCAAGGAGGCCATTCTTGATTCCCTTGTTGTTCTTGGAGTTTTAAGTAGCCCAATTTCACTGTGTAGTCTCCTCCAGAGGGGTCCCATATGAAAGAATCACGGGTTTCTTGATTGATTGGGGCTGCTCCTTTGAGAAGAGAGATGAAGGAGTCCCATTGTTGCTTGAGGTTTTGAGGTAAATCAATTTTCCTCCATTCTTTCCAAGTGTTTTCATGTTGATCCCATTGTGAAATTGAATCCAAAGTACAAAATCCTTTTGAGCTTAACCATCTTTTTAATCTTTGGATTTCTGGATGGGTGGAGAGAGGCTGCTTTCCCATTATACTTTCTTCCCATATACTAATCTCTCTACCATTGCCCGACAATCTAGATGTATTCTCCTTTATGAAAGGAAGAACATTTTTTATTAGATTCCACATTTGGGTGCAAGGCCTAGTCATAGTTTTCCTTGTGAGAAAATAAAAGCAAGAATGACTAAGATATTTGGCTTCTAATACCTGCTTCCACCATCAATTGTCCCCAATAATGAATCTCCAGGCTATTTTAGCTCCTAGGGCCAAGTTCATCAATCCCAGAAGTCTAATTGAGATTCCTCCTTTCTCGTATGGTGAAGTTACTTGTTCCCATTTTATGAGACTGGTTTTTTGTTGTTGTTTCTGATTTCCCTCCTTGCTAGAGGAAGCTCCTTATGATTAGTTTGATTTGCTTGTGTATACTTGTCGGAGCTAAAATTGTTGCAAATTGGTAGATGGGAAGAGCTGACAGAATGGACTTGATTAGAGTTACTCTTCTGGCTAAATTAAGCCAAATCATTCCCCAAGTTTGTAGTTTTTTTTTTCATTTTCTCGATGTATTTGTTCCACAATTATGCTTTCATATTTTCTTTTGTTACTGGTAGTCCCAAATATAGAAAGTGGTTCCATTTGGCCTAAAGGGGGATCTCAAGAATTTGTGACATTCTTTGGAGGGTGCGAGGAGGAGCATTCCAACCAGAAATTCTTCTCTTTTTTATTATTGAGTAGGTATCCTGATACTTCCGTAAATCCATCCAGAACTTTTTTGAATCTTTGAGCCACTATACAAGAGGCTCCTCCCATTAAAAGAGTATCATCCACAAAAAGGAAGTGATTTATACCTTTTATTCTAGAACTAGTTGATAGGCATGTTAGGGTGTGATATCAAGATTTATGATCAACGAGTCAGCCATTATTATGTAGAGGAAGGGGGACAAGGGGAAACCTTGCCTCAAACCCTTAGAGCTTTGAAAGTACTCACTCGGTCTGCCATTAATGAGAGGAGCTATCCATGGACCAACAATGCATGCATTTATTATTTCTATCAACTCATTAGAGAAGCCAAATGATTTGAGAACAACTGATAAAAAAGACAAATTGACTCTATCGAAAGCATTAGCCATGTCAAGTTTTAGAATGAAGCCCTGCTCATTTCTTGTGAGACTGGAATGCAATGCTTCTTGGACGATCATGATATTGTCCACAATCTGTCTGTTGGGAACAAACCCACCTTGATTTTCTGAAATTAAATTGGGTAGGAGAGGTTTTATGTGGTTGGCAAGGATTTTGGTGATGATTTTATATGATGAGTTGCACAATGAGATAGGTCAAAATTGGTTGAAAGATGAGGGTATGACTTCTTTTGGGATGAGAGCTAGAAAGGTAAAATTTGTGAAACCTCCCAGCTTCTTTTTTCAAAAAACATTTCTAATCATTCTAGTGATGTCTTTTTCGATGATTCTCTAGTTGAAGTGATAGAAAGCTATTGAAAATCCATCTAAACCAAGGAGCTTTGTCAGGCTAAAGGCTCCACACAACGGCTTGTGTTTCGTGTTCTTCAACCTCTTTCAAAAGTTCTAAATTTGCTTCTTCATTTATCCTTTTTGGGATATGATTAGTGAAGCTCTCGAATTCTGGAATTAATGGCTCAGCTGTTAATAAGTTTTTAAAGTGCCTTTGTGCTTCATTCTTGAGTGCCTCTTGCCCTTTGATCTCTTGATCTCCTTCACCTTTTATCATATCTATTTGGTTTATAATTCTTCTTGTTAGCTACCTATACCAATAGGTTTCATTTTTCATGATTGGCAGGGGAAGTGCCAATATGATCTGCTTTGGTGATGCAAAGATCTCATATTCTTGTGAAAGACACCTATCTGCAGTTGGTTGATGCTGTCCTACTTCTGAATGGGTGATCCAACAGTCTAAGCTGGGTCATGCCATATTTCAATTGATTGTTGTAGACTAGAGAAAGAAATCTGTCCAAACTGTTCAATTTGGCAGATAAGTAGCTAGGTAGAGAATGAAGGTTCCCAACTGTTTAATCTGGAGCCTTGGAAGAAATAAGGCTAGCCTTAGATAGAAAATCAAAAGGAAAAAGCCAAAGGAAAAGAAAAGGCACATGAGGGTTTGCAAGTCTAAGTGCACCCTCCTTGGAGTAACAAAAAATGCTAGGCAATAGAGTGGGTAGGTAGATGGGGTTGCAGAAGCATGATTTATGACATTTCACTGGCCTAAGCAAAGGAAAAACATAGTGTCAGTGCAGATCTTCCTATTCAGCAGTTTGTAGCAGCAAAATGATGCATGTCTAACTTCCCAATCATCCCCCATCACATTCCTTGCTAACATCCCAATACCACCTTTACTCATGAGATAAATCAAATTCATGGATTGATCCATATTGCATAGAGAGCCACATTTCCTGTGTAAAATTCTTTTCATTTTGATCTACTCCCTAACTAAGTTTGTTTCCTAAAAACTTAGTATCTATCACTTCCCATTCCTATTCCCCTCCAATACTAACTACTAACTCTATCTACACTTAATTCCCTATGTTTCCCCCTCCCTATTACTATAACACCATGGTGTATAAAACCCCAAAAAATATGTATATTCCCTCCCCTTTGGCATTATAGCCATATGCTCAAATATTGGAAAACCATGCAGAGATAAAGTCTGGTTGCATGTGGTTGTGTGAAGTCAGGGATTAAACTGACCCCTGGTTGGTTTAATAGCCTAAGCCCTACCCTTTTTCCCCTTACAACCACTTTGAAATGTTTTACCCACTTTATTTGCGAAAAACCTTGTAAAAACCCACATTTTCTCTAACCCGCGCTATTTGCAAAAAACACCAATAAACCCACTTTCATCCCTTACCCAAAGTTTTGATTGAAGCGCATTGAACACAAAAACATTGAAAAAACCCATATTTCTTTGATTTCCAAAGTACCGCCCGGGCGCACATTTCAAGAAATATAATAAATTATTCCCCGCCCCGCTGCCGTATCGTCCTTTCATTTTATTGACCCGTCGACCGTCGGATCTGGGCTTTCCCATCCGACGGCCCATATCAATATCGGGCCGCCCCCGATGTCCGGACATTACCTCCCGAAAAGTGTCAGAGGGTGACGTCAGGCCAGTGCCACGCGTCGCTCCCAAATCGTATCGGGAGGCCGCCTGCCAATACCGCCACCGTACCATAAGCGGTCCGATGGAACCGCTTACCGCCCTCCGTATACCGCCTGCCCACGTCACCTCTACGTCACGCCCACGTCACGCCAAGTCGGCCCCGCATCAGCACCCGGCCCGCCATCGCTCCGACCTGTCCGCCACCTCACCAGTCCCCGTGGACCACTCACAGGCCGCCACGTCACCCTTCCGTACCCGACCCCACCCGATGACGTCATGCTGACGTCATCCAAAAAAAGCGCCAATAGCCCAAAATGTCCATATTTTCACCAAAATTCGCGTTTTTTATCACTTTTGCCAAAAGAACTATTTCTGCTCTCTGCATGCAAATTACGACCATTTCGCCGCCAACCTGCAGAAATCGATTTAAAGACCGTGGGCGCCTTCAATTCACCTGCATTTGTCACCGTTGCCAGAATTCACCAGGTATTTCTCCAAAATTTCCCCTCCGCACCTGGTTTTGTGCATAATTTACCAAAGCAAGCTTAAAAAGAGTGAAAAACACTGTAACCTCCAGCAAATCCTCTGTGACCACCATTTATCTTCAGTTATAAGGTCGAAATTCACCTACAGAAGTCCACATTGAGCCAAGTTTCCATAAATTTACAGTCAGTTTGCGCATTCGTGAACTTAAAACCTTTGCTGCACTAATTCACCGGGAAAACAGCTTTGTTAGTCCCAGCATTTGCTCATTCGACTTTCTTGGGAGCATTTCAATTGTTCTCACCACAATTTACCCTGTTTCCCCTGCAAATTGCCTTACTTTTGCAAAAATACCGCTCTGTGTTGCTCTGCCCAGTAAAACAAGTTCTAGTACAATTCAGAGTACTAATTAACCATGGAAACACTAGTAGCACTAAACATTCCACCCTTGAATGCCCCACACAGAGAGCTAGAATGGAAGGCCTTGGGTGATAGAGACTACCAGATGACAGAATCATTCTCAATGAATACCAAATTTAACATTCATGTACTCAATGAGCGGAAGGCCAAGCACCTCAGTGGAGCTGATATTCTAGGGATTTGGGACTCCAATTTGCCCATTTTCAATCTTCCTCAAGTCAATGTCCTCCCAGACTTGATCCATCGATGCTGTGCCAACTATGATCCATGTCAAAGAGCTGTTCTCAGTCCCTCAGGTTCAGTTTTGTTCCATATCACCCCTGAGGCCATAAATGAGATGCTACACTTTCATACTGCAAAGCCACTAACTCCTCTCTCCATAATGGACTTGCTAAAGAAAGGGGGCAAGCTGTCCAGTGCCCAAATCATCAAGATTAATCAGTTATTCTTTCAACCAAGCTCTGAAGCTGTGAGGACCCCTCCTATAGGAAATCAATATCTCAATGAGTTGGGCAAAATGCTTGTGGATTTGATCAGTTATGTCCTGGGTTACAGGTCATGTGAGGATGTTGATGAAACCATTCTGGCCATGCTGTCTATATTCTCCCCTGGAATGCCTCCTGCTGTGCACTATGATTATGCTGCATACATTGCCAATAAGATTCATGAACAATTGATGAATCTAGAAAGGGAAAAGGTGTTTAGATACACTTCATACATCTATCACTTGTTCTTATTTTATCAACCTGATGGCTTCCCTATTCCTCTCAAGAAGTTTGATGCTCAGGGAAACCCAAGGTCTGTGGTATTTTGGACTTCAGTCTTTCACCACACATCTTATTCACCATACAGCTACTGTGAGTTCATAGACCTCTTTATCCATCCAGCTATGTCCTTGCTATTGGGTACCCCTCCTCCAAGATTGACAGATGAGATGCAAAGGATTCTCCAGCTCTCAAAGGCCTACAGCATTGGGGATTGGTACTTTTACCAAAACCATACAGTGATCAGAATATATGGCTGTGAATTGGCCCCATATAGACTGCCAAGATATGTCCCTATGAGACTCTTTGCCTTAGAATATTTCAGGCAGTTTGGAAATGCAGACATGGTACATTTCCACAGCAAAAACAAGAAGGTGCAACTCAAAATCAGAAACCAGCTAGGCCCATTTCTGTATAATAAAAGGGAAGAAGGATGGAAAGAAGCAGATAGGATCCTAGAGGGCCTCCAATTGAAAACCAGTTTCCTCTGGTCACCCTATGACCCCAATCATTTCATTAGTCTTAGAAGGGTCAAGTTTAAATTGGCTAGCTATGATCATGTCAGGCTGCCACACATTGAGAAATATGCCAATTTGTTAAGATGGAAAGAGGGCACTTTAGAGGAAGCAAGTCCTAGAGAGGAAATACTACAAAGAGAAGCAAAGAAACTTGAGAAAGAAGCTGACTTGGAAACTTGTGGGCAGGTTTCCTCTTCCTATCAAAGGCAACTTGGAGCAGCTGCCTCATCCTCTACAGCCCACCAGTAAGCAGCTAAAGTTACTCCTCACGCAGCCAGCAAGGGTAAAGAAAAAGAGATGGAGCAGGAACAACCACCCCCTACAGTAGAACAGCAAAAAGAGCAGCCAAAGCAGCAAGAAGAAATAGCTGAGGCCCCAATAGCTACAGAGCAACAGGCTCAAGAGAGTGTGCCTCCTAGGCAAGAAACAGTAGTGGAGGCCTCGGTGCTCCAAACTCCACTGAATGAAGAAAGAAGCACGAAGAGGGATAGAGAGTAGGAAACTCCCCTCACCACATCCAAAAATCAAGGTGAGAAAAGGCAGAGATTAAATCCCCTCTCTGAAGAAGAAATGCCTATTGGGCAATCACTGGGTATGGGCCCACCAAGCATGGAGGCATCTGCCAGTTCCTTTCAGCAGGAACAAGAAAGAACCCTTGGAGGAGAGGTCAGCTCCTCAAGTCAGCAGAGGAGGGCAGAGTCCAGTATAAAACAACAGTTCATTGACATCAAAAAGAGAAATGAGTCGGTGAGACTTCAGCTGTACAATCACTTGCTAAAAATGGCTCCCACAAACCAACAAAGACTTATGTCAGCATATGACATAACAGAGGGGAAAATGACTATGAGTCATTTCATGCCCACTATGTTGCAGCCACAGTCAGCTGCAGATTATATAAGGACCAACCTTGAGGTTCTTGCCAAAGACATCCACCCAATGGACCAGATAGAGCTTCACAAGCAAACGGGTGAGATGGTCTATTCAACACTTGCAGACAAGACCTTCCTGGCACATAAGTTGCAAAATAGCCTGCATAATACAACTGCTCAACTTGAGTTGGAAAAGGCATGCTCTCAGGCCAAAGACAACAGGATCAGGTCTTTGGAAGACATTATTATAGAGCTTGGGCATGACCCAAAGGATCCCAAAGCTGTACAAGCGCTGCTAAAGGAAAGAGATGCAGATATTGCAGCTTTGAGAAAGATGGTGAAGATCCCAGAAACCCTTCACCCTCAAACAGAAGAGGTTGCTCAACAGAGGAAGGACCAGGATGTAGCAGCCATGCTGCTAACACTACATAAGCAACTAGTACAAACAGAAGGGAAGCTGGTAGAGACAGAGGCTGCATTACAAGCAGCCCTACAGCAGAAAGAAGGAGGCCAAACATCTCAGCCCCCTCAGCAAGTGATCAACCTTGAGGAACCCCCTCAAATTGTCACTCCTCCCACAGGGCAGACAGCTGAAACAGCTCCATCAACATCAGCACCAGCAACAACATCAGAGCAGGCTCCAAGCCTTGACATGCAGAAGATGATGAAAGAAATTCAGGTTTTAGAAGCCCAGATGGCAGAGCTGAATGAAGCCAAGGAAAAATTGGCCACACTTAATGAGAAATATGATAAATCAAAGCAAACTGTGGCTGAGAAAACCAGGGAAGTGAAGGCTCTTAAGGAGAAGATAAAGGAGCTGGAGAAAGAGCTCACCCTTGACAAAGTGGTGGCTGAGATCAAGAAAGTTTTATGGGCCAATCAATAACAGATCAATGGCAGTACATAGATACTATTCATGAGCACATGGAGCTCATAGGCAGGGCACACAAGGAAAGCCAAAGAGTAAGGGCATCTCTAGGCACCATGCCTGAGATAGCCAACAGAATGATCAATGTCCTTAATAACCGTACAGGCCCTCAGCTGGCAACAATAGGGATCACCAATAGAACGGACACCATCTTGCTGATAAAGAGGGTCCTAACTTTGAGAAGTTTGGTGCAGACATTGGATAGAAGGTGCCAGGAGATGCAAACAGAAGTAAATAAGTTCACAGATAAATTTACAGCATTTCATAGCAGAGGCCTTCCCAGCTTACTGAACAGCGCAGGAAGGCTACTATCCCATGAAAATTATGCTAAAAGGGTAAACACATTTGCCACCAATCAGATCACTGCAGGATCAAGTATCCCAGAGGAAGCAGGGCCTGCATCTGGGCAGACCCTCTATGAGAAAGTAGAAAATTTGTTTTTTATTATGAATGAAATCAGGCATCTGTTTGAAGTACCTCCTACTTACTTCAAATATACTGAGGCAGATGAAACACTAGGCACAATTTTGAGGCATCAGTTGCCTACACAGGAATGGTGGACCAGCATGATACAACTATTACTGTAAACACACAGGTCTTCATCAAATTTTCACATCAAAATACAGAGCAGCAGGTTCAGATAGTTGACATATTTACTATCACTAGAGAAGAGTGGACTGAGCCAACTCAGCAAACCAATTCAGCCACTAAAGAAACGCTGACAGGTACAGATGACAGGGCCGAGAAAGCTATAGCACGACAGAGCCATAAAGACATATCATTCAGGATTAATGCAGAACGCTCAACCGACTCAGTGGCCTCCAAAAGTCAAAAAGCTTTCTGTCAGAACTAAAGAGTATTCATTATGTATTTAGAGCAGCAATAACTTCCTTATCTGCTATTCTGAAAGTTGGTGAACGCATTTATTAATCAAATGACTCAGCGATTCAGATATTTTGTAAAAACAGATTGTATATATGTCCCCTCGCATAAGCTTGCAGGGGTTGTTGATTTTCTCTTCAAGAGAGCCTATGTTGTAAATTTTCAGAGTTTTAATACAGAGAGCTGATGGAATTTCCAAAGTTCTGTGTTGTTTGAGGCGTTGTGGTGTGTTTGCTGACTGCTACAGGATTCCTGCATATTTCATGGCACAATAAGTTTCTTTAACCTTCTTGTTATGTATTTCATTCCTTCATAATACGTTCATGTTCTATGTTTCACAGTTTAATAGCACAAAAAAGAATAGTTTCAGGATTTATTCATTGAATACCCTGAATTCAATCTATGCTGTTATGAATGTTTTCCTCAGTTATAGTTATGAAAGTGTAATTCTTAATTGCTGCACCTTCAGACTAAAACTTTCACAGTGACTATTATCCAGGAATTCAAATCTGCTCCTGGGTGATATGTCTCTTTCTCACATCACCAGCTTAGTGAAAAACTCTTAATTGCCTTTCACTGGCTAATCATATTTTATCACCACAATCTTAAGTTTGTTTCATGACATATCTAAAGGCCCTGCAGTTCCAAGCAATCTTACTCAACACCTCAAACAACCCATAATCACAGACTCCATTGCCCAATGGACTGAAACTGTCTGAAGATCTCATCTTAGGCACTGAAAGACATCATTCAACCAAAATTTAAATCAAAACCCATACCTCATAACTAGCCTAAGATCCTCAAGAAGAAAGTAAAAACTAAAAGAGAGAGCCCTCTCTGATTACAGGTTGGCTAGAACCTGTAATCCAAAGCTTGGTTAGTGGTTACCCCGGCCGTATTCCCTCAGGAGTCAAAGGGAACAACCTGGGTGTTAACATAAATGGCGACTCCACTGGGGATCTGAATAAACTTTATAACCCCCTATTTGATCCTTAATACTGTACATAAAGCTTGAATGACAGCTCCACAACCTTAGAAAAACCTCTGCTTTGCATTTGCAGAAGTATATAAAAGCTGCCTCAGTCAATCTTTGTCTGGTCTTAAGTTCCATACAATTGTGCTGTACCTGATCAGTCCTTGTCAAATATCATTAGCTTCCTTGAAAATTCTCCCAAAAGAAATCACAGAAACTGGCTCCTAAGAAGAAAACTCGCTATACAAGATCTAACCCAGATCCTGACCCATCACCTGAGTTTCAAAACCAAAACTTGATTTCAAGAATCCTTAAGAGACACAAATCAGAAGGGACTTTATCAGATTCTAGTTCAGAAGCAGGTCTCCAAACTGACATTCCAACCCCTGCTAAGGCTTCTCTACATCTTCATACCATTGGTCCACAATCTACTAGTTCTTCATCCACTTCACAAGGTATTCTTCCAACCCCTCCATCAACTACACATACCCCTTTCGTCCCCTTTCCTCCACTTGTCCCATTCATCCCTGTTATCCCTATTATCCCCCCAAACATGGCTAATAGATATGCTCCACTACAGTTACCGGCCAATCCAGCCCCTATGCCTCAAGATTACCAAAGCAAGATTTCATACTTTGATGGTACTGGCTCTTATCCAGCCCTTCAACATACTAAGAAAATGTAGGACTACTTTGAAAATTATGAGATAGATGATGATGGGGTTAGAATGAAAATTTTTGTGAAAAGCCTAACAGGAGATGTAAGAACATGGTTTAGGTCACTTCCAGTAAACTCTATAGCTGACCCTGAAGCCCTGTATCAAACATTTATCAACAGATGGGAGAAGAAAAAGGACCCACTTCATATTTTATCTGAATACAATACTATCAAAAGAGGTCCACAAGAAACTGTCTTGGACTACTGTGCTCGGTTTAACAATGTCTACAACGCTATTCCCCAAAACTTGAGACCCCCACCGGATCTGGCCCTATATACCTTTCCTGATGGGTTTGATTCAGATATGGCATACCAATTGAGAGAAAGGGCTCCCCGAACTTTAGCTGAGATGCAGGATATAGCAGTCAGTGTAGAAGCCAACCTGATAGCTAAGAGAAATAGGACCAGAACTGAGAGAAAGACTACCTTCAAAGAAGAGCCTTCAGGCTGGGATCAGAAACTGGATGCAATAATCACTGGTATGCAGAGATTAGGAGACAGAGTAGAATCAGTTGAGAGGAAGTCATCATGGGAAGCACCACAAAATAACCCTCTCAGGAATCCCAATTTTAGGAGAAATCAAAACCCTAACGTTGGCAAGGCCAGTTCTGAACCAGAGATTAGACCTCCGTTCCAAGAAAATTATACTGAAGCATCCACTTCAAATGAGCAGATAGATGACACCCATATTAATTTGATGGGCCTGAATGATGATCAGCAAGTTTTTCTGAGTCAAGAAGATCATAAGGATGATGACATTAAGCAGTTCCAAACTAAATCAGGTGAGTCATTTGATTTCAAACAAGGATATGACACAGCTGTCTTTGAAGTCCATTGGCAATACAAACTGAGAGGCAGAACAATAAATGTAACACAGCCTGAGAAAACAAAGGACACTCCACTGCCTAAGAAGGCTATTGTCACAGAGCCAATTGACAAAACTGATTCAATTACAAATGAAGTAACAGTTGAAGAAATAACTGAAGCATCTCCCTCGAATCAACAACCAAGGGCTACACCTCCTTTACAGTACAATCCAATCAGCACTTCCCAAAAGATGAGCACAAAGGATAAGCCTCAAGATCAAAATGAGAATCAAGAAGGAAGCTCTAAGAATTCAATTGAGAGAGAAAGGGTTGTTAACCAGAACACCAAGACCCAATCTAAAAGGCCTTTTGACTTAGAAGCTGAAATTGGAAAATTGAAGATAACCATTCCTCTTTCAGAGCTAGCCAAGCATGACATTTACAAACAACAAATCAAGAAGTCCCTTCAACTGACCCACCACAAAGATGATGTCAATGTATTGGATGACACCCCAGAATTACTTTTCGGCCCAGAGGTTGATGGAAAGACAGCAGTTACAGGAATCTTACCTTTTTATGTCAGCTTGTATGTTCATGATAAGATATTACACAATGCAATGTTTGACTCAGGCGCCTCTCACAACCTGATGCCCAAATCAGTCATGGAGAGGTTGAATCTAGATATTACAAGACCATATAAGGACCTATTTTCATTTGACTCTAGCCAAGTTAAGTGTTTAGGCTTGATAAAAGATCTATGTGTGTCCCTAGTCCAGTACCCAAATAAAACAATCTTAATGGACGTTGTAGTCTCTGATATCCCACCCAAGTATGGAATGCTGTTATCAAGATCATGGGGGGCTAAACTCCAAGGTTCCCTGCAATTAGACATGTCATATGCCACCATCTCTGTCTTTGGGCAACCCAAGAGGCTATACAGAGAATCACTCATGAAATACATGGTGAGCAGTGAAGAAAAACCTCAAAATTTCCCTATTTATGCAGTCCATTCAGATATGGATTCCTTTATTCTGTTCAATGATGATATAAGTCCAATGAGTGACAACAAACCTGTCATACTTGAACAAGATCTGCATATAAGTGAGCAATCAAGTTCCCAAGAAATCAAGATTGAGAAACCAATTGATGAGGCAATCCTAAAAGACAAACCAGATAATAAACAAGAACTCCAACTTATAATTCCAAGTCACAGAGAAGCTGTTATATCGCCCCTAAATCAAGAGATCCTATGGTTCCTTGAGTTTGATGGATCAGTCAACAAATTAGGGGCAGGAGCTGGAGTGTGGATTCATAACAAACAAAGCAATCATGCAGAAGGTCGAGCTTTTAGGCTTAATTTCAGATGCACTAACAATATGGCAGAGTATGAGGCTCTTCTGCTAGGCCTCAAGCTGGTAAAATCCTTACAAGCCACAAAGGTTTCAATTATGGGAGACTCAGACCTAATTATTCAACAAGTGAAAGGCAATTTTGTCACCAATGACAAAAGACTAAGGTCATACAGGTCTGCTGCTATTGAAATGCTCAAAACTTTTACTGAATTTCAAATAACCAAAATATCTAGAACCCACAACCTTCATGCACATAGTTTAGCTACATTTGCTAGTACATGCAAATTGCCTTTTGAACCCAACCATTGTTTCACAGCTGAGATAAAACACAGACCTTCTGTCCCAAACAATGTTAAAGACTGGCAAGTATTTGAGGACGATGCACAGATAAATCATTTCTTAACCTTGCAGCATGAATTTTCAGGCTTGAACATTGATGTTGATTCTGTGAAAGACACACAGCCATTGAGTGAACGGGACCAAACAGCAATATCACCCAAAACAGCAAATTAAATACTTTGTCCAACAAACTTTGACAAGGAAAAAATACAAGAACTTGAACAATTGCATTTTGATGAAGTAGCTGGTACAGAGGCTGAAATCATAGAGCTAAAGGATAACTTTCTACCAACAGGCCTAACTCCATTGGAGGACATTTTTGACTCAAATGATGTTCCTAGAAAACCAAAAATCCAGCCCCTTAATGCTGCCATTGAAGAATGCAACATTGGAACTACTGAAAAACCCAAGATAATAAAATTGTCTGCCTCTTTACCTCCTGACCAGAAGCCTAAATACATTGACCTCTTTAAAGAGTTCCAAGATGTGTTTGCATGGAGTTATGAGGATTTAAAATCCTATGACACCTCTGTTATCCAACACACTATCCCTCTCAAGCCTAATCAAAAGCCATTCAAGCAAAAATTGAGAAGGATCAATCCTATGCTTCTCCCTTCAATTGAGAAAGAAGTGCAAAAAATGTTTAAAGCTGGTATCATAGCACCAATAAGGTTTTCAGACTGGATTTCAAATTTGGTGCCCACAAGAAAGAAAACTGGTGAGATTAGGCTTTGTGTTGATCTAAGGAATTTGAACCAAGTATCCCTCAAAGACAATTATCCGTTACCTAAAATGGATCATATTCTCCAAAGAGTGGTAGGGGCTTCAAGGATCTCATTACTTGATGGATTCTTAGGCTTTAATCAGATCCTAGTCCACCCTGATGATCAAGATAAAACAACATTCACTACCCCATGGGCAACTTTCAAATATGTTAAAATGCCTTTTGGATTGAAAAATGCAGGAGCTACATTTCAGAGAGCAATGGATATTGCTTTTGCTAAAGAGATTCATGAGTTCCTGGTTATTTACTTAGATGACCTCACACCTTTCTCAAAATCTGACCAAGAACACTTAAAACACTTGAGACAAATATTCATAACATGTAGGAAGTATGGAATTTCCTTAAATCCCTAGAAGTCTCTATTTGGTTTGGAAGAAGGTAAGCTGTTGGGTCATATCATTTCAAAGGATGGCATTAGAATTGACCCAGACAGAATACAGGCCATCTTGCAAATGCCCCATCCAAGAAACATCAAAGAATTACAAGCCTTCTTGGGAAAGATCAACTTTTTAAGGAGGTTTATCCCAAACTTGGCAGAATTAATCAGATTACTAAACAACATGCTAAAGAAGGATTCAAAAGTAAAATGGACAGTAGAAGCAAATCAAGCTTTTGAAGGTATTAAATTGGCCCTTACCCAAACCCCAGTCTTAACAAATCCTCAATTTAACAAAGAATTTATCATTTTCTCTTTTGCCTCCCAGCATACCATTGCTGCTGTCTTATTGCAGAAAGATGATCAAGGGAATGAAAAACCCATTGCTTTCTTTAGTAGAGCCCTTAGAGATGCACCTCTCAAATATCAGATCATGGATAAGCAAGCTTATGCTTTGGTCAAAGCCATCAAGGACTTTAGGATTTACATCATATATTCCCATGTTATTGCCTATGTACCAAGTCCCATTGTGAAAGACATACTAACTCAAGAAAACTTAGAGGGCAGAAGAGGAAAATGGATTGCTAGTATATTGGAATTTGACATTGAGATAAGACCTACAAAACTGATAAAAGGGCAAGGATTGGCCAAATTAATGTCTGAAACAAATTTCCAAGCCTTGGATATTAACCAACTGGACAATGAATCGGAGCTGGCGACTCCAAAGATCAATGTAGCCTTTGAACAATCCCTGTGGTATTCTGATATCTGTTATATATTGCAAAACCTGTGTGCTCCCCCAGGATTGTCCAGAACCAAATCTAGATTTCTAAAAATGAAAGCTTCAAGATTTTGTGTTATAAATGGTAATTTACTATGGAAAAATCATGAAGGTATACTGCTGAACTGTTTGAATATGGATGAAACTAACAATGTTATGAAAGAATTCCATGCAGGCGATTGTGGTGGACATTTGTATTGGAAGTCCACTGTGGATAAGATATTAAGGGCAGGTTACTATTGGCCCACTGTTTTCTCTGATGTTAAAAAATTTACCACTTCATGTCACAAATGTCAAGTGTTTGAGGGAAAAAGAAAGTTACTACCACTTCCCTTAAAGCCTATTGCAACAGAAAGACCCTTTCAGCAATGGGGCTTGGACTTCATTGGGGAAATTCATCCTTCATCCTCAGGCCAACATAGATGGATTCTAACAGCCACATATTACTTTACTAAATGGATTGAAGCTGTTCCATGTAGACAAGAAAATGATTCTACTATCATTCAGTTCCTTGAGACTAATATCCTTTCTAGATTTGGTTGTCCTGACAAGATTATAACAGACAATGCTGCCGCTTTTAGATCCAAGAAGATGGTGAACTTTTGCCAAAAATTCCACATTACTTTGGGCCATTCTACCGCATACTATCCTCAGGGCAATGGGTTAGCTGAATCATCTAACAAAAGTCTTATCAACATCATTAAGAAGGTACTAGAAGAGAATAAGAAAAATTGGCACAAGAAGCTTGTAAATGCCTTATGGGCAGACAGGCTGACAACCAAGAGATCTATAGGGGTCAGCCCATATGAATTGGTTTATGGAATGGAAGCCAAATTCCCTTCATCCTTAGGGATCCCTGTCATGAAGCTGCTTCAGGAAAGTCAAGCTGAACCAAATGACATGCAAAGAAGAATAAACCAGATTATATGTTTGCAGCAAACCAGAGATCAAGTCTATAGCAGAGTTCAAATCCTACAAGAGAAGCTGAAGAAAGCCTTTGATAGAAGAACCAAGGCTGAAGATTTCTTTATTGGTGATAAAGTGCTTAAATGTGATTCAAGAAGAGAAGACAAGGGAAAGCATGGCAAATTTGATTCCCTTTGGAGAGGGCCTTTTGTGATTCAAGCAGTACAAGGAAATAACACCTACTTTTTGAAGAATTTGGATGGCACTGAAGCTGAAGAGGGCCCTGTAAATGGTCGGATGTTAAAGCACTATTTTGACTACTTTCCATGTATATAGCACGGTTTCCCCTTGTACATAGTCAGTTGTATATAGTTTTTCTTCTAGCATATAAATAGTTCAGTTTAAGAAGTTTTGTAAATAAGCAGGAAAAATCTTGTATTTCAGAAGTTCCACAATGGTGACAAATTCCAGTTTTGAAGTCCAAAGAGGAAGTTTTCAAGTTTTGAGAAGAAGTCAAAAGCCAAGGCATTCTGACCTGCTGTTCTTGGTCTTTCAAGTAGAAAAACCATCCCCAAGTGGAGCCACTGTTAGCTACCTATACCAATAGGTTTCATTTTTCATGATTGGCAGGGGAAGTGCCAATATGATCTGCTTTGGTGATGCAAAGATCTCATATTCTTGTGAAAGACACCTATCTGCAGTTGGTTGATGCTGTCCTACTTTTGAATGGGTGATCCAACAGTCTAAGCTGGGTCATGCCATATTTCAATTGATTGTTGTAGACTAGAGAAAGAAATCTGTCCAAACTGTTCAATCTTGGCAGATAAGTAGCTAGGTAGAGAATGAAGTTTCCCAACTGTTTAATCTGGGGCCTTGGAAGCAATAAGGCTAGCCTTAGATAGAAAATCAAAAGGAAAAGGCCAAAGGAAAAGAAAAGGCACATGAGGGTTTGCAAGTCTAAGTGAACCCTCCTTGGAGTAACAAAAAATGCTAGGCAATAGAGTGTGTAGGTAGATGGGGTTGCAGAAGCATGATTTATGACATTTCACTGGCCTAAGCAAAGGAAAAACATAGTGTCAGTGCAGATCTTCCAATTCAGCAGTTTGTAGCAGCAAAATGATGCATGTCTAACTTCCCAATCATCCCCCATCACATTCCTTGCTAACATCCCAATACCACCTTTGCTCATGAGATAAACCAAATTCATGGATTGATCCATATTGCATAGAGAGCCACATTTCCTGTGTAAAATTCTTTTCATTTTGATCTACTCCATAACTAAGTTTGTTTCCTAAAAACTTAGTATCTATCACTTCCCATTCCTATTCCCCTCCAATACTAACTACTAACTCTATCTACACTTAATTCCCTATGTTTCCCCCTCCCTATTACTATAACACCATGGTGTATAAAACCCCAAAAAATATGTATATTCCCTCCCCTTTGGCATTATAGCCATATGCTCAAATATTGGAAAACCATGCAGAGATAAAGTCTGGTTGCATGTGGTTGTGTGAAGTCAGGGATTAAATTGACCCCTGGTTGGTTTAATAGCCTAAGCCCTAACCTTTTTCCCCTTACAACCACTTTGAAATGTTTTACCCACTTTATTTGCGAAAAACCTTATAAAAACCCACATTTTCTCTAACCCGTGCTATTTGCAAAAAACACCAATAAATCCACTTTCATCCCTTACCCAAAGTTTTGATTGAAGCGCATTGAACGCAAAAACATTGAAAAAACCCATATTTCTTTGGTTTCCAAAGTACCGCCCGGGCGCACATTTCAAGAAATATAATAAATTATTCCCCGCCCCGCTGCCGTATCGTCCTTTCATTTTATTGACCCGTCGAACGTCGGATCTGGGCTTTCCCATCCGACGGCCCATATCAATATCGCGCCGCCCCCGATGTCCGGACATTACCTCCCAAAAAGTGTCAGAGGGTGACGTCAGGCCAGTGCCACGCGTCGCTCCCAAATCGTATCGGGACGCCGCCTGCCAATACTGCCACCGTACCATAAGCGGTCCGATGGAACCGCTTACCGCCCTCCGTATACCGCCTGCCCACGTCACCTCTACGTCACGCCCACGTCACGCCAAGTCGGCCCCGCATCAGCACCCGGCCCGCCATCGCTCTGACCTGTCCGCCACCTCACCAGTCCCTGTGGACCACTCACAGGCCGCCACGTCACCCTTCCGTACCCGACCCCACCCGATGACGTCATGCTGACGTCATCCAAAAAAAGCGCCAATAGCCCAAAATGTCCATATTTTCACCAAAATTCGCGTTTTTTTATCACTTTTGCCAAAAGAACTATTTCTGCTCTCTGCATGCAAATTACGACCATTTCGCCGCCAACCTGCAGAAATCGATTTAAAGACTGTGGGCGCCTTCAATTCACCTGCATTTGTCACCGTTGCCAGAATTCACCAGGTATTTCTCCAAAATTTCCCCTCCGCACCTGGTTTTGTGCATAATTTACCAAAGCAAGCTTAAAAAGAGTGAAAAACACTGTAACCTCCAGTAAATCCTCTGGGACCACCATTTATCTTCGGTTATAAGGTCGAAATTCACCTACAGAAGTCCACATTGAGCCAAGTTTCCATAAATTTACAGTCAGTTTGCGCATTCGTGAACTTAAAACCTTTGCTGCACTAATTCACCGGGAAAACAGCTTTGTTAGTCCCAGCATTTGCTCATTCGACTTTCTTGGGAGCATTTCAATTGTTCTCACCACAATTTACCTTGTTTCCCCTGCAAATTGCCTTACTTTTGCAAAAATACCGCTCTGTGTTGCTCTGCCCAGTAAAACAAGTTCTAGTACAATTCAGAGTACTAATTAACCATGGAAACACCAGTAGCACTAAACATTCCACCCTTGAATGCCCCACACAGAGAGCTAGAATGGAAGGCCCTGGGTGATAGAGACTACCAGATGACAGAATCATTCTCAATGAATACCAAATTTAACATTCATGTACTCAATGAGCTGAAGGCCAAGCACCTCAGTGGAGCTGATATTCTAGGGATTTGGGACTCCAA
The DNA here is from genome assembly GCA_031772625.1 of Pinus tabuliformis. Lineage (NCBI taxonomy): Eukaryota > Viridiplantae > Streptophyta > Pinopsida > Pinales > Pinaceae > Pinus > Pinus tabuliformis. The sequence goes on from CM062811.1 coordinate 272,934,328, forward strand.
TTTGCCCATTTTCAATCTTCCTCAAGTCAATGTCCTCCCAGACTTGATCCATCGATGTTGTGCCAACTATGATCCATGTCAAAGAGCTGTTCTCAGTCCCTCAGGTTCAGTTTTGTTCCATATCACCCCTGAGGCCATAAATGAGATGCTACACTTTCATACTGCAAAGCCACTAACTCCTCTCTCCATGATGGACTTGCTAAAGAAAGGGGGCAAGCTGTCCAGTGCCCAAATCATCAAGATTAATCAGTTATTCGTTCAACCAAGCTCTGAAGCTGTGAGAACCCCTCCTATAGGAAATCAATATCTCAATGAGTTGGGCAAAATGCTTGTGGATTTGATCAGTTATGTCCTGGGTTACAGGTCATGTGAGGATGTTGATGAAACCATTCTGGCCATGCTGTCTATATTCTCCCCTGGAATGCCTCCTGCTGTGCACTATGATTATGCTGCATACATTGCCAATAAGATTCATGAACAATTGATGAATCTAGAAAGGGAAAAGGTGTTTAGATACACTTCATACATCTATCACTTGTTCTTTTTTTATCAACCTGATGGCTTCCCTATTCCTCTCAAGAAGTTTGATGCTCAGGGAAACCCAAGGTCTATGGTATTTTGGACTTCAGTCTTTCACCACACATCTTATTCACCATACAACTACTGTGAGTTCATAGACCTCTTTATCCATCCAGCTATGTCCTTGCTATTGGGTACCCCTCCTCCAAGATTGACAGATGAGATGCAAAGGATTCTCCAGCTCTCAAAGGCCTACAGCATTGGAGATTGGTACTTTTACCAAAACCATACAGTGATCAGAATATATGGCTGTGAATTGGCCCCATATAGACTGCCAAGATATGTCCCTATGAGACTCTTTGCCTTAGAATATTTCAGGCAGTTTGGAAATGCAGACATGGTACATTTCCACAGCAAAAACAAGAAGGTGCAACTCAAAATCAGAAACCAGCTAGGCCCATTTCTGTATAATAAAAGGGAAGAAGGATGGAAAGAAGCAGATAGGATCCTAGAGGGCCTCCAATTGAAAACCAGTTTCCTCTGGTCACCCTATGACCCCAAACATTTCATTAGTCTTAGAAGGGTCAAGTTTAAATTGGCTAGCTATGATCATGTCAGGCTGCCACACATTGAGAAATATGCCAATTTGTTAAGATGGAAAGAGGGCACTTTAGAGGAAGCAAGTCCTAGAGAGGAAATATTACAAAGAGAAGCAAAGAAACTTGAGAAAGAAGCTGACTTGGAAACTTGTGGGCAGGTTTCCTCTTCCTATCAAAGGCAACTTGGAGCCGCTGCCTCATCCTCTACAGCCCACCAGCAAGCAGCTAAAGCTACTCCTCACGCAGCCAGCAAGGGTAAAGAAAAAGAGATGGAGTAGGAACAGCCACCCCCTACAGTAGAACAGCAAAAAGAGCAGCCAAAGCAGCAAGAAGAAATAGCTGAGGCCCCAATAGCTACAGAGCAACAGGCTCAAGAGAGTGTGCCTCCTAGGCAAGAAACAGTAGTGGAGGCCTCGGTGCTCCAAACTCCACTGAATGAAGAAAGAAGCAGGAAGAGGGATAGAGAGCAGGAAACTCCCCTCACCACATCCACAAATCAAGGTGAGAAAAGGCAGAGATTAAATCCCCTCTCTGAAGAAGAAATGCCTATTGGGCAATCACTGGGTATGGGCCCACCAAGCATGGAGGCATCTGCCAGTTCCTTTCAGCAGGAACAAGAAAGAACCCTTGGAGGAGAGGTCAGCTCCTCAAGTCAGCAGAGGAGGGCAGAGTCCAGTATAAAACAGCAGTTCATTGACATCAAAAAGAGAAATGAGCCGGTGAGACTTCAGCTGTACAATCACTTGCTAAAAATGGCTCCCACAAACCAACAAAGACTTATGTCAGCATATGACATAACAGAGGGGAAAATGACTATGAGTCATTTCATGCCCACTATGTTGCAGCCACAGTCAGCTGCAGATTATATAAGGACCAACCTTGAGGTTCTTGCCAAAGACATCCACCCAATGGACCAGATAGAGCTTCACAAGCAAACGGGTGAGATGGTCTATTCAACACTTGCAGACAAGACCTTCCTGGCACATAAGTTGCAAAATAGCCTGCATAATACAACTGCTCAACTTGAGTTGGAAAAGGCATCCTCTCAGGCCAAAGACAACAGGATCAGGTCTTTGGAAGACATTATTATAGAGCTTGGGCATGACCCAAAGGATCCCAAAGCTATACAAGCGCTGCTAAAGGAAAGAGATGCAGATATTGCAGCTTTGAGAAAGATGGTGAAGATCCCAGCAACCCTTCACCCTCAAACAGAAGAGGTTGCTCAACAGAGGAAGGACCAGGATGTAGCAGCCATGCTGCTAACACTACATAAGCAACTAGTACAAACAGAAGGGAAGCTGGTAGAGACAGAGGCTGCATTACAAGCAGCCCTACAGCAGAAAGAAGGAGGCCAAACATCTTAGCCCCCTCAGCAAGTGATCAACCTTGAGGAACCCCCTCAAATTGTCACTCCTCCCACAGGGAAAACAGCTGAAACAACTCCATCAACATCAGCACCAGCAACAACATCAGAGCAGGCTCCAAGCCTTGACATGCAGAAGATGATGAAAGAAATTCAGGTTTTAGAAGCCCAGATGGCAGAGCTGAATGAAGCCAAGGAAAAATTGGCCACACTTAATGAGAAATATGACAAATCAAAGCAAACTGTGGCTGAGAAAACCAGGGAAGTGAAGGCTCTTAAGGAGAAGATAAAGGAGCTGGAGAAAGAGCTCACCCTTGACAAAGTGGTGGCTGAGATCAAGAAAGTTTTATGGGCCAATATTGGCCAATCAATAACAGATCAATGGCAGTACATAGAGACTATTCATGAGCACATGGAGCTCATAGGCAGGGCACACAAGGAAAGCCAAAGAGCAAGGGCATCTCTAGGCACCATGCCTGAGATAGCCAACAGAATGATCAATGTCCTTAATAACCGTACAGGCCCTCAGCTGGCAGCAATAGGGATCACCAATACAACAGACACCATCTTGCTGATAAAGAGGGTCCTAACTTTGAGAAGTTTGGTGCAGACATTGGATAGAAGGTGCCAGGAGATGCAAACAGAAGTAAATAAGTTCACAGATAAATTTACAGCATTGCATAGCAGAGGCCTTCCCAGCTTACTGAACAGCGCAGGAAGGCTAATATCCCATAAAAATTATGCTAAAAGGGTAAACACATTTACCACCAATCAGATCACTGCAGGATCAAGCATCCCAGAGGAAGCAGGGCCTGCATCTGGGCAGACCCTCTATGAGAAAGTAGAAAATTTGTTTTTTATTATGAATGAAATCAGGCATCTGTTTGAAGTACCTCCTACTTACTTCAAATATACTGAGGCAGATGAAACACTAGGCACAATTTTGAGGCATCAGTTGCCTACACAGGAATGGTGGACCAGCATGATACAATTATTACTGTAAACACACAGGTCTTCATCAAATTTTCACATCAAAATACAGAGCAACAGGTTCAGATAGTTGACATATTTACTATCACTAGAGAAGAGTGGACTGAGCCAACTCAACAAACCAATTCGGCCACTAAAGCAACGCTGACAGGTACAGATGACAGGGCCGAGAAAGCTACAACACGACAGAGCCATAAAGACATATCATTCAGGATTAATGCAGAACGCTCAACCGACTCAGTGGCCTCCAAAAGTAAAAAAGCTTTCTGTCAGAACTAAAGAGTATTCATTATGTATTTAGAGCAGCAATAACTTCCTTATCTGCTATTTTGAAAGTTGGTGAACGCATTTATTAATCAAATGACTCCGCGATTCAGATATTTTGTAAAAACAGATTGTATATATGTCCCCTTGAATAAGCTTGCAGGGGTTGTTGATTTTCTCTTCAAGAGAGCCTATGTTGTAAATTTTCAGAGTTTTAATACAGAGAGCTGATGGAATTTCCAAAGTTCTGTGTTGTTTGAGGCGTTGTGGTGTGTTTGCTGACTGCTACAGGATTCCTGCATATTTCATGGCACAATAAGTTTCTTTAACCTTCTTGTTATGTATTTCATTCCTTCATAATACGTTCATGTTCTATGTTTCACAGTTTAATAGCACAGAAAAAGAATAGTTTCAGGATTTATTCATTGAATACCCTGAACTCAATCTATGCTGTTATGAATGTTTTCCTCAGTTATAGTTATGAAAGTGTAATTCTTAATTGCTGCACTTTCAGACTAAAACTTTCACAGTGACTATTATCCAGGAATTCAAATCTGCTTCTGGGTGATATGTCTCCTTCTCACATCACCAGCTTAGTGAAAAACTCTTGATTGCCTTTCACTGGCTAATCATATTTTATCACCACAATCTTAAGTTTGTTTCATGACATATCTAAAGGCCCTGCAGTTCCAAGCAATCTTACTCAACACCTCGAACAACCCATAATCACAGACTCCATTGCCCAATAGACTGAAACTGTCTGAAGATCTCATCTTGGGCACTGAAAGAGATCATTCAACCAAAATTTAAATCAAAACCCATACCTCATAACTAGCCTAAGATCCTCAAGAAGAAAGTAAAAACTAAAAGAGAGAGCCCTATCTGATTACAGGTTGGCTAGAACCTGTAATCCAAAGCTTGGTTAGTGGTTACCCCGGCCGTATTCCCTCAGGAGTCAAAGGGAACAACCTGGGTGTTAACATAAATGGCTACTCCACTGGGGATCTGAATAAACTTTATAACCCCCTGTCTGATCCTTAATACTGTACATAAAGCTTGAATGACAGCTACACAGCCTTAGAAAAACCTCTGCTTTGCATTTGCAGAAGTATATAAAAGCTGCCTCAGTCAATCTTTGTCTGGTCTTAAGTTCCATACAATTGTGCTGTACCTGATCAGTCCTTGTCAAATATCATTAGCTTCCTTGAAAATTCTCCCAAAAAGAAATCACAGAAACTGGCTCCTAAGAAGAAAACTCGCTATACAAGATCTAACCCAGATCCTGACCCATCACCTGAGTTTCAAAACCCAAACTTGATTTCAAGAATCCTTAAGAGACACAAATCAGAAGGGACTTTATCAGATTCTAGTTCAGAAGCAGGTCTCCAAACTGACATTCCAACCCCTGCTAAGGCTTCTCTACATCCTCATACCACTGGTCCACAATCTACTAGTTCTTCATCCACTTCACAAGGTATTCTTCCAACCCCTCCATCAACTACACATACCCCTTTCATCCCCTTTCCTCCACTTGTCCCATTCATCCCTGTTATCCCTATTGTCCCTCCAAACATGGCTAATAGATATGCTCCACTACAGTTACCGGCCAATCCAGCCCCTATGCCAAGAGATTACCAAAGCAAGATTTCATACTTTGATGGTACTGGCTCTTATCCAGCCCTTCAACATACTAAGAAAATGCAGGACTACTTTGAAAATTATGAGATAGATGATGATGGGGTTAGAATGAAAATTTTTGTGCAAAGCCTAACAGGAGATGTAAGAACATGGTTTAGGTCACTTCCAGTAAACTCTATAGCTGACCCTGAAGCCCTGTATCAAACATTTATCAACAGATGGGAGAAGAAAAAGGACCCACTTCATATTTTATCTGAATACAATACTATCAAAAGAGGTCCACAAGAAACTGTCTTGGACTATTGTGCTCGATTTAACAATGTCTACAACGCTATTCCCCAAAACTTGAGACCCCCACCGGATCTGGCCCTATATACCTTTCCTGATGGGTTTGATTCAGATATGGCATACCAATTGAGAGAAAGGGCTCCCCGAACTTTAGCTGAGATGCAGGATATAGCAGTCAGTGTAAAAGCCAACCTGATAGCTAAGAGAAATAGGACCAGAACTGAGAGAAAGACTACCTTCAAAGAAGAGCCTTCAGGCTGGGATCAGAAACTGGATGCAATAATCACTGGTATGCAGAGATTAGGAGACAGAGTAGAATCAGTTGAGAGGAAGTCATCATGGGAAGCACCACAAAATAAACCTCTCAGGAATCCCAATTTTAGGAGAAATAAAAACCCTAACGTTGGCAAGGCCAGTTCTGAACCAGAGATTAGACCTCCGTTCCAAGAAAATTATACTGAAGCATCCACTTCAAATGAGCAGATAGATGACACCCATATTAATTTGATGGGCCTGAATGATGATCAGCAAGTTTTTCTGAGTCAAGAAGATCATAAGGATGATGACATTAAGCAGTTCCAAACTAAATCAGGTGAGTCATTTGATTTCAAACAAGGATATGACACAGCTGTCTCTGAAGTCCATAGGCAATACAAACTGAGAAGCAGAACAATAAATGTAACACAGCCTGAGAAAACAAAGGACACTCCACTGCCTAAGAAGGCTATTGTCACAGAGCCAATTGACAAAACTGATTCAATTACAAATGAAGTAACAGTTGAAGAAATAACTAAAGCATCTCCCTCGAATCAACAATTAAGGGCTACACCTCCTTTACAGTACAATCCAATCAGCACTTCCCAAAAGATGAGCACAAAGGATAAGCCTCAAGATCAAAATGAGAATCAAGAAGGAAGCTCTAAGAATTCAATTGAGAGAGAAAGGGTTTTTAACCAGAACACCAAGACCCAATCTAAAAGGCCTTTTGACTTAGAAGCTGAAATTGGAAAATTGAAGATAGCCATTCCTCTTTCAGAGCTAGCCAAGCATGACATTTACAAACAACAAATCAAGAAGTCCCTTCAACTGACCCACCACAAAGATGATGTCAATGTATTGGATGACACCCCAGAATTACTTTTCGGCCCAGAGGTTGATGGAAAGACATCGGTTACTGGAATCTTACCTTTTTATGTCAGCTTGCATGTTCATGATAAGATATTACACAATGCAATGTTTGACTCAGGCGCCTCTCACAACCTGATGCCCAAATCAGTCATGGAGAGGTTGAATCTAGATATTACAAGACCATATAAGGACCTATTTTCATTTGACTCTAGCCAAGTTAAGTGTTTAGGCTTGATAAAAGATCTATGTGTGTCCCTAGTCCAGTACCCAAATAAAACAATCTTAATGGACGTTGTAGTCTCTGATATCCCACCCAAGTATGGAATGATGTTATCAAGATCATGGGGGGCTAAACTCCAAGGTTCCCTGCAATTAGACATGTCATATGCCACCATCTCTGTCTTTGGGCAACCCAAGAGGCTATACAGAGAGTCACTCATGAAATACATGGTGAGCAGTGAAGAAAAACCTCAAAATTTCCCTATTTATGTAGTCCATTCAGATATGGATTCCTTTATTCTGTTCAATGATGATATAAGTCCAATGAGTGACAACAAACCTGTCATACTTGAACAAGATCTTTATATAAGTGAGCAATCAAGTTCCCAAGAAATCAAGATTGAGAAACCAATTGATGAGGCAATCCTAAAAGACAAACCAGATAATAAACAAGAACTCCAACTTATAATTCCAAGTCACAGAGAAGCTGTTATATCGCCCCTAAATCAAGAGATCCTATGGTTCCTTGAGTTTGATGGATCAATCAACAAATTAGGGGCAGGAGCTGGAGTGTGGATTCATAACAAACAAAGCAATCATGCAGAAGGTCGAGCTTTTAGGCTTAATTTCAGATGCACTAACAATATGGCAAAGTATGAGGCTCTTCTGCTAGGCCTCAAGCTGGTAAAATCCTTACAAGCCACAAAGGTTTCAATTATGGGAGACTCAGACCTAATTATTCAACAAGTGAAAGGCAATTTTGTCACCAATGACAAAAGACTAAGGTCATACAGGTCTGCTGCTATTGAAATACTTAAAACTTTTGCTGAATTTCAAATAACCAAAATACCCAGAACCCACAACCTTCATGCACATAGTTTAGCTACATTTGCTAGTACATGCAAATTGCCTTTTGAACCCAACCATTGTTTCACAGCTGAGATAAAACACAGACCTTCTGTCCCAAACAATGTTAAAGACTGGCAAGTATTTGAGGACGATGCACAGATAAATCATTTCTTAACCTTGCAGCATGAATTTTCAGGCTTGAACATTGATGTTGATTCTGTGAAAGACACACAGCCATTGAGTGAACGGGACCAAACAGCAATATCACCCAAAACAGCAAATCAAATACTTTGTCCAACAAACTTTGACAAGGAAAAAATACAAGAACTTGAACAATTGCATTTTGATGAAGTAGCTGGTACAGAGGCTGAAATCATAGAGCTAAAGGATAACTTTCTACCAACAGGCCTAACTCCATTGGAGGACATTTTTGACTCAAATGATGTTCCTAGAAAACCAAAAATCCAGCCCCTTAATGCTGCCATTGAAGAATGCAACATTGGAACTACTGAAAAACCCAAGATAATAAAATTGTCTGCCTCTTTACCTCCTGACCAGAAGCCTAAATACATTGACCTCTTTAAAGAGTTCCAAGATGTGTTTGCATGGAGTTATGAGGATTTAAAATCCTATGACACCTCTGTTATCCAACACACTATCCCTCTAAGGCCTAATCAAAAGCCATTCAAGCAAAAATTGAGAAGGATCAATCCTATGCTTCTCCCTTCAATTGAGAAAGAAGTGCAAAAAATGTTTAAAGCTGGTATCATAGCACCAATCAGGTTTTCAGATAGCACCAATCAGGTTTTCAGACTGGATTTCAAATTTGGTGCCCACAAGAAAGAAAACTGGTGAGATTAGGCTTTGTGTTGATCTAAGGAATTTGAACCAAGTATCCCTCAAAGACAATTATCCCTTACCTAAAATGGATCATATTCTCCAAAGAGTGGTAGGGGCTTCAAGGATCTCATTACTTGATGGATTCTCAGGCTTTAATCAGATCCTAGTCCACCCTGATGATCAAGATAAAACAACATTCACTACCCCATGGGGAACTTTCAAATATGTTAAAATGCCTTTTGGATTGAAAAATGCAGGAGCTACATTTCAGAGAGCAATGGATATTGCTTTTGCTAAAGAGATTCATGAGTTCCTGGTTATTTACTTAGATGACCTCACACCTTTCTCAAAATCTGACCAAGAACACTTAAAACACTTGAGACAAATATTCATAACATGTAGGAAGTATGGAATTTCCTTAAATCCCTAGAAGTCTCTATTTGGTTTGGAAGAAGGTAAGCTGTTGGGTCATATCATTTCAAAGGATGGCATTAGAATTGACCCAGACAGAATACAGGCCATCTTGCAAATGCCCCATCCAAGAACAGGGAAAATTTTAAGAACCCCCCCTAAATTTATAAATATAATAAATGGGCGAATCTCCATGGTATATAGGAAAAATGGAAGGCTATTTTATCAATAATATAATATGTATATATAATTTTTTGGCGAATCTCTCACCAGGCATGGCGAATATTTTACTCAATTATAAAATCTTGTAATATCTTGGCGAGTCTTTCACTAAATAATAAAACTTTGTAAAGTCCTAGTGAATCTTAGCATAGGCTACATGCTGGTCTAATTCCCCCATTTAAATAGGCTACATTCCAGGTGAATACCATGGGTCAATACCATGTGCCATTTTGGTGAATACCATGGGTCAATACCATGTGCCATTTTTATTTTTATTAATTCTAATATTAGGGTTAGTAATGGTTTTTTGCATGGTATTAATAACAATCTAGTCCATGGTATTTGTCCCATAGTATTTTGGCCATAGGTTTCACCTAAATATAACCCATTTTTTGGTCTAATTCCCCCATTTAAATAGGCTACATTCCAGGTGAATACCATGGGTCAATACCATGTGCCATTTTGGTGAATACCATGGGTCAATACCATGTGCCATTTTTATTTTTATTAATTCTAATATTAGGGTTAACAATGGTTTTTTGCATGGTATTAATAACAATCTAGTCCATGGTATTTTTCCCATAGTATTTTGGCCATAGGTTTCACCTAAATATAACCCATTTTTTGAGTGTTTGTAAATATAAGGTGACTTATGGAGTAAATATAAAAAAATGTTTTATTTGTTTACCATACCTCTCGTTTATTTATATTTTTATTAATTTACCATACCTCTTTTACAAATATGGTATTTCGCCCATAGGATTCACTTAAATAAAACCTCTTTCTCGAGCCTTCATAAATAGAATGAGGGTTATGGACTAAATATAAAAAGAGGTTTTATTTATTTACGATACGTCTAGTTTATTTATATTTTTATTTATTTACCATACCTTTTGAGTAAGTATAAAAAGACGTTTTATTTATTTACCATACCTCCACTTTACTGATATTTTTATTTGTTTACATCCTTACACGTATATAAGGTGACTTATGGAGTAAATATAAAAAATGTTTTATTTATTTACCATACCTCTCATTTATTTATATTTTTATTAATTTACCATACCTCTTTTATAAATATGGTATTTGGCCCATAGGATTCACTTAAATAAAACCTATTCTTGAAAATGGGCGAATGGAAGGTTGTAAGTCCTAATTTCAAGGGCTAAATTTACCTTTTTTACCCTCTCCCTTAAAATAAGGTGGGCTATTTGAGGTGATTTGTAAAAATGTACTATGATACAAAATATTCGCCCACTAAAAATTTAAAACCCCTTAATTTCGCCAAAGGGCGAACATTCGCCCATAAAATTATCCTTGTCCAAGAAACATCAAAGAATTACAAGCCTTCTTGGGAAAGATTAACTTTTTAAGGAGGTTTATCCCAAACTTGGCAGAATTAATCAGATTACTAAACAACATGCTAAAGAAGGATTCAAAAGTAAAATGGACAGTAGAAGCAAATCAAGCTTTTGAAGGTATTAAATTGGCCCTTACCCAAACCCCATTCTTAACAAATCCTCAATTTAACAAAGAATTTATCATTTTCTCTTTTGCCTCCCAGCATACCATTGCTGCTGTCTTATTGCAGAAAGATGATCAAGGGAATGAAAAACCCATTGCTTTCTTTAGTAGAGCCCTTAGAGATGCACCTCTCAAATATCAGATCATGGATAAGCAAGCTTATGCTTTGGTCAAAGCCATCAAGGACTTTAGGATTTACATCATATATTCCCATGTTATTGCCTATGTACCAAGTCCCATTGTGAAAGACATACTAACTCAAGAAAACTTAGAGGGCAGAAGAGGAAAATGGATTGCTAGTATATTGGAATTTGACATTGAGATAAGACCTACAAAACTGATAAAAGGGCAAGGATTGGCCAAATTAATGTCTGAAACAAATTTCCAAGCCTTGGATATTAACCAACTGGACAATGAATCGGAGCTGGCGACTCCAAAGATCAATGTAGCCTTTGAACAATCCCTGTGGTATTCTGATATCTGTTATATATTGCAAAACCTGTGTGCTCCCCCAGGATTGTCCAGAACCAAATCTAGATTTCTAAAAATGAAAGCTTCAAGATTTTGTGTTATAAATGGTAATTTACTATGGAAAAAACATGAAGGTATACTGCTGAACTGTTTGAATATGGATGAAACTAACAATGTTATGAAAGAATTCCATGCAGGCGATTGTGGTGGACATTTGTACTGGAAGTCCACTGTCGATAAGATATTAAGGGCAGGTTACTATTGGCCCACTGTTTTCTCTGATGTTAAAAAATTTACCACTTCATGTCACAAATGTCAAGTGTTTGAGGGAAAAAGAAAGTTACTACCACTTCCCTTAAAGCCTATTGCAACAGAAAGACCCTTTCAGTAATGGGGCTTGGACTTCATTGGGGAAATTCATCCTTCATCCTCAGGCCAACATAGATGGATTCTAACAGCCACAGGTTACTTTACTAAATGGATTGAAGCTGTTCCATGTAGACAACAAATGATTCTACTATCATTCAGTTCCTTGAGACTAATATCCTTTCTAGATTTGGTTGTCCTGACAAGATTATAACAGACAATGCTGCCGCTTTTAGATCCAAGAAGATGGTGAACTTTTGCCCCAAATTCCACATTACTTTGGGCCATTCTATCGCATACTATCCTCAGGGCAATGGGTTAGCTGAATCATCTAACACAAGTCTTATCAACATCCTTAAGAAGGTACTAGAAGAGAATAAGAAAAATTGGCACAAGAAGCTTGTAAATGCCTTATGGGCAGACAGGCTGACAACCAAGAGATCTATAGGGGTCAGCCCATATGAATTGGTTTATGGAATGGAAGCCAAATTCCCTTCATCCTTAGGGATCCCTGTCATGAAGCTGCTTCAGGAAAGTCAAGCTGAACCAAATGACATGCAAAGAAGAATAAACCAGATTATATGTTTGCAGCAAACCAGAGATCAAGTCTATAACAGAGTTCAAATCCTACAAGAGAAGCTGAAGAAAGCCTTTGATAGAAGAACCAAGGCTGAAGATTTCTTTATTGGTGATAAAGTGCTTAAATGGGATTCAAGAAGAGAAGACAAGGGAAAGCATGGCAAATTTGATTCCCTTTGGAGAGGGCCTTTTGTGATTCAAGCAGTACAAGGAAATAACACCTACTTTTTGAAGAATTTGGATGGCACTGAAGCTGAAGAGGGCCCTGTAAATGGCCGGATGTTAAAGAACTATTTTGACTACTTTCCATGTATATAGCACGGTTTCCCCTTGTACATAGTCAGTTGTATATAGTTTTTCTTCCAGCATATAAATAGTTCAGTTTAAGAAGTTTTGTAAATAAGCAGGAAAAAGCTTGTATTTCAGAAGTTCCACAATGGTGACAAATTCCAGTTTTGAAGTCCAAAGAGGAAGTTTTCAAGTTTTGAGAAGAAGTCAAAAGCCAAGGCATTTTGACCTGCTGTTCTTGGTCTTTCAAGTAGAAAAACCATCCCCAAGTGGAGCCACTGTTAGCTACCTATACCAATAGGTTTCATTTTTCATGATTGGCAGGGGAAGTGCCAATATGATCTGCTTTGGTGATGCAAAGATCTCATATTCTTGTGAAAGACACCTATCTGCAGTTGGTTGATGTTGTCCTACTTTTGAATGGGTGATCCAACAGTCTAAGCTGGGTCATGCCATATTTCAATTGATTGTTGTAGACTAGAGAAAGAAATCTGTCCAAACTGTTCAATCTTGGCAGATAAGTAGCTAGGTAGAGAATGAAGGTTCCCAACTGTTTAATCTGGGGCCTTGGAAGCAATAAGGCTAGCCTTAGATAGAAAATCAAAAGGAAAAGGCCAAAGGAAAAGAAAAGGCACATGAGGGTTTGCAAGTCTAAGTGCACCCTCCTTGGAGTAACAAAAAATGCTAGGCAATAGAGTGGGTAGGTAGATGGGGTTGCAGAAGCATGATTTATGACATTTCACTGGCCTAAGCAAAGGAAAAACATAGTGTCAGTGCAGATCTTCCAATTCAGCAGTTTGTAGCAGCAAAATGATGCATGTCTAACTTCCCAATCATCCCCCATCACATTCCTTGCTAACATCCCAATACCACCTTTGCTCATGAGATAAATCAAATTCATGGATTGATCCATATTGCATAGAGAGCCACATTTCCTGTGTAAAATTCTTTTCATTTTGATCTACTCCCTAACTAAGTTTGTTTCCTAAAAACTTAGTATCTATCACTTCCCATTCCTATTCCCCTCCAATACTAACTACTAACTCTATCTACACTTAATTCCCTATGTTTCCCCCTCCCTATTACTATAACACCATGGTGTATAAAACCCAAAAAAAAAAAAAATATGTATATTCCCTCCCCTTTGGCATTATAGCCATATGCTCAAATATTGGAAAACCATGCAGAGATAAAGTCTGGTTGCATGTGGTTGTGTGAAGTCAGGGATTAAATTGACCCCTGGTTGGTTTAATAGCCTAAGCCCTACCCTTTTTCCCCTTACAACCACTTTGAAATGTTTTACCCACTTTATTTGCGAAAAACCTTGTAAAAACCCACATTTTCTCTAACCCGCGCTATTTGCAAAAAACACCAATAAACCCACTTTCATCCCTTACCCAAAGTTTTGATTGAAGCGCATTGAACGCAAAAACATTGAAAAAACCCATATTTCTTTGGTTTCCAAAGTACCGCCCGGGCGCACATTTCAAGAAATATAATAAATTATTCCCCGCCCCGCTGCCGTATCGTCCTTTCATTTTATTGACCCGTCGAATGTCGGATCTGGGCTTTCCCATCCGACGGCCCATATCAATATCGGGCCGCCCCCGATGTCCGGACATTACCTCCCGAAAAGTGTCAGAGGGTGACGTCAGGCCAGTGCCACGCGTCGCTCCCAAATCGTATCGAGAGGCCGCCTGCCAATACCGCCACCGTACCATAAGCGGTCCGATGGAACCGCTTACCGCCCTCCGTATACCGCCTGCCCACGTCACCTCTACGTCACGCCCACGTCACGCCAAGTCGGCCCCTCATCAGCACCCGCCCGCCATCGCCCGACCTGTCCGCCACCTCACCAGTCCCCGTGGACCACTCACAGGCCGCCACGTCACCCTTTTGTACCCGACCCCACCCGATGACGTCATGCTGACGTCATCCAAAAAAAGTGCCAATAGCCCAAAATGTCCATATTTTCACCAAAATTCGCGTTTTTTATCACTTTTGCCAAAAGAACTATTTCTGCTCTCTGCATGCAAATTACGACCGTTTCGCCGCCAACCTGCAGAAATCGATTTAAAGACCGTGGGCGCCTTCAATTCACTTGCATTTGTCACCGTTGCCAGAATTCACCAGGTATTTCTCCAAAATTTCCCCTCCGCACCTGGTTTTGTGCATAATTTACCAAAGCAAGCTTAAAAAGAGTGAAAAACACTTTAACCTCCAGTAAATCCTCTGGGACCACCATTTATCTTCAGTTATAAGGTCGAAATTCACCTACAGAAGTCCACATTGAGCCAAGTTTCCATAAATTTACAGTCAGTTTGCGCATTCGTGAACTTAAAACCTTTGCTGCACTAATTCACCGGGAAAACAACTTTGTTACTCCCAGCATTTGCTCATTCGACTTTCTTGGGAGCATTTCAATTGTTCTCACCACAATTTACCCTGTTTCCCCTGCAAATTGCCTTACTGTTGCAAAAATACCGCTCTGTGTTGCTCTGCCCAGTAAAACAAGTTCTAGTACAATTCAGAGTACTAATTAACCATGGAAACACCAGTAGCACTAAACATTCCACCCTTGAATGCCCCACACAGAGAGCTAGAATGGAAGGCCCTGGGTGATAGAGACTACCAGATGACAGAATCATTCTCAATGAATACCAAATTTAACATTCATGTACTCAATGAGGGGAAGGCCAAGCACCTCAGTGGAGCTGATATTCTAGGGATTTGGGACTTCAATTTGCCCATTTTCAATCTTCCTCAAGTCAATGTCCTCCCAGACTTGATCCATCGATGCTGTGCCAACTATGATCCATGTCAAAGAGCTGTTCTCAGTCCCTCAGGTTCAGTTTTGTTCCATATCACCCCTGAGGCCATAAATGAGATGCTACACTTTCATACTGCAAAGCCACTAACTCCTCTCTCCATGATGGACTTGCTAAAGAAAGGGGGCAAGCTGTCCAGTGCCCAAATCATCAAGATTAATCAGTTATTCGTTCAACCAAGCTCTGAGGCTGTGAGGACCCCTCCTATAGGAAATCAATATCTCAATGAGTTGGGCAAAATGCTTGTGGATTTGATCAGTTATGTCCTGGGTTATAGGTCATGTGAGGATGTTGATGAAACCATTCTGGCCATGCTGTCTATATTCTCCCCTGGAATGCCTCCTGCTGTGCACTATGATTATGCTGCATACATTGCCAATAAGATTCATGAACAATTGATGAATCTAGAAAGGGAAAAGGTGTTTAGATACACTTCATATATCTATCACTTGTTCTTATTTTATCAACCTGATGGCTTCCCTATTCCTCTCAAGAAGTTTGATGCTCAGGGAAACCCAAGGTCTGTGGTATTTTGGACTTCAGTCTTTCACCACACATCTTATTCACCATACAGCTACTGTGAGTTCATAGACCTCTTTATCCATCCAGCTATGTCCTTGCTATTGGGTACCCCTCCTCCAAGATTGACAGATGAGATGCAAAGGATTCTCCAGCTCTCAAAGGCCTACAGCATTGGGGATTGGTACTTTTACCAAAACCATACAGTGATCAGAATATATGGCTGTGAATTGGCCCCATATAGACTGCCAAGATATGTCCCTATGAGACTCTTTGCCTTAGAATATTTCAGACAGTTTGGAAATGCAGACATGGTACATTTCCACAGCAAAAACAAGAAGGTGCAACTCAAAATCAGAAACCAGCTAGGCCCATTTCTGTATAATAAAAGGGAAGAAGGATGGAAAGAAGCAGATAGGATCCTAGAGGGCCTCCAATTGAAAACCAGTTTCCTCTGGTCACCCTATGACCCCAATCATTTCATTAGTCTTAGAAGGGTCAAGTTTAAATTTGCTAGCTATGATCATGTCAGGCTGCCACACATTGAGAAATATGCCAATTTGTTAAGATGGAAAGAGGGCACTTTAGAGGAAGCAAGTCCTAGAGAGGAAATACTACAAAGAGAAGCAAAGAAACTTGAGAAAGAAGCTGACTTGGAAACTTGTGGGCAGGTTTCCTCTTCCTATCAAAGGCAACTTGGAGCAGCTGCCTCATCCTCTACAGCCCACCAGCAAGCAGCTAAAGCTACTCCTCACGTAGCCAGCAAGGGTAAAGAAAAAGAGATGGAGCAGGAACAGCCACCCCCTACAGTAGAACAGCAAAAAGAGCAGCCAAAGCAGCAAGAAGAAATAGCTGAGGCCCCAATAGCTACAGAGCAACAGGCTCAAGAGAGTGTGCCTCCTATGCAAGAAACAGTAGTGGAGGCCTCAGTGCTCCAAACTCCACTGAATGAAGAAAGAAGCAGGAAACTCCCCTCACCACATCCACAAATCAAGGTGAGAAAAGGCAGAGATTAAATCCCCTCTCTGAAGAAGAAATGCCTATTGGGCAATCACTGGGTATGGGCCCACCAAGCATGGAGGCATCTGCCAGTTCCTTTCAGCAGGAACAAGAAAGAACCCTTGGAGGAGAGGTCAGCTCCTCAAGTCAGCAGAGGAGGGCAGAGTCCAGTATAAAACAACAGTTCATTGACATCAAAAAGAGAAATGAGCCGGTGAGACTTCAGCTGTACAATCACTTGCTAAAAATGGCTCCCACAAACCAACAAAGACTTATGTCAGCATATGACATAACAGAGGGGAAAATGACTATGAGTCATTTCATGCCCACTATGTTGCAGCCACAGTCAGCTGCAGATTATATAAGGACCAACCTTGAGGTTCTTGCCAAAGACATCCACCCAATGGCCCAGATAGAGCTTCACAAGCAAACGGGTGAGATGGTCTATTCAACACTTGCAGACAAGACCTTCCTGGCACATAAGTTGCAAAATAGCCTGCATAATACAACTGCTCAACTTGAGTTGGAAAAGGCATCCTCTCAGGCCAAAGAGAACAGGATCAGGTCTTTGGAAGACATTATTATAGAGCTTGGGCATGACCCAAATGATCCCAAAGCTGTACAAGCGCTGCTAAAGGAAAGAGATGCAGATATTGCAGCTTTGAGAAAGATGGTGAAGATCCCAGCAACCCTTCACCCTCAAACATAAGAGGTTGCTCAACAGAGGAAGGACCAGGATGTAGCAACCATGCTGCTAACACTACATAAGCAACTATTACAAACAGAAGGGAAGCTGGTAGAGACAAAGGCTGCATTACAAGCAGCCCTACAGCAGAAAGAAGGAGGCCAAACATCTCAGCCCGCTCAGCAAGTGATCAACCTTGAGGAACCCCCTCAAATTGTCACTCCTCCCACAGGGCAGAGAGCTGAAACAGCTCCATCAATATCAGCACCAGCAACAACATCAGAGCAGGCTCCAAACCTTGACATGCAGAAGATGATGAAAGAAATTCAGGTTTTAGAAGCCCAGATGGCAGAGCTGAATGAAGCCAAGGAAAAATTGGCCACACTTAATGAGAAATATGACAAATCAAAGCAAACTGTGGCTGAGAAAACCAGGGAAGTGAAGGCTCTTAAGGAGAAGATAAAGGAGCTGGAGAAAGAGCTCACCCTTGACAAAGTGGTAGCTGAGATCAAGAAAGTTTTATGGGCCAATATTGGCCAATCAATAACAGATCAATGGCAGTACATAGAGACTATTCATGAGCACATGGAGCTCATAGGCAGGGCACACAAGGAAAGCCAAAGAGCAAGGGCATCTCTAGGCACCATGCCTGAGATAGCCAACAGAATGATCAATGTCCTTAATAACCGTACAGGCCCTCAGCTGGCAGCAATAGGGATCACCAATAGAACGAACACCATCTTGCTGATAAAGAGGGTCCTAACTTTGAGAAGTTTGGTGCAGACATTGGATAGAAGGTGCCAGGAGATGCAAACAGAAGTAAATAAGTTCACAGATAAATTTACAGCATTGCATAGTAGAGGCCTTCCCAGCTTACTGAACAATGCAGGAAGGTTACTATCCCATGAAAATTATGCTAAAAGGGTAAACACATTTGCCACCAATCAGATCACTGCAGGATCAAGTATCCCAGAGGAAGCAGGGCCTGCATCTGGGCAGACCCTCTATGAGAAAGTAGAAAATTTGTTTTTTATTATGAATGAAATCAGGCATTTGTTTGAAGTACCTCCTACTTACTTCAAATATACTGAGGCAGATGAAACACTAGGCACAATTTTGAGGCATCAGTTGCCTACACAGGAATGGTGGACCAGCATGATACAGTTATTACTGTAAACACACAGGTCTTCATCAAATTTTCACATCAAAATACAGAGCAGTAGGTTCAGATAGTTGACATATTTACTATCACTAGAGAAGAGTGGACTGTGCCAACTCAGCAAACCAATTCGGCCACTAAAGCAACGCTGACAGGTACAGATGGCAGGGCCGAGAAAGCTACAGCACGACAGAGCCATAAAGACATATCATTCAGGATTAATGCAGAACGCTCAACCGACTCAGTGGCCTCCAAAAGTCAAAAAGCTTTCTGTCAGAACTAAAGAGTATTCATTATGTATTTAGAGCAGCAATAACTTCCTTATCTGCTATTCTGAAAGTTGGTGAACACATTTATTAATCAAATGACTCAGCGATTCAGATATTTTGTAAAAACAGATTGTATATATGTCCCCTCGCATAAGCTTGCAGGGGTTGTTGATTTTCTCTTCAAGAGAGCCTATGTTGTAAATTTTCAGAGTTTTAATACAGAGAGCTGATGGAATTTCCAAAGTTCTGTGTTGTTTGAGGCGTTGTGGTGTGTTTGCTGACTGCTACAGGATTCCTGCATATTTCATGGCACAATAAGTTTCTTTAACCTTCTTGTTATGTATTTCATTCCTTCATAATCCGTTCATGTTCTATGTTTCACAGTTTAATAGCACAGAAAAAGAATAGTTTCAGGATTTATTCATTGAATACCCTGAACTCAATCTATGCTGTTATGAATGTTTTCCTCAGTTATAGTTATGAAAGTGTAATTCTTAATTGCTGCACTTTCAGACTAAAACTTTCACAGTAACTATTATCCAGGAATTCAAATCTGCTTCTGGGTGATATGTCTCCTTCTCACATCACCAGCTTAGTGAAAAACTCTTGATTGCCTTTCACTGGCTAATCATATTTTATCACCACAATCTTAAGTTTGTTTCATGACATATCTAAAGGCCCTGCAGTTCCAAGCAATCTTACTCAACACCTCGAACAACCCATAATCACAGACTCCATTGCCCAATAGACTGAAACTGTCTGAAGATCTCATCTTGGGCACTGAAAGACATCATTCAACCAAAATTTAAATCAAAACCCATACCTCATAACTAGCCTAAGATCCTCAAGAAGAAAGTAAAAACTAAAAGAGAGAGCCCTCTCTGATTACAGGTTGGCTAGAACCTGTAATCCAAAGCTTGGTTAGTGGTTACCCCGACCATATTCCCTCAGGAGTCAAAGTGAACAACCTGGGTGTTAACACTTCTCATCTTTGTTGTATTGTGGAAGAATGAAGTATTTTTGTCCCCAACTTGAATCCAAAGGTTTCTAGACTTAAGCCTCCATTCTTCTTCCTCTTTCCTATTACTTTTGTAGATTTCCCAATATAATTATTTTTCCTTTAGTTGGTTCTCTTTTGTGTCCTCCATGCATTCTATTTTTTCTTGCACTGCTTCCATTTCTTTTTGCAATTCGTTCTTTCTTTTCTGTGGTTCCCTGTGATTGTTCTTTGCCCAAGATTTTAGACTGTTTTTCACTGATTTTAATTTAGTTTCCCATACGTAACTCGGCGAGCCAATGACCTTTTGTGCCCACGTTGCTGCATAATTTGTTTCACTTCTTCATTGTTGTTCCATGATGGACAATTCGAAATGGGAGGGGGCCCAAATTTCGATTGTCCCCAATCTGATTGCCATTGGCTTGTGATCAGAGGTTGTAGAAGGGATAGTTTTTGAACATACTAAGATGAAGTTTGCTATAATACTGTCTTGGATTAAGATCCTATCAAGTCTCTCGTTAATATTTCCTTTCCCGATCCTTTTTCCATGTCTATTTCTTGTTCCTTGGAGGAATGTCCATTAGACTGTGACATTCTATAATACTTTCAAGGGCATATCGAGATGGATCCCTATAATACTAGTGATTACCCCATTACTATTATAGTTATACCCCTTATTTATATTGTTGTGCCCCTATTACCCCCATATTGTTATTTCTGTGCCCCATAGAATCCCTCTATTGTTATTTTTGTGGCTTTATATTATTATTGTTAGGTCGGCTGGATTATATTGTGACTCCTTAGACTCCTATATATAGAAAGGAGGTTTTGTCATTTGAATCATCAAAGAATTGTTCATTTATGTAATGTAAAGGAGTTTGCCCCCTCGAAGAGGCTGAATTCTAAGGCGTTGATCTATCTTTTCTTGAGCTGGTTTCATAACATTTGGTATCAGAGCTTTTGATTCTAGGGTTTCGCTGCTCCAAACAGGTCATCGTGGCATTTTCGCTATAACTTTTTTCTGTGACGTTTCAGAAGTCACAAAAAAAACCCATTTGAGAAGAAATCGCGCTGAACCTTGGGTCTGAATTTCAGAGCTTTTCGCGCTATATTTTCAGAGATATGATCTGAGGAAGTTGGTCTTTTTGCAGACTCCTGAATTACATTCAAAACAGGTGACCTGGGGAAAATTGTCATAACTTTCTCTCTGGGAATCAGATTGAAATTTCGTAAGAAGGTATAGAAAGAGGACGGACTGTAGTTTCTTGTATATCTTTTTCAGAACCAAATATCGAAAATTGTACACGTGGCACTTCATACAACTTCGCTCTTCTGGAAAGGTCTATAATCAGGTCATCTTGGGAGATTGTGCATAACTCTTTCTTGGAGAATCCAATTTGGATCAGACTGGTGGCATTGGAAATAGGACACAGAGAGCTACTACAGTTCACAAATTCAGAACTAGATGATTGGAAAGTACAGAGATACATCAGAGGCAATATCAAGCTCCTACAAAGTGAAAAAAGGTGTGTAGATTTTTTTAAATTTTTGCTTAAGCTTGGTTTGAAAATTTATTTTGAAGGAATTCAAAGGGCATAGTAGAGCATTATTATCGGTAACTGATGCCCCGAGGAAAGAAAATGCAAACACCTAGTAAGGAACCTGAAAGCTCTAGCATGACTCATGAAGAAGAGGAAGAAATGCTACATGATATATCAAAATTACAAGAACAAGTGCAACAAATGTCACACTCACAAAAGTTAACAGATGCTAAGATAAATGGCGTGGAAGCTAAGATGGACAATTTGAAGATAGATTTGAACACAAATTTGAAGACAGGCATGGCGGATTTGAAGACAGATTTGACAAATTTTCTACAAGAAATACTTACTAATGGTGAAAAGGTAGTAAAGGAAACTCATGATGAGAACAAAAGAAATGTTAATCATGATTCCATAGACGCTAATGTTGGATCGAAGAATCACCATATTCCAAAAATCGATATGAGGAAGTTTGATGGCAAGGATCCCGCCACATGGATATTACAGATGGAGCAATTCTTCGATCTCAATAATGTGCAAAACGCACAAAAGGTACGTATGGCAACTGTATATTTGGAACCAAATCAGTTTGTATGGTATCAATGGCTTTGTTCTCGTAAACAATTTATCACTTGGGCAATTTTTACGGAAGAATTGATAGCACATTATGAGGATACAAAAAGCAACACTTTTTTTAGCCAATTGATAAGTCTCAAACAAAAGGGTTCAATAATGGAGCACATTGAGGAGTTCCAAAAATTGAACATAAGGGTAAAAGATATTCCAGAGGAGCATAGGATTGATGTGTTCATAGGGTCTTTAAAGGATAATATCCAACATGATGTTCGCCTTTGGGAACCTGATTCATTAGAGAAGGCATTCAGGTTAGCAAGAAAAATGGAAAGCAAAATTATGGCAACTAGGAAGCATACCACTCACAACTATAAAGACGGAAGTGTTGTTGCCCCTAGTCTTCCACAACCTACAAGGTTGACACCACAACAATTGGAAGAAAAAAGAGCAAAAGGGCTTTGTTACAATTGTGATAGCAAATACACAAAAGGTCATAAGTGTGCTGAGAAGAAATTATTCTACATAGATTGTGAAGAGGAAGAAGAAAAGGAGCAAGAAAGGTCAAAAGAAGAGGATATATTCCAGGAACAAAGCCTAGATGAAGAACAAATAAATCCGACCATATCTTGTAATGCATTGGCGGGAATTACCACTCCTCAAACCATCAAGATAGAAGGACAAATCAAGAAGAAAAAGGTAATAGTGTTGATTGATTCAGGAAGCACCCACAATTTTATTCATTGTAGGGTAGCAAAAGAATTGAATTGCTTCCTATATCCAGCACCAGAGTGTCAAGTGATGATTGCAAATGGAGGAACAATAAATTGCTCTGGAAAGTGCCATAATATCAAGCTATCCATGGGAGAATATGTATTGACTAGCCCAATGCTTTCCATTCCAATGGGAGGTGCTGATGTTGTACTAGGAGTCCAATGGCTACAATCCTTGGGTACAATAGCTTTTAATTTTCAAGAACTTTTCATCAAATTTTCTACGGAAGGAAAGGAAGTTGAATTAAGGGGTATTGCAGGGAAACCAGGAAAGATAATCAGCTCTAATGGCATGACAAAGCTTCTAAAAAAGGAGCAAAGAGGTGTAATTGCACAATTATGTTCGCTAGATGTTTCCACATTGGAATCATCTATTTCTCCAGATCTCCAAAAAGTCCTGGACAATCATTCCAAGGTATTTGAGACTCCCAAAGGTCTCCCACCTATGCGTGATCATGATCATGCTATTCATCTGATTCCAGGAAGTGTTCCTCCAAACATCAGGCCGTACAGATATCCCTATGTCCAAAAAAGTGAAATTGAACGTATGGTTGCAGAAATGCTAGAGGCTGGTATAATTCAACCGAGTCAAAGTTCTTTCTCAGCTCCAGTAGTATTGGTGCACAAGAAGGATGGATCATGGCGCATGTGTCCGGATTATAGGGAGCTCAACAAGCTCACTATTAAAGATAAGTTCCCCATTCCTGTCATTGATGAATTACTGGATGAATTGCATGGATCAATTTACTTCACCAAGTTGGATCTTCGTTCGGGATATCATCAAATCAGAATGAAGATTGAAGACATTCCGAAAACGGCATTTAGAACTCATGAGGGTCATTATGAATTTTTGGTCATGCCTTTTGGCCTTACCAATGCACCTTCAACATTTCAAGGTTTGATGAATTCAATTTTCAAACCATTCCTTAGAAAATTTGTGTTAGTATTTTTTGATGATATACTAATCTACAGCAAGTCTTGGAAGGATCATGTTGAACATGTTGACAGGGTGCTACAACTATTGGAGGAGAAACAATTATATGCAAAAAGATCCAAATGTTTCTTTGGAGTCCAGGAGGTGGAATATTTGGGTCATATTGTATCTCATGAAGGAGTTAAGGTAGACCCTAGCAAAATTAAAGCCATTAAGGAATGGAAAATCCCCACATCCATAAAGCATCTGCGAGGATTTCTTGGGTTGACAGGGTATTATCGCAAGTTTGTTAAGAATTATGGGAGAATAGCAGCACCTCTAACAACATTATTGAAGAAAGATTCATTTTCATGGACTCCGGAAGCAACAAAGGCCTTTGAACATCTTAAAGAGGCAATGTGCCAAGCACCGGTCTTAGCTACACCGGACTTCACAAAAACCTTTATTGTGGAATGTGATGCTTCAGGAAATGGAATTGGTGCTGTTCTAATGCAAGATGAAAGACCCATTGCTTTTGAAAGTCGTCCAATCAAGGGAAAGTTTTTAAGCAAAGCTATTTATGAGAAGGAAATGTTGGCAATACTCCATGCACTTAAGAAATGGCGACCCTACCTAATGGGAAGACACTTCAAGGTAAAAACGGATCATGATAGCCTTAAATACTTTTTAGAACAAAGATTATCCTCTGAAGAGCAACAAAAGTGGGTCACAAAGATGTTGGGTTATGACTTTGAAATCATCTACAAAAAAGGGAAGCAAAATGTGGTGGCAGATGCACTCTCAAGAAAGGATGAGGATGTGGAAGCATTGTTGTGTGCCATTTCTATTATCCAACCAGATTGGATAAACGAAGCAAGGGAGGAATGGAAGAATGACGAAGAAGTGTGGGCACTTATTCGAAAGCTACAACAAGATTCCAGTACTTCTGATACATTTAGCTGGAAAAATGATTCGTTATGGTACAAAGATCGCTTATACCTCTGTAAGAATTCCCAGCTAAAACAAAAGATTCTTATGGAATTGCACACTTCTCCCTTAGGAGGGCACTCAGGATTTTTAAAAACTTACCACAGGGTTAAGAAGGAATTTTTTTGGGATGGCCTTAAATCAGATATTCAAAAGTTTGTGGCGGAATGTTTGGTTTGCCAACAAAATAAAGTTGAAACAATTAAGACACCAGGTCTATTACAACCTTTATCCATTCCAAGCCAACGTTGGGAGGAGGTTTCAATGGATTTTATCACAGGTTTACCCAAGTCTGAGGGAAAGAGTGTCATCATGGTGGTAGTTGACAGACTTACCAAGTATGCACACTTTTGTGCATTATCACATCCATTTAAAGCCAGTACAGTTTCTACTGCATTTATGGAAACAGTTCAAAAGCTACATGGAAACCCAAAGATTATTGTAAGTGACAGAGATCCCATTTTCACTGAAAATTTTTGGACAGAATTATTTTCTTGTCTTGGTACTCAGTTAGCTCATAGCTCATCTTATCATCCTCAATCTGATGGGCAAACTGAGATAGTAAACAAATGTTTGGAAGGATATCTTCGTTGCTTTGTATCTGATAAACAGACACAATGGGTCAAATGGTTGCCTCAGGCTGAATGGTGGTATAACACTTCCTTCCATACAGCAACAAAAATGACCCCATTTATGGCACTTTATGGGTATCAACCACCATCCATCACATCATATTTAAGAGAAAATTCTAAGGTTCAGGCAGTGGAACATCACATCGAACATCAACAACAAGTCCTCCAACTCTTAAAGGATAACCTCGTGTTGGCACAAAATAGAATGAAACAACAGGCAGATCAACATCGCAGTGAAAGAAGTTTTGATGTAGGTGATTGGGTATTCCTACGGCTACAACCATATAAGCAAATGCCCCTAAAGCAAGCTAAGAAGGATAATAAATTATCACCAAAGTATTATGGTCCGTACAAGGTGTTGCAAAAGATTGGTACTATGGCATACAAATTGGAGCTTCCTGCAGCTTCTCGATTGCACCCAATTTTCCATGTTTCATGTTTAAAGAAGGTTATAGGCGACAAGCTCCCAATTCAAACAATATTGCCAGAACTTGACGAGGAAGGAAAAATTATATTGGAACCGGAAGCAGTCACAGAAACAAGAACTCGACAGCTATGAAATCGATTAATTTAAGAGTATCTTATCAAGTGGAAGAACTTATCCGCTGAAGATTCCACATGGGAGGATGAGAATTTTATGCAGAAGTATCCAGAATTACTCAAGCGTTGAGGACAACACTTTTTTGAAGGAGAGGGGCATGTTGGGTCCCTATAATACTAGTGATTACCCCATTACTATTATAGTTATACCCCTTATTTATATTGTTGTGCCCCTATTACCCCCATATTGTTATTTCTGTGCCCCATAGAATCCCTCTATTGTTATTTTTGTGGCTTTATATTATTATTGTTAGGTCGGCTGGATTATATTGTGACTCCTTAGACTCCTATATATAGAAAGGAGGTTTTGTCATTTGAATCATCAAAGAATTGTTCATTTATGTAATGTAAAGGAGGTTGCCCCCTCGAAGAGGCTGAATTCTAAGGCGTTGATCTATCTTTTCTATCTTTTCTTGAGCTGGTTTCATAACAGAAGTTTGCTATAATACTGTCTTGGATTAAGATCCTATCAAGTCTCTCGTTAATATTTCCTTTCCCGATCCTTTTTCCATGTCAATTTCTCGTTCCTTGGAGGAATGTCCATTAGACTGTGACATTCTATAATACTTTCAAGGGCATATCGAGATGGATCAACATGAAAAGTGCCTCCAAATTTCTCCTCAGCGTTCAAAACCAAGTTTAGATCGCCTCCTATTATTATACTTTTGTTTTGGTTTTGAAGTAGATTTGCTTTGAGGGAATTCCAACATGTCTCTTTGTCTCTGTAATGGTTTGGAGCATAAATATTGTAAAGGCAGAATTGAAAATCCAAAGTTCTATTTTTCAATTCTATTTTGATCCAATGTTGGTCTATTTGCTGGTTTTGTAGTTCCCATATGTCCTTTCTCCATATTGTACAAATTCCTCCCGAAGCCCTAGTTGCTTGGAGGACTACACCATCATGATTCCTTAGCTTTTGTATTATTTTTCCCATTTCTTGTTCAATAATTTTGGTCTCATGGATCAAGAATATATTAGGTTTTTCCGTTGTTAAGAGATCTTTTGCTGCATTAAATTTCAAAGGATGTCCGAGTCTTGTACAATTTTAGGAGACCAGATTCATTACTTGCTTTGGTTTGATGCATAGGGACATTTCCCTCGATTAGGATGATGGTTTTTTTCCTTGTTTATTGTACTTTTTTTAGGAAAGAGTCCATAGGTTGTTGAGTACCCATTTCCATTTCCTTAGCAGTTGCTTCATCCTTGATTTCCTTGTTGGTATTTCTTCCTTGTTTTTTCTGGTTGTCTGAAGAGAGCAGAGAGTCTCTGAACTGATTTCTTGTGAGGATTCTATCAAAAGGAGGGGGAGGGCTGAGGGGAAAGGTGGGGGGGGGTTGGGAGGAGGAGTGGGAGAAGAGAGGGAGGGGGGCCGAAGGGGGAGGAGGGAGGGGATGAAGAAGGAATAACATGATCAATAGGAGGAGGATCGAGAGAGGAGTCGAGGGGTCCAAAGGGGTTGGAGTCAAGGAGGGGATTAGAAGATAGGGGTTGCTGAGATGGGGGATTGCTCAAAGGAGGAGGAGCAAATGAGGATGGGGCTTGCTGAGAAGAGAGTTTGTTTGTTGTCTTATTTTTCTTAACTGGTTCCCATTTTGTTTCCTGCACTTCTACTTCTTCAGATTCTTGCTTTTTTGGACATCTATTAGCAAAATGACCGTATTCGTGACATACCTTACATTTAAATGGGATTTGCTTGTAGTCCAGTCGCTGAATATGAATCCAGCTATCCACCTTGATCTTTATTGCTTTCGGGAGTCCTTTGCCTAGATCGACTTCGACGCAGATTCTTGCACAAGCATGCATATTCTCCTTTGGTTCGCTTATGTCTATGTATTTTCCCACTTCATTTCCTATTTCTTTTACCGACTCATCTCCCCAGCAATGGAGAGGGAGGTGGGGAAGGCGCACCCAAACTAGAACAACACTTGGGATATCCAACTCGAGATCAAAATCTGGCGTCCATTTGTGTAGATAAAGTCCTCTTGTATCCATGAAATAGGGTCCGTTCATGAAGATAAGATTTCTATCCTCTTTAGTTTCAAAATGAAAAGTGAAGTATCCTCTGCCACAAAAGCGAATGGAGATTTTCCCATGGGTTGAATGTGACCAGTTCCTTTCAACCCATTTTTGCACTGATTTCGAAGAAGGCCACAGGCTTGTGAACTGTCCCACCAATCCTCTTTCTGATAAAGAGAGCGCTTCTCTACGGGGGCAAAGAAGGTGGTAAAATGATTTTTGGAATGTCCTCGAGTTTCTTGACGAACTTAGAGACAGAGGGTCTAGATTGAGGAGATCTTAATGAAGAGATCAAACTTGCAAAGGCTGTTGCAGACATTTCTGGAGGATGCTGAGCTGAAGGAAATGATTCTGGAGAAGGAACACCTGCTGGAGGAGGCTCTGGAGGGGACATGGCAGTGGTGGAAGGCCAAGGTAGCGAGAAAGAAGATCAAGCACAAGCAGCCAAAGCGCGATAAAAACCCTGATATTATTGTTAATCACAACCTTTTATTAAAAAAACAAAAAACTATTCCTTTTTATTAAATCTTAAATATATTCTTAATATTTATAATTAAAAATCTCTAAAATATAACACATTTTTCTCCATATAAGTACTCTCTAAAATCTAATACCTTCTTTTAATATAAACACACTTATTAATACAATAATTATATCTTTAATTAATTCTATTTTACAAATTTTTATATTTAAAATTATATTTTTAAAATATAAATATTTTATTTTATACCTATTATATATTCACATTAATTAGAAAAAAATTAGAAACAAAGCTGGATAATCTTAACATACCATAATTAAGATTAATGTGGTGAACTCCTTTAATAAGACAATAACTCCATTCAATTAATTAAAAATTAAAAATTATGATACTAGAGAAACGAAGTAATGGCCATACAGACCAAACATGTAGATAGTGATATAGATATTAATGATGGAAATCACAAACGCTAATTACATTGTACTTGTTCGTGGAATGTGAATTTTTTTTAATCCTGCAATCAACGATGTACGATAGAGGTTATTTTGCTGCTTAAGAATATGCTTTCCTCTTTTTAATAACGTTTAACGAAATTAATATATTTCGAAGGCTTAGCTTTCGAATAATACCACATATACTAAAAACACTATTTTATCAAAAATAAGGAATGGAGATTATATAGACCATCTCAATGCCGAGGACTCACTTTAATTTAAATTAAACATGTTAAAAGTGTATATATAATAATAATAATTATATAAGGGGTGGATGATATTGTTAGGGCTGTTCATTATATAAATAAATGAGATTAAAGTGAATACTTTTGGTGGTTTATTGATATAAATAAATAGGATTTCTGATGCAATTTGAGGTTTTATCATTAAGATTGTTGGAGGTTCGTTGTAATAAATGTTAACAAAAACTAATATTCTAGCCGTTGTAATTAAAATACATACAGATAAAAAGGATTAAAATAAAGTATTTTATAAAGTGTATAAATCTATCGAAGCGAGATTGTTGGAGGTTTGTTGTAATAAATGTTAACAATAACTAATATTCTAGTGGTTGTAATTAAAATACATACAAATAGAATATTTTATAAAGTGTATGAATCTATCAAAGTATTTGTGCCATTTCTTAAATATGATGTAAAAAGTAGGCAAAACACATAAATAAGAAGGGTAAATGGAAAAATAATAAATTAAATTTGATCACCAAAGTAAGGTTACATAGATTTTGCAAATGATGCGTTTCTCTTTCGCTTTTTCTACGAGAGGGTTCTTGGTAACCCTGAGTATGTGGATGGTGACTTATCTCGTTAATGGCTGAAAGCAAGTGTGATGACTGAATTATTGCAATGTTTTCAAAGAAATGGAAAATAAATAAAAGTTTAAGAGATTCAATTTTCATTAGTATTTTTGGATTAAATTAATTTATTGTTTGGGTATTTAATTGGCTCACCACTCTTCTTACCATTTTCAGATGGGAAAAATGAGATTTTGAATAATGTCTAAAAAGATATCTATATTGCTTTGCATTTGATAAACAAAATTAATAGGTAAGGTGGTTGCCCTTAGCAAAATGATGGTACAAGGCATCCTTTCATCAACAAAAATGTTCCAATTTATGACACTTTAAGGCTATCATCCTCCATTCTTCACATCACCCTTAAGAGGAAAAGCAAAGGTTTAAGTAGTGGAGGAGGACCACATAGAGCACCAAGAAGAGGTTCTCAAACTATTAAATTAGAACTTGGCTATCACAAAAAATAGGATGAAATAATAAGTAAAATAACATGACAACATCACAAAATTTGAAGTGGGGTATTGGGTATTTCTAAGGCTACAACTGTATAAACAAATGTCCATAAACCAAAAAAACAAGGGCATTAAATTAACACCCAAGTACTATTATAAGCTATTATAGAGGATTAGAAGTATGGTTTACAATTGTGGTTGCCCCCATTTTCATGTGTACATGTAGTCTTCCATGTTCGTTATTAAAGAATACAATTGTTGTCAAGATCATAATTTTGATTATTTTACAAGTATTAATGAAGGAAGGAAAATTATACTAGAGCTAGAAATACTCTTTGAAACACAAATCAAGTAAATGTGAAATCATGCAATTACCAAGTATGTCATTAAGTGGAGGAACCTACTGATAGAATAGGTAGTGTGGGAAGATCACTTTTTCATGTAGAAACATCCAGTGTTAATCAAGTGTTGAGGGAAACACTTTTTGATTGGGAGGGGCATGTTGATCAAGAGGGGCATGTTGAGGGAAACACTTTTTTTTTTATCAAGATATTAGGTTTTAAATTTTTATTGTTATATTAATGTTGTCCTTTTTGTTTGGCTAGCCCATTCATGTTAAGCTAGAACCTTTAATTATAAATGTACCCTTTTTCACCTATATCTACCAAGCGGACCTAGTTCTAGAGATCATCTCATCTTATGCATTTGATTATTGTAAAAGGAGGTTATCCCACAAAGAGGCTTCTTATTATCAAGGCATGGAGTTCCCTTTCTATTTTTATGTTGTTTGAGTGTTTAGTGCATTATATATATATATATATATATATATATAAATAAAATCTTGTGTCATGTTGGCCATTCCATATAATAATTTGGGGATTGAATTTTGAAGATGTGGGTCCCTCTTAATTTTATTTGTTGTAGTTAAGGAACACGATGGTAAAGATAAAAAATGGTTTATCTACTGCATAAGTGCTCCGATGGAACCAACTAATGGGCCCTTTAATTACTTTCTAGTTTCTCAGAGTGGTAGTCGTAGGGACTTTGCATTTAATTTTCAACCCGGGGCTTGTATATGTTTTTTTACTATTGTACAATATATATGGAGGAAAATAAACATTCAAACAATGACTTGGTTTTGAAGTTGTAGTTCTAAGGATGACAATTATGAAAAGAATTTGAATATGTTCTAATATTGGAAAGGTTATTTAAGAAGTTGATCTTGCAGTAAAAGGAATTTCTAACTAATGGTATCCCTAAAACTCAATTAAACTTATAAAGTAAATTTCACATTCATGTTGGAAAGAAACCGTGCACTTGCTAGAATGGTAAATTACTAAGACTAAAGTGAAATCAAAATTGTTGAAATTAAAATCTCTCTTGTAGAAATTAAATTGACACATGTTGGAAATGAGAATAGCTCATACAAAAATTGAAATAACATTGCATAAATGAAAGTCACACTTTGTAGAAAAGGAAGTTCTATAACCTTGCTAAATTATTAATATGATGCTTAATCCATAACTAGATTAATTTAATTTCAAGGACTATGTAATTAATGTCTTGAATCTCACAATTTGTAGAAATAATTGAAGAGGAAGGAGTTATAACTTTCAACTCTTGTATAGAATGCTATTTATTCATAATAGATCATCTTATAGCAAACTAATGAAGTTATGTTATGATCCTTGAAGAGGATCATAATTATTGGTTTCTTATCGTTTTAAGGTGCAAGGGTCTTAACAAGTAACACATTCCTATGTAAATTGTTAATTAACATTCCACTAATTATGAGAGCAATCTTATCTTGGTAC